>MU224075.1:991951-1020226 GCA_018584345.1 Thuja plicata | reverse complement strand
ATAACCCTTCTCCAACTTCATAAGGTTGTGCTTCTTGAGAATTTCCTACATGCAAAGATATAATTAGGTCTTCTTTATCAAATTAGGTATTGCAATATCATGCTTACATGTTTCATTAAGACAAACATAGAGATAAAGAGATATAGACATGTACCTTGTTTATTCTGATAATATCTTTCCCAAGCTTCTTCACGTAGTCTATGTTCAGTATCTTCTGAATAATGTCATGCACTCTTATTTAGCCTTCTCTTCTTATTTCCCATCACAAGTTCTAGAATTGTCTTCTTTTTCCAAATTGTGAAGTATTTTGCGACTTTTGAGATAACAAGATGACAAAAACATATATTTATTTATATGTAATCGTTCTGTACCCGAAACGACACCAAAGAGGCCGACATGGGTTTCTATCAAAATTCATCTTTGAATTTTGATAAAAACTGTATACTTTCTATCGAAAGTGCTTTGGTAAACGTTGGTGAAATGCCAAATCATGAAACTACTTTCGATAGAAAGTAGTTTCGATCAAAACTAATTAGTTTCGATCGAAACTACTTTCTATAGAAAGTAGTTTCTATCGAAACCCCTAAAAATGATGCCATCTACAAAGGCCCACAATAATCTGCAGTTTTCATGGCTTTGGGACTCAAGCGCGGGGCTCAAATGAAAGAATAGGGACACCTCCTTTTGCATCACACAAGTAATCTAAATGAGATTTCTAACGAATATAGATTTGACAAATTTTGAATTAATTAGGTGCATGTTTTTTGACGTGCATCAGATGTAGGTTTTTTATCAAATATAAACTTCTAGGTTTGACATTCAATGAAAAATAGTAGAAAATAGAAAAAAAAATTGAAAAATAACAGTGCCCTCCAGTTTCGAGTCTTCTTTCTATCAAAAAAAAAATTTGAATTTTGATAAATACACAACAAGTTATCAGTTACGCAGTCAAGGTATGTCAAAATTATAGTTGACTCTACTTCAAACATTCATACAATATGCGAAAATCATGATAATGTCATCAAACCAATTGCATGCCCTCTGTATGGATGTTACAAAACCAAAGTCAAAAGGACATTGAAATCTATTTTAGAAAAAAAGTTATGTTTTACGAAGTCATTGTACCTTTTTGAAAAAGATGTTTTCAGCAACATAGCAATTTTAGTGGGAGAAAAAAAATATATTAAAATCAATTCAAAAAAAAATAAAAAATATATATTTAGAATCTAGACAGAAAATCCTAAAAGACTCTAGTTTACTTCGTCTTCTGATTTCAAAAAATTTAACGACAATATGCATCCGAATGTGAAACTTTTTCTCAAAATGTAGAGTTCAATGTCCGTTTAGGCAAAAAAGTGTAACCCACTATTGTGGTATCACCCATCAACAACTTCCCAATATGAAGGAGATAAAAAATTCAAAAAGAACATACAATGAACATGTCAAACCATAAAATATCATAAAAAGTGGCCCTCCTTTAGGTAGATCTTCTAGACCTTGACTAGTTCAACCTACTCCATACCCTCAATCAACATTCTTTAACAATGTCTGATCCTCTCTTCAAATTCCTATCCATTCATGCATACAAAACCATATAAAGAACATATGATATAGGGATAAAATTCTCCCACAATCCAAATTAACCACAGAAAGTGGGAGAAGTCTAGATGTACTCATGGAGACCCTCAAAATGATCAAAACTATCAAAATGGAATGTTCAAGAACAATCATAGGTAAATGTGATTCACGGTCGTAGAAGTTGATGAAACAACACACCATTAACAAGGAAGTGAAAAAAATCTCAAAATAAAATCATATTACTTCATTTTCCAATCAAATTTTCATTGTTATGAGTGTTTAAAGTCACGAGATGAGAGACTGTACCGACAGGCAGAGTTGATTGTTGCAAGAAATGTTTTTGTTTATTGATTCAGAATTTGATACATCTGTTCCCCTTCACACACACACACACATGGATTACCGACAAAAGAGATCTTCCAACATAAACAAAACTACCTTCAAAACTATCCTCAAGCTAACTAAGACAGTTAAAACTGATTGATTACACTTTGG
The DNA here is from genome assembly GCA_018584345.1 of Thuja plicata. Lineage (NCBI taxonomy): Eukaryota > Viridiplantae > Streptophyta > Pinopsida > Cupressales > Cupressaceae > Thuja > Thuja plicata. The sequence goes on along the minus strand of MU224075.1, from coordinate 1,018,153 downwards.
TTAATATTGTCAAGTTGACAACATAGTTGTCAACTTGACAACTTCCTATCCATTTTGCATTGTGTATTATTGATATTAGCTTCTAAAGGCCTTTTAGGATGAATTCATAAGATTTATACCTTAACTTACCCCTTAAACCCAACTAGATCCTTAGTGACCCTAGGCTTCAACTCATCTAGGGACCCTTAGTGACCCTAGTGTTCCTTCTAGGCCGTGGTGCTTGGCCTTGGTGCTCCTGCACCATTACTATATGTCTAATATAATGTTGAAGAATGAATTGATCTATTCCAATGTCAAGAGAAGTGCAATACAATGACATTAATTGATAATACATGTGCAAAATATAAAGAATATTTATGTTTCAGATTAGAAAACCACTATTACAGATGAATAGAGATGAACCGCAGACACGTTATAAAGACTAAGGTTTTAAAACATAGTAAAGGAATGAAAGACAATGAGTGAAATAACCATGGTTTCAAAGAATACATAGAAAGGTATACAATTCTTAAGACAAATAGATCACATTAAAAGATTAATGATTATTGCATCAATAATAGTTTAAGGATCACTAAGCTTAAGACAGTGGCAAAGTAGACATTATTATAGTACATAGAGTAAAAGGAGAAGGATAGGAATGTCATGGATACTATAGAATAGAGAAATAAAAGGCTCAAGGAAATTATGGAGTAAATAATTATAGTGGAGGGTATGAAGAACCTCATTAAAGATGAAATGATAAAAAACAAAGAAGATGTTGCTATTTAATATTTCAAACAATATCAAAGAGTAGTAATTAAAAAATTGGACGTGTAATTCATGAGGAGCAGAGAGCTTCCACAAAATTATTAATGCAACCATGTAGGGAATAGGGTTGGATTTAATAAAAAGATCTAATTTAACCTTCTCCAGAAAGTCATCAGTTGATGGAAGCAACGAGTGATCATTTTCAATATTCTTAAAATTTGGTCGATATTCAAGGTTCAATGGATTAGGTTTGTAGGGAAGAGAAAGATAAGTCCATATTCATAGATATTTTTAACATTTATTAGATGGAAAGAAAAAAAAAAGACCATATAAAATTGTAGATAGTTTGAAAAGTGTAGAAGAAGAAAATTGGAAGTATAGAAGTTGCAAATGAAAGACACAAATGAAAGTGGGGATGGATTGCAATAACCATGGATGCACCTTTTTTCTCTTTGGGGAAGAAGTGTTTCATCAATGTATGCTTTATTTTCTTACTCTCTTGAGAGAGTTGTAGATATCTTTAAGGTCTTTGGTAGCATAAACATGATTTTCTTAGTCCACCTTGCGATAGTTCTAGAATTTGTCACATCCCTATCAATTTGATCCATGTTGAACATTGAAGTTGTTGCAAAGAATTGGAAATAAAATATTAGGAAAAAAAAATATAAGATGGGGTGTGAAAACTAGTCCCACGTGAAGGAATGGACACCCACACATAATTTCAGAATATTGACAACGAACATCATAGATGTTCCTTTATAATTTAATGTTTTTGAAACTATCAAAATATGACATTCACCCAGAGTCGATGAAGGGATATTATAGGATGGGATTCAACCGCTAGTTTTCTCTCCTCATCTTCACATCCACAATCGACATGCCTCTAAAAACTAGCTTCCTACTAATCTAGCTACTCCTAGTTGTGATTTGAAGCACATAAAATTCTCATATTGGCGTGAGGGTCGAGACACTTTCTTTATAAATCATGCCCTAAAATGACAAGTATCGAGCCCTACATATCCACTATAATATAAAGAACAATGCAAAACCAGAATTATGGAGTTTCTTCTAGGCGTCAAAAGAACAACTCAGAGTCTAGTATTCATAGATGCATGTGAAGGATTTAGTGTAGTATAATGTGATAATAATTTACTAAATAGAGGGTATTATATAATGATACCGATAGTTTTGAAGGTATTTTTACATAAGGTACTTGAGATAACCAAATGTACTCAGCCATTGGAAATGATATCACAACCTAAGAATTACAGGGGAAAAGAATGATTGATCTTGAAAAAAAAATAGTGGTACTAGCATCAAGCATAGGGTTTCCACTTACTTCACTTTAGTTCAAAATACAAATTTCAAATTAGTTGCAGAATAGATCATTTGGACATAACAATATTCAGACGTTGAACAATGCTAAAACCCTTCCTCCCGCCTGCGATCTGCCTGAAACAAAATGAAGTGAGTTCATTCACTTTTATTTTTATTTTTTTATATCCCAATTTGGTCAAAATTTTGAAAAGAAACTTAACTGAAGTCAAACTTTCAACCTTTTCAAGACATAAACAAAATAAAAAGGTGAACATCACAAGCCAAAATGATGTTTGGTCGAAAATGAAGGTAAAAAATGAGGCTTGAATGTATAGTGATTAAAACAAGTATACAAGTCCCTAGAACCCTCCTTAACTTCCAACATGAATATCAAGGACATGTTAGGGTTTGAGTGGAATTATACTAAATGCCTTGATGCACACATCGAGAACCTTGTTTTGAATTATCATTCACCATGGTATTAACAGTAACTATTTGCAACTGCTTATAAGGATTAAATCCTAATCCATAAGAATGTCTGTGTCCATTATTTCCTAAGGGAACTTAAATTCCTTGTCCATGTTTTCCACATCCGTTCCCATTGAATCCTTGTTTCACAAATAAATTATAACTAGGACCATGATCAGAAGCCATATTATAAAGTTTTAATGGAGCCTCGCATGTCACTATGTCATCATAGTTCGGTTTGACCTAGTTTCTAAATATTTGTTGGTAATGGAAGCAACAAAAAAAATTGTTACAAAGCTCATCAGAAAGAGGATTTGTTGTGTTAGATTCTTTGGCAGGTTTATATTGTTTAAGTTATAATGTACTTGACACATTATATTGTCCAATATAATTTGGGTTAAAATCTAAGGATCCTCAATCATCATCTGAAAGGATACTAGTAGGAGGATCAGGGAAAACTTTAAGAAACCCCCCTTAGGAAAATATGTAAAATCCTGGAGAATCCTACACTAGTTTCTATTGGCAAATTTTTTTGATTTGAAAGGATAAAATATTAATTTTACTCACAAATTTTTTTCAATCGTATGAAAATTCTGTAAAATTATGGCAAATCCTACACTATTTGAGGAGGAAAAAATTAATATTATTGGTGAAATTTTTTAATTTTATGGATAAAATATTAATTTTACTCACGAATATTTTTCAATCGTATGAAAATTCTATAAAATTCTAGCGAATCATTCATTATTGAAGAAAATCACTAAATCAATAATCAGACTCGAAGATTAAATTTTCCCATTTTATCAGTGCATTTACCCCCAAAATTATACAACAAAGATTTGGGGCAAGCACTCGCAAGATGGGGTGAAGGGGTAGCTGAAATGACTTTTATTAGTTTTTTAAGGCATCGTGAGTTAACTTTATATTGGCTGATATGAATTAACCCTTATTTTTTAGCCATTGGATGATCCGAAATCAATGGCGTGAATTCTATTTCGGGCCAAAATCTTAAAGGACACAAAGATTCCACCAAAAGTCTCTGGAATAGAGACATGTGTAAATACCATTTGTGAATATGGGTTGTCAATTAAGACAAGCTTTGGAAGGTTTAGGCAATTTTTTAAAATTTACCATGACCAAAAATTAGATTTGATAGGTGATATGGTGAAAGAAAAGGAGAAAATTACATAAATTGATGACTAATTGGCCTGAGAATTCGACCCAACATTTATAAAGTTCAAGCAACACTGCCAACCCGATATACACATATTATTCACCAAATCTCGGGTCACCAACAAGGGACATTTGCCACTAAAATTATCCCCGAGGAGGATCATCTTAGGGTCTTGATCTTATATTTATTCAATAGACACATGCTTATTTCTTGACTCAGTATTCAAACAACTATTTGGTCTATCATTTGACATAAGTGTATACATCAGATTGTTATAGATAAACTTGACTTTTCGATGGAGAGTGGAAGGAACAACATGCATAGTATGTAACCAAGGGCTTCTTAAAAGAAGGTTATAATTAAGAGGTCGAGGAATCACATGAATAGGATTATCTAAAATAATCAGTCTTACCTTAATAGGTAATGTGGTAATACCAAATATTTTCTTAGCAATATTGTTAAAGCCAAGAATAGGAATGTAATCAGGTTTAATAGCTGAAACATCACCTTTGATCTCTTTCAACATGTCCATACTAAAAACATTTAATCCAGACCCATTATCAATTAAGGTCCTACGAATGAGATTATCGTTGATAAGGAAGGCAAACATAAGGGAATTATGTTGATCTTAAACTTCTTCAGAAGGTAAATCATCATTGGTAAAGACAATTTAAGCCTGTACAAGCTTAGCATGCGTACAAAAATAAGTATAAATCATTTCTCATTTCTATACAAATAAGTACAAAAGAAAGCATTCATGTTGGAAAATCATACTAATAAACCATTTAAACTCACAACTGGAGTAGATGCTCCCTGATTCGCAAATTTCCCTTCATCAAAAATTTGGGCAGGGATATCCTTGTCTGCAACATAGATTTTAAGTTGATACTCAAATTATAAGATCTTAATGTGAGAAAATAAAAACATCTTTTTAAAAACCCAATTAATGTATATCATTAAACTTCCCTTAAACACAATACTTGTTTGAAACCACAATTTACACTCCAAAATCATGTGACAATAGAAAAAGGTTGCAAGCTTTCACCTTGGAAAATGGGTACATATACTTCCACTCCACGAAGGTGCATAACATTTTTCTCCAAATCAATTTCGCACTAAAAAAGATAAATATAAATGATCACAATTATCTATAAATGAAAAGAAAGCATTAACATAAAAAAGCTAAAGTGATTAAATAATAGAAACTCAAACACATGACATTTCCAAAACATATAAAAAACATATAAAGTAAAAAAAAAAAATCCAAAATGGGAGAATCTAGCATCGTCAATGTACAGGGGTAGAATATATTCCCTATCTCCTTAAGAGTGAAATAAAGATTTACAATTCTTATATAAAATGATCTCAAATGTTACTAAATGTAGACTTATTCATATTAAAATTCAAGTTGAAATAAAGATAATAGTCATGATGAAAACCATCCATGTGAGTAGCCAATACAAACATGTCATGAATCAGTGGTAAGTGAGATAGTAAAACATCATCCCTATGACAGAATATCTATAGAAAAAGATTACTTAAATACTAAATTAGTAATATATGACTTGTTAGTATTGCATCAAATATCAGATGTCGTATGGTGAATTACATATCTTCGCTCCTGTGAATGTCAATTTAAAGAGAATAATAATGTTGATGAGCAAAATTGAAGCCGTACCATTTTATAAAAAAAAAAGTGTTGTCTGGTAAGTCTAAAACGAATGTTGTCTACCCCTGAAAAGTCAAGAAAAGTGGGGATTACACAACATATCCCATAGCGTCCTTCAATGGTGGAAAATGACTTGAGGGAAGTTGTTTCTCATTGAAGGTGCCCAGGTGCCTTCCCTCAAATTTTAGGAATCTGGGGCACTGGTAGCTAATGTTCCATTACATTTTTTAATGATAGGAAGGACTGGGGGACATTTGCTCCTAGTTGAAGGTGTTTATATTAACATCCTGAGGACACTTTCCATCATCCTCCCTTGGATCTCTTCCAACTCAATAGAGAAATAAAATAATAAAGTTATGTTGTTTGGTGTTAATTTGTCATGGATCGGTTGATTAGTGTTGCATGTCATATGTCATTTGTTGAACAACATTACTATTACAACTTTTAAATGTTCTCCAGAAATGAACTTTTCATTTCTAATGTACACCACCAATTTTCAATTTCATCTAGCATCGCCAACCAAACAAATATTTTGAACTTCAACAAGATCAGTATTAGACAGTTGTAGAGGTTACTTTTTCAATTTGTGTTTTACATTGAGACCCTTATTTTAAAATGATTTTAATCAATGATTGGTTAATTCTCTGACTCATTCACTAGAGATTCAATAAATGGTTCCAGTTGACCAAAAAAAGTCCAATAGTTGTGGGAATCAATTTCAAGTTTCCAATATGCACAACATAAAAGTGAGTGGAGTTGTAAGTTCAAACTCAATTTGACTTCCAACTCCTCTTAATGTGTAACCAAAATTTAAAATCAACAGAATTGCTGGTATTAATATGTATTATTTAGTGTGAAGAGAAAGGAATATCTCATTTATAATGACTCTTACCATGCCAATTTTTCAAGCATAATATTTAAAATAAGTTCTTGTGTCTCCTCATCAATCTCTATTGGGGTTTAACGGCATTCTTTAGCTTCTCCAAAACCAAATTCAACTTTCCCACTTTGCAAACAGTCCCTCAATTGCAACTACAACTACTCACTACAATGATCTATACAATTTTCAAACCTGATTTATTGTTCTCAATTATAAAAAAAACAAAATACAAAACATTTTCAACAACTAGAAACCAGTGTGAATTTCCCCTCTATCATGTCAGTATTGGAAGTTAAACTTCATATTACCTCCTACATACCTTTTTCTATGTGGATCTTCTCATTGTTATAGATCACTGTTAAATTATTAAGCAGTCAAAAGAGAAATCATAAATTTAGCAAACTATATGTTCAGGCCATCTGTTCATGTAATTGTCAGCAACAAATAACACACAATTGGGTGCATGGAATAATATTAAATTTTTTGATCTTGCAGTACTCACATAAATTATAGATCTATCTCTGCAAGAGTCACTGGTGTTACGTAGAAGCATTCATTCAAGTAAACCAACTGATTTTAATGCTAGGAAATTTCATTAACCAAGTGCTCCCACATGACGAAAATATACAGATACAACACTTCCAAAAATGAATGCTAATGGAACCATATAGAACTCATGCAAATTCAATGAAAATATCTCCTGGTTTTTACATTCAAACACATGATGATGAATTATACCATAAAAACTTCGAGGATTGGCTGAGATACAGACCACAAAAATGAATCTGGAACAACTTACAGAAGAGTGGCACAAGCCACATAGTTGGGGGAGCATGTTGAATGTTCAATAAAGGATATCAATAAGTCGTTTATTGTCCGTTATAACATTAACAGTTACAAAACAATACACAAAGAATTTTTTCTCTAGATATCAATATCCACACACACACAAATTAAATACATATCCATGTCATCTTACTAGAAACTAAATATCTATTTATGAGAAATTACATAAATCAAATACTTAATTTTTTTTATTTAAAACAAAAGAATTTCTACTACATATTTATAAACAAGCATGCTTTATAACTTTTTGTCATCTTCAAAAGCTTTTGATGCCAAAACACTTGCTTAGATAAAAAAATAGCACGATAGAAATCGAAATTTATGTTTCTTTAATGTTGACTCAAAGAAAAATAAAAAATTAAGATGAGAAGAACTTAAACAAGGTAAAAATAAAAAATAAAAAAGATAAAATACAAACTTCTAAGACACTGCTAACTATAAAATTAGCAAATTACCAACTTAAGTAATTTTTTTTTTTTTTTAATGAATAGTTCCTTTTCTATTAAAAAATATTAAAGTTACATATCCACAAAAAAGGGGCCGGGGGATATAGAAATCACCCCGCAGAGTTCACACGGCTAAGCCGGAAACATCAAACTATTCATCAAAAAAAAACGTAATGCCATTTAGGCAGCAAGAGCAGTTCCATGACGTGTATGGACTTCATATGTCGATTCAATAACTATGCAGGTCAACAACTATACATAAATTAGATGAAAATATTTACTAGTTATACAATTATAAAAAAAAAATTCATTAGCCGATAGGCTTTTTTTTGGTGAGAAACCCTTAATCGGAATATTGTCTCACGCAAACTTACCGATGCCAGAAAGGAAGTTTTCTGGTATATGTCAAAAACATTCACACCGGATATGTTAGACATCATCGGTTCTCTATAGACCGCCCAAAACACGAGTCAATGAGCGATTTTAGGTGGCTGGAAGATGGGAAGAGCGACAAAAGGAGAGTTAAAGACTGGTTCAAGGCAGCGGGTAGTGATTTCCTTTCTGCAATTGCAATTGTTCCCATCGGCTCTTCATCAGTACGCAAAAGGGAGAGTTAAAAGGGTAGACGAATAGAGATGGAGTGGGAAACGAAACGGGTGATTAAGTTTGGGATGAAGATGTTTATGGGAAAATTCATTGTAGGAACCTTGATTTAGAAGGGCTGGACAGAATTCAACTCAATCATCTTCTGAGTATCAATCATCTTCTGAGTATATGGCTCAAGTTGTACATATTGAATTCTTTTCAATTGAATGTTTTGGAACTGTTTTATATGAAGAGTAGATTTCCCAATTCAATGCTGCTTTTAAAAGAGAAAGAACACTGAAGCATTTGTGAAGCTTGGCATGCTTAGGGCAGTGAAGCAAAGTCCTACGGAGGGCGATCATGATCAAATTTCAAGTGATCAATAAGTAAGAGGCTGTGAAAGTTGTAGCATTCTGGCTTTGCATATTTGTAGCCATTCTTATCAACCACTGCTGCCTTCCTCAGTAGTCAATCATTTTGAAATATTTACTTAGTTACAGTACCAAAAAAATAATGTAAGTACGGGTTGCAGGGGATGTCTTATCGATTAAACAGAGCAGTTCTGTATCTTATGATTCTGCGATTTGCTAGGAGAATTTTATAGTTCAAGATCTACGGAATCATGTATGTTAGAAACTAAGCATTTAGGGACATCAGTCACCCTACAAGGAAAAGAGTCCCAAATTCCACGCGCTGGTATAGTCCACGCCTGTACTAAATTGGGAGCTTTAGAACAGGGTATAGACATCCATCAAAGCATAATGGACAGAAGGGTTTTGTTAGATATTATAATTTGAAATGCTCCGGTAGACATGTATCCAAAATGTGGATCCATCCAGGAGTCACGCAAATTGTTTGACACAATGCTAGGAAGAAATTTCATCTCATGGAATGCCATAGTTACATGATATGCACATAATGGATTCATTGTAAAGGATTTAGAAACTTTCAAGAAAATGTAATTGGCAGGTACGAAAGAAAATTCCACAATCTATGCCAACGTCCTTCTTGTGGCTTTCTTGTATTGTGCTCGCCATCACCAAATGCAAATTTTTAGAAATTTGGGAATAGGCATATGGTTTTTAAAGAAAGCTTTACCTGTCTTGCCAAATTTTTAATATTTTAAATGGACAGAATTGATGGCAAACAGTACAATTTTTTTTTTTCTAGATTGGCATTCAGCAATATATAAATGACTATTTAGAAAAAAAATAAAAAATGATTGAATTGTGAGTTTAGAAAGTAATAAAAAATAGACTGATTGAATTGTGACCATGAAAAATACTTAAACATGTGGATGTTTGATTTAACATTTTATTTAATCTTATATATTCATAATAATAATAATTTTTATTGTAAATAAAGCTTAGATCTATGATTTGATTTCAAAGGTTTTCTAAAAAGCAATTTAGAATTTTGAAATTATTTATGTATAATTACAAAAACTAAATATATTTGTTTATTTTTTAATTTTATTATTTTTTAGTCTACATTCCACTCTATTATTTCAGACTAAGAAATAATTTTCTTAATTACAGAACACACTACCTTTTTGGAGGTCTTTTATTATTTTTCACAAGTAATAAAAATTTATGGGCTATTTCTTTCATTCTATTATTTAAGAAATAATATTTTGTTAATTTCCTTACCATATTATTCTAAACCATATCTTTTTATATATTATTTAAGATTATTTTTAATAGCAATATTATTGTGTAATGTAGATAGTGAGATAAATTAATATATTTTATAATTTAATATAACTGATTTTATTTAGATAAATTAGTATATTTTGTAATTTAATATAAGTAATTTATTGAGAAAAATTAATATATTTACAATTTTCATGTGGACACATCAATTTTTTTAAAATTTAAATTATGATATTATTATTAATAATGATATTTTTATCATTACATTATGTTTTATGTTTAGTTTAAATCAAAAATATATTTAGTGATCAATTAGAAATAGTATTAAGGTTGGCTTAACTTATAAGTTAAAAATATTCAAATTAAAACAACAAAAAAATCAATCAATCAATTTTGACATTTTATTAAAAAATTGTATATGTCACATCCCAAAAACAATTGCATTCATAATCTAATTTACTATCGGCTTACCCCTTGCACCTCATTTTGGTGCAAGCACTAGTAAATGTCTTTTTTGCAAAATCTAAATGTAGACTTCCGTAAACTACATTATAAGCATATATGTTTCTACCATTGATAGTCTGAATGACAAGCAAGATACATTAATGTTGATTTGTCAAATCTAAGATATTGATTTTCAAGACTACAAAGCTCTTTGTTGTATACCAACTTGGCTGCATTCATATATGCTTGTAACAAAGGACAAATGCAATTTCAGAGACAACAAATATTTTATTCAATATTGGGAATAGGGGAGAAGACCCAATACTTAAACACATTCCAATGGGTGTGATAGCAGTTGTTAGCTAAATACCCACACTTGCTGATTTAATATCCAATATTTTTTACAATAATGTACTAATAATTGTGACTTTAAAGTTGGTTTTGGTAATGATGACAATCCATAATTGAATGAAATGTGCCCTTTTTTTTTCTTAAAAATCAACCAATTGTGTGATGCCACATCAACTACACAAGTATAGGGGTTTCTAATGCACTATGATTGGTCTCACTTTTTTTGGGCTATTTTGGACACCTCCTCAAAAAGCATGGTTATGTCGTCATATTTGATGGTGTAGCCTTGAAACCTTAGTTATAAGCAGGGGACTTTCCAAGTAAGCTGCTATAAAAAAAGGGGAGTGATTTGAAATTTTTATGTAGGATTTTTAAAAGCATGAACTTAAGGTGCTCAACTACTAGGTGCTCTCCTCTAATAGGCATATGAATATTATAAGAAACTAAAACAACTAAACAACGAAGAAATCTTAAAAATTAAATATAATGTGTTGAATTGGCATGACAATCCTCCCCCTTTTAAATTTTTAGGACTTCTTTGCGATATTTTACTTTACGTTTTGCATTTTTATGTACCAAATGGCCTAAAAAATAGAGGAAATCTGATTCCCCATCCATGGAATGCCACCTAGATCCTTGGAGACACATCCCTAATAGAAAATTGGAAATGACTCAAGATACTTCACTAAATCACATGAAAGGACTATGACTTTTTCACTAAGGAGTTCATGTAATAATATCCAAACAATTTCCAACATGTTCATCATCAGGAACTAATTATTGCATTTGGGAAACCAATCTAAACATGCATGATGCAATAAAAGATAAAGAATAAATATCCTTTGTCCCCCATATTTGACAAATAGAAATTGTCTTTGATCCCAAAAAATTAAATAAAATTAAATAAAGAATATTTACCATAATCAAATAGTATAAAAGTATTACATTTACGAATACAAAATCTGTAAAGCCAAGACACACCAAAGAACATAGTACTCGAGAAATTTTAATTTCCATCTCTTCTATTCATCATATCATTTTAAAACTGTCCCCCATATTCAACAAATAGAAATTGTCTTTGACCCCAAAAAAAATTTAAATGAAATCAAATAAAAAATATTTACCATCATAATCAAATAGTATAATAGTATTACATTTACAAATACAAAATCTGTAAAGCCAAGACACACCAAAGTACATAGTACTCCTAAAATTTTTAATTTCCTATCTCTTCTGTTCATCATATCTCTCTAGCATTTAGAATAGTCGAACAAGACAAGAGAGACCCCAGACAAAGTCTAAGAAGCATCCTTTCCCAAATTTAGTTTATACATACTATATAATGTTAGTGAACTTTAGTGACAAACATATATCTTCTGTAACAATTCTGGGCACAGACCCCACAAAAAGTTTTGCAAAATTCCCAGAATCTCCTGAATCTGTAAAATCCAAAGTAGATGTTTAAATTGTTCACACATGACTGCACCAGAAATAATTAGAATTCTTAGTACAACATAAAAGCAACTAAAATTTACCAGTCTGTTGTCCAATTCACAAATAGAATAAGACAAACTAAACAATATGCGAGAAACTAAAGCCTGGTCATAAAATATGTAATATGGGACTAGAAGGTCAAAATGCAAGCATATAGCATGGGTATAGTAGATGAAGTCAAATTGCTGAAACATATTGCTTATTGAATTTTCTCTAATACTGGATGATAATCCCAAATCCTTAACAATATATACTAATTTCACATTCAGTACCAACAACAACACAAATCGAACTCTAAAACATATTGCTTGATCCATTAAAAACTTCAAACTATAACAAATTGTACTTCATCTTGCACAGACTCAACAATGACAGTACAAAGAGCTGCTAATGAATAAATGTAAGTATAACATGAAGATTGTTATCTTAATCACCATTCTTTCTATCATTATGTTGTGCTCTTACATATTGATTCACGCCTCAAAACTTTTGGTTCTATATTCCATTCTTTGTAAATAATGAGCAACGTACACATGCCATTAGATAGATGAATAGAAGGAACATGGTAGGCGTTCCCTAATCTTAACAGAATGACACCGAGAATATACTAGTCTGCAAGCTTTCACATTAATTCAGTGCAGAACAAAGAAATAGATATTTGGTTGTGAAAAGCGAAGAGAGTAGAGAGAAAAAATGAGCAGATGAAGGAAACACTTGTTTGAAACTTAAATGAGCAGAGGAAGAATAGAAGAGATGGGAGATGGGTGCGCATGTGATGATACTCTCCTCGTTGGGGCGCGGTCATCTCATCCCCTTCATGCGGAAAAAGAAACATCATTTTTAACCATCAATTTAGTGACAACCTTTCACCACATCGGTTCACTGCAAAAGAAAGTGGATGACTCCCGTGAGCCCAGGCTGGACATCCACCTGCTTGAAATGGAGATTCCCCGCAATGATCTCATGTTGGGCAAAGTGAACATGCAACAACAATGATTATCCCCACTTTGTCAAAGGTGACCAGAGGCTTCATCCCCACTTTGAACGCTTTCTGGAGCGCTATTTGGATGGCGAGCAGGAGTAGGTGCTATGAAGAGCTGCGGTAGATGTGTCTACAGTGTCGTTGCGACGATTCAAACACCAGAACCAATTAAGTTTTTAATTGTAAGTCATATGTTGGCTAGCTCCTGAATCAATATACCATGTGTCACTCGAATTTCCTTGAGTAGCAAAAGAAGTGCTATGAAGAGCTGCGGTAGATGTCTCTACAGTGTCGTTGTGATGATTCAAACACCAGAACCAATTAAGTTTTTGTTGTAAGTCATATGTTGGCTAGCTCCTGAATCAATATACCATGTGTCACTAGAATTTCCTTGCAAAATTTGATTGCCTTCTTTATTAAATCTTGTTTGTGATTGCTCACTTTTATGCCCTTCCTCTACAATTATAACATCTGATATGTTTGTAACTTCTACATTCATTTTGTTGCTTTTGAAAATTATCTCTATTGATTTCCCTTGGGTTATTCCACTGCCTTTCATTATGTTTCTGTTGATTCCCTTTATTTGATTTCTGTTGATATGATTTACCTGGATTGTAATTCTTATATTTGCCTCTAGTCATAAATGCTTGACAACTCTTGTAGACTCACCTATGAATTTCTTAAGTCTATCCTCTTCATTTAGAAAAGCACCATATACTTCTTCTAATTTTATATTGTCAAATTTTCTAGTTAGTTCCAATGTGCGGATAAAATTATTGTACTCATCTGAAAGACTTTCAATCAAAAAATCTATAATTTCAGAGTCTTGATACTCAAACTTCATCATTGCAAGTTGATTTCTTAAATTATTCGATTTTGTAGTATGATCATTAATACTATCTCCTGCCTTCATTTTCAAAAGAGTTAATTCTCTTTTAATATCCATCACTTTTAATTTGTTGGTTCTTTCATACATTCTCTTCAAAGTTTCCCATATATACTTTGTTGACTTTAGATTTTGAACATGAAGTCTTATTCCTGGACTTATTTGCCATAAATCAATTGTCTGTGCATTCAGATCCATTTTATTCTATTTTTCATGTTTGTTTTTATCCGCAGGTTTATCTTCTGTTGCTACCTCCCATAAGAATCTCATTTTTTGAATCAATTACATCTCACATTTCCAGATAGCATAGTTAGAACCATCTAATAATTCACTAACCACAATATTAGAGTTCTCAAAAGTAGCCATGACAAGGAGAATCACAAACACAGGGCTAAAATAAAGCCCCTACTAACACACACTGAAAATTTATATTATCATGCCTTGATGTTGAACTTCTTATGAGCCAAACAAACAAGGACTTTGAATTTTTTTGGAATTAAAAATTTAAGAATTTCATAACAAATTGTCAAAAACTTACACCCATCTTTTAACACTTTCACTTTCTCAAATGCTTTGGACTTGTGAAAGATACAAATACTTTTCAAAATATGCAATCAAGAGGCACCAAAGCAATTTTGCAGCTACCAAAAGAAATCATAATAGAAAACTCAAGCCCCCAAAAAATACACCACTTACTGTCATCAACAACAACATTCAAAAAACCACTTCTTCGTCGACTTCTTTCAATAACTCCACTTCCAAACAAGAACTATAAGGCTTCATATTAGTGCACAATGATTCTGATACCATGAAAAAAAAGATAGATAAGAAGGAAGTAAGAAAAAGAGAATACTCAAATATGAGAGTTTATGAATAGAAGCTCAAGATTCTATTTATAAGTAAAATTACATTGAACTGCGTGCCAATTACAACCTGCCTTAGCTGGAGATTTCTGATTGAGAATATGGAGTCGACATCTGAATTGAAGATTGCATTGGATGGCTACATATGGAATATGTAATCCCACTCCTCTGCTACCATTTCAATTTAGGATGAAAAACTCCATTACACCACTTTTCATGTGCATGTTAGATCTTTAGTTGCATTTCAATTGGTTTTAATGTTATTACAATATCTATGGATGTTGTAGAACATTGATACTTTAAGTATTTGATTTATATCATGATGTTAGATAGATGATGATGATTATTTGTATATGTTAGGATGATTTTACTTTCTCCACACTTTCATGTGTATGGTTGGCATATATCTTTTACATTACTGTGTGACATGTTTATCTTACATTTCGGTGTGTCTGATATGGTAGAAGACAGAGACGTAGTTACTTCCATTGCTAGATCCACATGTTTAACCAATCCCTATCATATTCTGTTATATATACATTGTGTACATGCTCAAACTTGTGATGCAAGTTTACAGTTAGCAAGCATCGACTTCCCTAAATTGTCATGATGAGCGTACGTTATCACAATATCTCAATGGTAAGAGAGTGGAGATAAGAGACAGGTCCAAATCTGAACTTAAGCCATTATCATCTTGAAACATTGCACACATATCTTATTTCCTACCTTCTGAATTCATCAAGGTGATGTCATCCATGAACCTTTCCTTTTGTGCTTTTTTGTGGTATTTTTGGGTTCAGTCAGTTTTGTTGTCATGTCATGTTGGCATGTGACTGATGTGATTTTTATGTTAGTTGGTTGAGTGATTTATTAAATTAATTATGTAATTAGATAATTAAATCTTCTTAAATTTTAAAATATTAAATATGATGTTTTTGATTACTTGTAAAATAAGTTTTACAGGGTTCCTGAAACCCAAAATAGAGTATAAAATCAAACAGTAATCCCAGAAAAAATGAAATAGAGTCTTCACGCGTAACAGGCCATCACAGGGCCAAATAAAAAACAAACTAAGCTTCTAAAAAGAACAAAACACAGGGACCAAAAAAAGAACCAGGGACAATCAAGATATGTCCACCATCAGGTTGGTCGCCTTGGGGTCGAGGAGCTCCATATTAGTAGTCGAATTCTTGATCTTCTAGAGATCAATCAACATATTGTTATCCTTTTTATTCTTTGCACTGGCCCTAGTCCTCTTTCCGGGCCTAATCTATCTTCAGCTCTTTATCTACAGCAGTATTGGCTGCTTCAGTCCCATCGAGTTTTTATTCTAGTTTTTTTATGATAGCCTTGGTGTGTTCATTGGAAGCTTTGAGGATATTATAACTCTGTTCAACAATGTTTTTTAGGGTAGCCTCAACCCTATTCATTTTTTCCTCCATTTTTTTGACTTTGGTACTCAGATTCATCTCATTAATAGTAGTGCTATCGACATTGGCTTTGTCTATACCTTTAACTTTATTCTTGATATCCTCCACTTCGTGGAATAACCATTTAATTATCTTGTAGCTATCCAACATGCTATTCCTAGTGTTATTGAGTAGATCGAGCTCAAATTCCCTTGAGTTTTCACTGAGCACCACCATAGCCGGGTCAATTAGCTCCTCCAGCTTAATCTGACCATCCTCACCTTCAATGAACTTGGGATTAATTACTTCCCTAGTAATCCCCATTTTGGAAGTTTTAACATTGAAGTTATGCCAAACCATTTTCCTCCCCTATTCAGACATATAGCAGTAGTAATCACTATCCTGTCCTTTTTCATTCCTCGTGTTATGGGGTTCTGAGAACTGAGGAGAGAGAATAGCATGGTTAGTCTCATTTTTCTCATCTTGTATCTTCTCCTTCACCTTGTGGCAAGAGTCAAGGGAATTACTATGAGTCTGATCCTCGGGAGTCTTCGAGCTAGTGCTCTCATCCTTGGTCTTTCCCTTTTTGTTTTGGTATTTCACAATGGCATTTTGCCTTCTCTTTCTTCCTTTTCCACTAGAAATTTCTTCCTCACCTTCTATGTTCATCCCTTCCTCATTTTAATTATACTCCTCCTCTGAGGATATAACCATGGTGGTCTATTTTTTAGATAGGGTAACCCATTTTTCCTTTTTAATGGTATGCAGACTGGCAATACGCTTCTTAGAGGAGGAGCTCAAATTTTTATTTTTAATATCATAATCATCTTGATCCTCATAGTGTAGACCTTCACTATCTTCGGTCTCCGAAGGAATGTAGTTAGAGCCAAAGGCCTCCATGTCCTCTTTTTGAGAAACCTCCTTCCCCAGAATTTGGGCTTTAAAAAACTCATAAATAAGAACTAAAATCCCTTCATCCAAAGAAGGATTTGCAATAGCCTTATCCCTAAAAGCGTATAGAAAAAGTGTATAGAAACCTGTATACCATGTCGAAAATGATTCATGAGAACAAAGTGGTAGGTTGAGATCCTGTCAAACCTATTTTCCAACGTGATATAAGAGATGATGGCTCTCAGGACAAATCTCCATAGTATTTTAAACCCTTCAGGAAGATAGTAGGTCCTAGATTTGATAAGCACTTTCTTCACTTCCTCATTCCTCACAAACTCACTTATCATAGATTCCAAAATTTTATGGTCTCTGTGAAATTTCTTGCCAACAATGGGGATACCAGTAACAGTTGATATTACCTCCTTGGTCACCATAAATTTTCTTCCCTCAATCACCACACTTCCCTCGTCCCATCTTTTCACGAACATTTTCGTCACCGACGGCTTCCCACCATGAAGCCTTTCAATGAAAGTGGAAATTCCACCTTGCTGGAGGTAGTGTCAGAACTTGGTCTGTCTCCTCAATTTTTCACAGTCTTTAGATGGATCCCTTATGTGTCTTTCACCTACCATTGCAAGTAAAAAGACCTGATTCACAAAGAGGAAATTCCCTCTTAACAGACCCTTTCTCTCCGAGTTATTCGAGATTGTTCTTCTTATGTGCCTTGAAAGATAAGTTTTGCATTTGCAAATGGAAACCCAGTAAGTGTGCAGGTGTGACTTGTAATCATTTCCTTTCTTTCCTATCTCTCACTTTCCATTTATGGGAAAGTCATTTCCATATGCAACATTAACTGTCATGATTAATGCTAATAAATCCATCATTTCCCTGGATTCTATCATAATCGACGAAATCCATCACTTCATGTGAGAGGTCTCCTCCGTGAAGCCATCAATTCTGCTTGGCACCTTTCACCACCATGTTGGCAAACCAGTCAACAATCTGGTTGGCTCCTCTATACACATGGGATATGTGTACCTTATCAAAGGTGATCAAAAGGTTGTGGGTTGCATCTATCATGTTGGAAATAGTCCATGACAGTAGGTGGAGCTTTTTGAGGCAGTTAATAATGTTGCATGAATCACCTTCTAACCATACATTTTTTAGCCCCAAGTCATGTGCTAATTTGGTGACTTGGAGGGCCACATTTGCTTCTGCGTGGTGATTTATTTGTGTGCCAAGTGGAAGGCTGACAATACGAGTGCCCTTGCCAAAGCAATTTTGAATGACACCACCCCTTCCCACCTTACCCAAGTTACCGTTGGCTGAACCATCAAAGTTATCTTTAAACCAACTTTCTAGGGGAAATCTCCAAGTACATTTTGTCTTTTATCATTGGTCTTCTTAGGATGAACAAAGTTGTCTTTTCTTGCAAAAGGATTAGTATTTCCACAGGAAACATAATTTTCCAAAAAATCATGATATATCTTCTCAAAAATGATTTTGGGAGGAACACTACAATCCCTGAAGATACGATTTTTGTGCTCTTTCCAAATTCCCCAGCAAAGGTGAGGAAGCACCCAAGTACAAATTTTGTAAAGAGCAGTATTCTTGAAAGGCAGGGCCCATTGGGAGAAGAGGTCTTGAACAGAGGATGGAAAGCACCAATGCATCCCAAAAACTGACAGGAAGTAATGTCAAATAGAGCTAACATAGGAGCAATGAAGAAAAAGATGGTCCACATATTCAGCATGACAATTACACAAAACACATCTATTGGGGATCAAGATTCCACACTTTAAAAGGTTATCAATAGTAGGAATACAATTTTGAAGAAAAAGCCAGAAGAAGACATTAATTTTGGGAATAAGGACAGGGAACCAGGCTTTAGCCCAAAAAGGATTGGCTTCCTGGTGCATCTAGAAAGAGTAGGCTGAAGCAACCGTGAAAGTACCTTTTGAAGAACCTTCCCAAATCAAGGCATCCTAATTCTGGGATAGAGAAATAGCATGCAAAAAAGTGGAAAGGGGTGACAAATCTAGGGAAATAAATGGCGAATCCACCCAAGAATTTCCCACTATGTAGTTGCGGACCCTAGACCTCAATTGTTGGGTGCACTCATCCTTCCATAAGTTATAGGAGTCATTATCTTTCAGGAGTCCAGACTATAACCAATTGTGATTCCAGAAACTGATAGTTTGACCATTGCCAATTTTCCATTTAGCTTTAGCTTTGGCAAGATCTTTGGCATTGAGGAATCCATTCTAGATAAAAGAACCTTTCATGATTTCATCACAATCAAAGAAGTAACTCAAAGAATCATTGGAAAGATACTTATCTTCTAAGAAGTCTCTCCATTCCCCTTTACCATGGAAGATACACCAAATCTGTTTTGCTCGGATCGCCTTGTTGAAAGGCATGATTCTCCTGATACCAAGTCCTCCAACACTTTTAGGGAGGCAAACTTTGTCCCAAGCAATCAAAGGGAACTGCTTATTCTCTTCCGCCCTAGACCAAAGAAATCTTCTTTGGAATTTTTTCATAGCTTCCGCCACTTTAGCCGGGATAGAGAAGAGGCTTAAGGCATATGTAGGTAGGTTTTGAAATATTAAATATGATGTTATTTAATTAATAAAGATTAATTAAATACATGTGTTAATTAAAAAGACTTAATTAAAAAGTCTAATTTTGGGAAAAGAGGATTCAATTAATTAATAAATCAAAAACTAAGATTTAAAAGCATAATTAATGAATTGATATTTTATTATCAATTTGCATGTTATTAATATGGTAAAAATATTATTTGTGAAATAAATAATATTATGCAATTAAAGTTGCACATTCTTTTATTAAAATTAAATTATAAATTTAAAGTAAAAAGTTGAGTTAATTGGCTAAATTGGAAAAATGCTTGTAATTATTAATTATTAATTATTAATTATTAATAAACTTAATTATTTTTACTCAATTTCAAGTTGAGTTCTATTTTTTCTGATTTGAGTAATCAATTGAGTTTCGTTTTAGGGTTGCATGAGTTTTGGAAACCCTATGCTGAATAGGTTTTCTTTATCAGGTTTCTTTTTGGCCATTTTTGCACACACAAGGTTACGCAGGGTTGCACAGACTTTAACAGGTTTTGGCTCTGGATTGGATTGAAAGAAATTGTTGAAAGCTTAGGATTTCCAAGGTTTGGATTGTTCTTCATGGATTGTGTCCACTGGTGGTTTGAGGTAGGGTTTGAATCCTTGATTTCATTACTTGGATCATCGTCTTTTATACGTTTGAAATACTGAAATCTCCTTGTGTGAAATTCCTTGTCTGCTTTGTGTTTCTCAAACCTTAGAATATGGTTATTGGTATGAATATGTGGTTTTGGTTTTCCTGTTTACATGTCACATCTATTTTCTAAGTAGATGTAGTGTCATTAGAAAAATTGTGGTTTCAATTGGATATTGAGTTTTTTTTATCTATGGCCAAAACTGTCCAAATTTGTGTTTGAGAACAATAGTAAACTTGAAATTTTGTTAGCTGGGGTTTGATAAGGAAATTTGTTTAAAACCTTTGAAATTAAACCTAATTTCGTTAAATTATATATATTTCAATATGCATGTGAGCATTTTCATCTTTTACTTTGAAAGGAAACATTCTCTGATTATTTAGCTAAAAGTGTATATTTTAGGAAAATAATTATATTTGGTTAGTAGAATACTTAAAATAAATCTATATTCTATTGAGGAAATTAGATAAAGGAAATAAGTAAATAAGGACTTATGTAATTTGGAAAATATTTATTAAAAAGAGTCTTACTGGAAAAATACAAGTGAAAAAATTCACCAGAAAATATTCATAAATACTATAATAAATAAATTGAGTTTATAAAATAAATAAAGAAATAGTAAGCAATGTTTATTGTTTAAAAAAATTTTAATTTAATTTTTTTTTTAATTTAAAAAGTTTGTGTGGGAGAGGGGACCTTCAATCCTCCATCCTCTATGCTGTCGTGCTCAACAGTAACACCGCCGACACGACAGTGTACTATTGTTTGACAGTGACTGCCATCTAGCAGTACAACTACCATGTCGATAGGGTCCACTGCCGCCATCAGTGTTGGGTGGGCCGACCGATGTGCAGTTAGGGGGTGGTGGGGCCGAGAGGCTCTCCCCCATGTTTATTTTTATTATTATTATTAAATGTTTGGGTTTTAACTTAAATTTAGTAAATTGTTTTATATGTTATTTAATTTAACTTGTATTAATATTTATTAATTATAATTATTAATATTTAATAATTAAATTTATTAGTTTTTTTTTTGGCAAAAATGGCATAGCCATTGTATTACATTATTTAATTATTAAAATACACTACTTCAGCTCGGTTCAAGGGGAAAAGAAGCAGGGAAGAAAACCCCCCATCCTAGCCCATGAGTCTGATAACAAAAATCTTACAAAAGCCCACTCAGGCCACCAATACATCTAGGAAATTAAAAGTGATTAACAACTAAAAACTAAGACAAAAATAAAGGCTACTCAGAAAATTGAGGCCAAAATGAACTGCACGCAACCCCATTCAACACAAAAAAGTAAGAAATAAGCACAACCACCGTTCACCAGATTTTCACAAATACATTCCCAATAGTTATCAAATAATAATATTATTAATTAAATGTTAATTATTTATGTTTATAGTTATATTTCTTTTAGTAATTATTTTTAAAGTAATGTATATAAGGTTGTTTTTTTATATAAATTAAGTTATTAGAACTTAATATTGATTTTCTATTTAAATGTAATTATATGGTTATTTAGTAGTTATAGTCTATAGATTAATTTTTATAAAAAAAATTATAAAGTAATTTATAGAAGTTAAAATTGATGTTTTATTAATGGAATTAATATCTACAGTTAACCAAATGACAATGTTGAAAACTTGTCGATTATAAGGATAAACTTAGTAAATATTTGATTTACTTGTAATGGAGTTTTGATGTGAGTGTGCTTAATAGCATAGTATTTCTCATTGGGGTTTTCTTCTATTTGGCCTTAAAGGTTGGTTTGGGTAGAATTACACCCTAGGAGGGATTTTGTCTCTTGATACTTGAATTATTTTATGATTTTATCTCTTTACTACTTGGGTTTATATTATGGATATTTATAACCATTCTTATATCATCAATTGGTTCTTGTATAAATTTTTTGCTTATGTGGTGTGTTCTCTAAGTCTTTGATAATTATGTTATTTAACCATGAAAAGGTGGCGACCACTTTAGTGTTTAGTCATAATTAACTTGGTCACCTTGTTTATATTGTTATGGTGGTTCAATGTTTTGAATGATTATCTGGTGGATTATGTTACTCCATGTTTGGAGATGGGTTCCTGTGATGCTTTGATGATCATTGATCTTGTGATGTGATACAAGAAGTTTTATTGTTTTGTTGAGAGGTCCAGTATGAGATGGACAATTTGGATCCTTGTATAGGATGATATATTATTTGTTATGCTCCAACATTTTTCTTGGTGATTATATTAACATATGATTTAAGAGAATTCCTTATGGTTTTTGTTTTTCTTTCTTTTGTTTCTTTTGGTTGGGGCATTAGGGTAGGTTATCTAGCTGTGTAGTAGGAAGTTGCTTGTAATAAGTGTTAGGGCCCACAAGTGGCCATTAGGATCGCTTATTGCAAGTAATCTTAACAAGTGATCATATAAACATTGATGGGGTGTTAAAATGAACTAATAAGATAAGGTTCCTCACCCATTCTTGAGTGCTATTATAGGATAAGTGTTGATCTCTAAGTTATGTTGTCCATTAGTGTCCCACACTTAGTCATAACCAAGGCAGGTTAGTCAATCATCATTGCGACCAAGGCATCCCACTAAGGCCGAGACCGAGCAGTAGTTACTGCTGAGAAATTCATAGGTCACTGAGTACTTAATGGATGTCAAGTAGAATGATTGTCGAGTTGCATAGAAGAGTTAGTGTTGAGCGACAACATATAGTTATGCCAAACGACACAGTATTGACCGAGCACCAGTGTTTGGTTATGTCAAGTAAAAAAACATTTGTATATGTGTTTGGAATGGCACAAAAACCAAGCTAAACCATTTTGGCCAACTTCTATCCAGAGCATTTAATGATCATGTAAAGAGATTTAACATATTAATTACCCTTTAATTTTAGGATCATAAATCCCTATGCAAGCCATGCAACCAATCAAATTAGGGATGCCTAAGTGGAAAAATATGATGGATCTAGATCATTGATCTTGATCTGGATGATCTATATATGGGATGCTTCAAACCCTAATCCATGTGTTATAGAAATTGTATGTTTAGATGCGGATGTAAAGATCAAATATCACAAGTATATGCATGTTTTTCATATCTGAAGTATTGACTAGACAGAGTGACTAAGCAGAGGAGTGAAGAGAAGAACAGAGATAAATTAGATTGAGAGATCAGTTAAGAGTTGGAAAGAGGAGATTCCTTATCAGCATTTGTAATGCATACCGAAGGATCAGGTACTAATACATTCTAACAAGTGAATCAGGGTAAATCCCTTAACATAGTGTTTCTAACATGCCTTTGTAAATCTCTTAATCGAGTGTTTACTTTGTTGTAATTTTAAATCCTTTAACAAGGTAGATTGTATAAGTCTGAAAGCTCTTAATAGGGAAGACCACTCATAGGGTAGATCATCAAAACTGGTCAAAACTTTGTATCTGTAATAGGCACACTTTATTATTGGAGTAGTGAAGATTTATGGGTGTCATCCCCACCCCATTTTTACCTTCAAGGGTTTTTGGGTTACCAAAATATTTGTGTTATGTGTTCATAATTAGATGTTAAATCTTTACAACATTTCATTTTATGTTTATTAATACATGGTTGAATCAGTTTATTTAGAATTGGTAGAAGTTTTATAGATCGGATTAACCCCCCTCTAAGTTGTTGCTTTCCCATATTAGACTTCCAACACTAAGATGGATGGTGAGATGATGCTTGCCACCTTTAGAGGTGTTTGTCTAGCATAGTTAGTGATTCATCTATTCGAGAAGTCATCGATGCTATATATGGTCACTTAAGTGCCAGGGGCTAGAGCATTCACTAGGACAAAACATAAGGGTTAGATGTATATGATGATACTTTCCTAAATATAGCTTAGATTTCCTACATGAGTTTTTGTACACTTGTTGGTCTCTTGATCTTTTATACTTTAAACCTTGAATCTTCTTGTTACCTTTTTATCTAGTGTACCTTACTTTAGTTTTTTTCTTGCTGGTTGTTTCCCGTGTGTGTGCACTTGTTGTTATCTCCTCACCACAGTAGGAGAAAACCTTTGGTTCTACACGGTCGGGTGGTAAAGATTCTTATTACCATTAATATATCAAATTCATGACTTTATTCTTGGATGATCCTTTGTTGCAGTTGTACCTTCTTGTTATTCGTTTAGGAGACATTGTCTTCTCTTTCTTATCTTGTATTCTTGTATCAGTTTATCAGTTGTGACATTCTTGGATTATTGTATTATACTTCATATTGAGTTGTTTCACATACCCGGTGACTTGTGTAGTGGATGTTGGATCATTATGATATCAGTTGTATCTAGGTTTCATTTATAAGATGATGTTATTATTATTCATTTGCATATGTGAAGATGTATATTGTTTAATTACTTTTAGTATATTAGTTAACTTACCTAATTCTATGTCATGGAACCCTCAGGATTTGCAATTTGTAAATGAGTTGAATTTTTTAGTATGTATTGTCTTATGTTATATTGCTTCCCCATTGTTTTTCTTTTTCAATTGTAACTCTTAAAAAAATATATGCAAACTTAGTAACATGTTTTAAGTTAATATCTCTTGGGTTCCCTTCCAGGGTATTACATCTGGTATCAACACCCGAGTTTCTACACTGGGAACTCTGTGAAATTTTTGTGCCCATTAGGTGTCTGGTACTTAAATTTGGAACAAAAACATAGAAACGTAACTCTTTTATATTTAAGAACCTTTGTATTGTAGCTAAATTATGTGTTGATTACCTCTTATCTTGTTTGAGATGTGGTTTTATCTATTGGTTGTCATAGGTGAAATACCTATTGAGGCCTGATTAGTTGCTAGAACCTATGGTAACATAATGAGATATCTAGTTAAAATTGTTGATCATAAAGTTTGTGATTTTATATGTGAGTTTTTTGTACTTAGCTTTCTTTTTTTGTCCCTTGTGTGGTTTTTGGATGCTTGGCAAACGTGTTTGAGTTTCCTTATTTGACGTAGAATGATATTTGACTATTTTTATTGTTGTGTCATCTTAAAATGGAAGCACTTCCATGTTAAGAGAATTTATCCCTCCTTAGGGGATGTATTTGACCTTGATTACATCATCCCCCCATTTCTACATCATCTCCCCCTGATCTGCTCCTCCTAATACCACTTTCGGGACTGATTTCTGCATTCTGGGTTGCAGGACTCTGTTTTTGGGATGCAGGGAGCGGGTCAACCTTTTGGGACTAGGTCAACCTCGGCCCTATCCTAGGAAAGGGTCGACCTCAACCTTTTCCTAGGATAGGGTCGACCTCAACCCTGTCCCAGGGTCCCAGACCCAAAATCCCACAGTTTCCCAAATGTCGGTCTTTGCAAAAAGTTCTCTCCTGCTCCCGGGTCAGCTGTTTCGGGTTCCGAATTGGTTGATTCCTAAATTATATTTAATATAGGTACTCTCCTAGGGGTAAATCCTTTAATGATTATTTAATTATCCTATGTAGGCCTCCTTAGAAGATTGTGCCCTAATTCCATATAAAAGGAAGCCTTCTCCTTTCATTTTCTCTAACCATCATTAAGCATTATCAACTATCAACTAAGTGATAAGAGGT
Source organism: Thuja plicata (assembly GCA_018584345.1). Taxonomy (NCBI): domain Eukaryota; kingdom Viridiplantae; phylum Streptophyta; class Pinopsida; order Cupressales; family Cupressaceae; genus Thuja; species Thuja plicata. The sequence goes on along the minus strand of MU224075.1, from coordinate 992,177 downwards.
GATCAAGATTTTGTTCAAGCATCCATTTCTCTACATATTTTCAAGCTCTCAAGGTGTTCAAGTCTTCCTCCTCAAGCATTCAAGTTCTCCATTGAAGATCAAGGATTCAAGCTTTCAATCCTTTGAAGGGATTTGGTTCAAGCATTCAAGATTTATCATTCAAGCCCTAGATCTAGCCATCATGATGGTGTGATCTTCCTTCAAGATCCTTTGTGCATCCTCAAGA
>MU224075.1:974906-989295 GCA_018584345.1 Thuja plicata | reverse complement strand
GACATTGGTTTTCCATGGTTGATAAATCCCTCACCTTGGAAACTGAATAGTGTGCTATCCCTCATAAGGGTTACTTTCTCACTTCTTGCATAATATCTCTTTTCTACAACATCTCTCGATATAATTTGATATATCCCTTGCCTGCACCCCTGGGGGGCAAGGTATTTTCCTTCTTCCTCTATCTAAGGATCTACTTTCCTTAGCATAGTGGAATGTGTTTATCTTACAACATTATTTCTTCACAAAGATTGGTGATTTGACTATTGATACCCTCTTATATGAGAGGTGATTGTCCTAGGTTATCACCTCTTCTTTATTTTGAAAACTATGTTTTTGATAAAATCTTGCTCTTTCTTTGGGTTAAAGTTTGATTCCTTCATCCTAAGATTCTACTTCCTCTTGATTACAGGGGGCTTGATGATTGAATCTTTGGTCCCTCTTTTCTTGAGAAGATTATATTTTATCCTAAGCACTCCTCTATGGTAGGGCTCTTGTCGATAAGATCTCTTCCCTTTTGAGGATCCTTTTTCCATAAGTGACATATCCATTTCATGATTATCTATGTTCTTAGATGTAAGGGTCAACAGTCTTCGCTTTGAATATGGTATACATTGTTGTAAAGCTAGATATCTCCTTACCATGTGAAGTAGGTATCCTCTTCCTCTTCCTTATCCTGCCTAGTGGGTAGCCATGATAAGGAGGGGGGCATATATAGGGTCTCCTTGTACTATAGTTTACATTTATTTACATTTTGTAGCATGCTAAATCCTCAGAAGGTAACACACACAAGTTTCTAAATCCTGAAGAGACACGCATTTTTACTTTTATGTTTGCTAAATCCTTGGAAGGTAATGCACACAAGTTGCTAAATCCTGAAGAGACACACTTTTTTTACTTTTTTGCTAAATCCTCGGAGGGTAACGCACATAAGTTGCTAAATCCTAAAGAGATACACACCCTTTTATGATATGCTAAATCCTTGAAAGGTAACACACATAAGTTGCTAAATCCTGAATGGACACACATTTTATACTCCATAGTGACACAAGAGTGTGGATCTATAAGTATTTTCAAAAAGCCATCAGAAGATGCACTTACAATTACAAGCACAGTTTTATGGGTGAACCTGTTGGGGGCTCTCCCTCCTTGGTGATTCATAGTAAGGTGGGTATCTTACTAGGCAAGGTAATCACTTTCTGTTTTCTCTCTTTTTCTTTCATGCTAGTAGGATTAGATCGTGAAGCTATTTTATCAATAGTGTTGTTCTTATCTTACTTATGTCATCATATATGTTCTCTATGATTGAATATTCTTTACTTTCCATATCTTTATGTATGTATGATGTGCTAGAATCCTTAGTCTGGGTGCTTGTGTTCCTAGCTTAGTGATATTCTATCTCGATTGCAATCCACCAAGATCTCTTTCTTCTAGCTTTACCGTGAGCACGTTCGATTTCCGTACTCCCACTAAAGTGGGGGCTTAATGTATCATCTTAAAATGGAAGAACTTCCATGTTAAGAGAATTTATCCCTCCTTAGGGGATGTATTTGACCTCCATTATATCATCCCCCCATTTCTGCATCATCTCCCCCTAATCTGCTCCTCCTAATACCACTTTCGGGACTGATTTCTGCATTCTAGGTTGCAGGACACTGTTTGTGGGATGCAGGGATAGGGTCGACCTTTTGGGAATAGGTCAACCTCAGCCTTGTCCTAGGATAGGGTCGACCTCGACCCTATCCTAGGATAGGGTCAACCTTGACCTTGTCCCAGGATCCCAAACCCAGAATCCCACAGTTTCCCAGATGTCGGTCTTTGCAAAAAGTTCTCTCCCGCTCCCGGGTCGGTTGTTCCGAATTCCGAATTGGTTGATTCCTAAATTATATTTAATATAGGTCCTCTCCTAGGGGTAAAGGCTTAAAGGATGATTTAATTATCCTATGTAGGCCTCCTTAGAATATTGTTCCCTAATTCCATATAAAAGGAAGCCTTCTCCTTTCATTTTCTCTAACCATCATTAAGCATTATCAACTATCCACTAAGTGATAAGAGGTGATCAATATTTTGTTCAAGAATCCATTGCTCTACATATTTTCAAGCTCTCAAGGTTTTCAATTCTTCCTCCTTAATCATTCAAGTTCTCCATTGAAGATCAAGGATTCAAGCTTTCAAGCCTTTGAAGGGATTTGGTTCAAGCATTCAAGATTTATCATTCAAGCCCTAGATCTAGCCATCATGATGGTGTGATCTTCCTTCAAGATCCTTTGTGCATCCTCAAGACTCTTTCATCATTTTTTCAAGGTGGATTCCAAGCATACAATCATGGAGGTTTATGGTTTCTAAATTCCATGCTTTCATATTTACATACTTGCTACATTTGAATTACAATTGCATATCTATTCAATATCATAGCTTCATTGCTAGATTCAATTCTACTACTTGCTAGGATTCTTATTTCAAATATTGATTTCAAGGTTAATTCCTAAATCAAGGTTTGACTAAGGCAAACCCCTCCCCCACAACAAACAAACATTTTTCTTGCAGGTACAGGTTCGGGACTGTAGATCCAAGGCCAGATCTGGATACCCTTTTCGGATTTCTTTCAGACTGTACGAACAGGGACACTTTCGGAGTTGAGAAGATTGAGTTGGCAAAAGTGGTATAGGGTTGACCTCTATTTTTCTTGTAGGTACAGGTTCAGGATTGAAGATCTAAAACCAGATCTGGATACCCTTTTCAATCTTCTTTCAGACAGCGTGAACAGGGACACTTTCGGATCTGTGTAGGACAGGGTTGGCATTTGTGGTACAGGGTCAACCTTTTTCATAAGACGACATCAGAACAAAAAAATATTTCTGGGTTTTGTCCATCTCTATATTTCCTTTCTGGATCATACTTTAGATTTTCCATAAATTGAGTACAATCCCCATAAAAAATTATTCTTTGATCTGCACTATTTCAAGGTTAGTACTTTTCTATCATTCATTTGAATTCAATTTCCTAATCATTCTAAATCTAGAACACATTTACAATCACATCCATAACAACACACATCTTAAGAGGGAAACCTAGGATCTCCTTCTTTATTCTTATTTCCAATAGATTGATTCATTTATGCATTGATCCTTTTTGGGTTGATCAATTTGGATCCTTCCTTTGTGCATTTGAGAATAAAGGGGAATATCTTATCTTTCCCTCCACTCTAAGAATTAAGTGTAAAGGTGATAAGTGATTTGAGTATCAAAACACTCTTATTCAATACACATCATTTTTATTCTTTACAATTGTTTAGAGTTTATGTGACCCTCCTTAGTGTGAGTTTCCTAGTTTGAGGGACTTCTTGTATCATGATCCTTATTGCTTCTAGCATTTTATGTTCTTTGAGTGACCCTATTCTTTATGTCCCTAGTGGTATGATATTATTGTTTATTTAATGGATAGAATTGTATGCTATTTATTAGGTCTTGTTTAAGTGTTTAATAATATATTTTGTGAGTGTGTAAATCAGATGTGAAAGGATAAGATTAATTATGACATTAGGAAATAATTTATAGTATTTTCATTTATAATTAAATATATTGCGCACAATTTGAAATAATATATAATGTAAGATACATATTTTAAAGATTAGGATCTTTCATTCTTCATAATAGATCGAATTAGGTCAAGGAGCTATATCCCCAATTGAATTACACATTGTAGTCTCAAGAGAACCATTGCATCTTATAGCCATCTTACAACACTTTTTCAAAAATTGATCAGTTACATTGCATTAGATGCATCTTACCTTGGTGGAATCATCATTCTCTTTCCTTGTTAATTTGTAACCTATTTCAAGCTCCTAAAGGTTGGTATTATCTTCTTAATGCTAATTTGGAAAGATCATCTTGTTGGGTTGTCCTGATAGTTATGAGAGCCATAGTCGGTCCTCTTTTTTTGTGATAGTAAGTGTGTTGTGAGCCTATGCATTCACTTATGGGGATATTCTAGTTGTATATGAGTATTGATCATTAAATTTTGTTGCAATGGATTAGAACCTTTGAGTTAGAACCATGTTTTACCTTAGGGATAGCCTTCTATATTTTAGCCATGTAACCATAATTATTTTTAATTGTTATTAGAAGGAGTTACCTTGTGTGTAACCAATATGTACCATACTATACTAAAGTTTTATAAATTCTATAATTCTATTGGTCCTTGCCAAAAACTAAGTGTGTAGGTACTCCTATTGAAGGATCATAAAAGAGTCTTACTTTACCCTTACATATGTTTGAGCTCAGGTGATAGTATCCCAACATCGGTTGTGTTTACCTATGAATGTGGTATGACTCCTCCATCATGTATACTATCATGCATTAGGAAATAAAATAACTGTAACGAAATGCTAAATATTCGCAAGTAAGTAGAAAACATAGTTGCATATGATTACATAAAAGGTGAATGTAACAAAGAATAAATGATTTATCTTTATTATTATGTTTGGGTACATTCTCTAATGCATCTAGCATATTGGATCCATGGATGTCGTGAAGTGGTTAATCCCTTGATGTGATGGATACTAGTCACTCTATTATGTGAAATATTTTATGGTTGATAATTTATTATGTTATCGATGAATTATTTGTGTTGTGTGTGGGCTAGCATTGAATTTTTGAACTTTCTTATGCCTAAATTAGTTACCTGACTCTCTTTTTGCTACCTATTTTGTGGCATTGGTCTAGTGCAGGAGCACCTAGGCTAAATCTTATCCCTATATATTTTGTTGTGGCTTGTACTGACCCTAGATAAGTTAGTGGTTTTACTTCTGACCGTAGATGTTCTTGCAAGGGTGTGACTATGTGTATTTTACTAGGATCAACCCAACCTAGTAGGTTTTAGTTTATTTTGTTTAGTGCTATTTTTAGCCAAAAATGGGAAATTGGGTCTAAAAACCTTCTAGGCTTAGGCAAGGCTCAAAAAATGCCTAAAAATTACTCTATGATGTTTTTAAATAATTTAGTATGAGTTAGAGGTTCTAAAAGTTAGTTTTGAGAAATAATGCAAAAGTTGTCATAATGTTGTCATGACAATATTTGCAATTTTGCTAAGTTGCATGACAACATCGATAATATTTGATTCCTTTCAAATTTGAGGAGGGATATTAATGGTAGTGGCCTAAAATATGGAGAAGGAATATTTAGAAATGTAGGATCCCATTTCTTGAGGTAATGGTGATGTAATGCAAGTTTTTGGAATAGAAAGAAGAACTTTATTTTCTGGTTGCATGCATTGTCGACTATTTTTTGTTTGAGCATTAGTAGATGGATTGACTAGTGTGAGTTAATGTTGGATTTGAGTTTTAGAGGGAGATTGTAATTTGTGGGAAACTAAGCATGGCTTTGGAAACCTAGGGGTTATATAGACACCTCTTAGGATGGATAAGACTCTACCAATCCATTTTGATACATTTCCAAGCATAAGTCATATGATTGCACTTATCTAGCCCAATTACCCCTAGTTGTCCTTAATTATAGGAATCTAGTGTACAGACACCCTAGGACCCTAAGACCTACAAAATACTTTGATTTTTGGAAAAGGGTATTAGAATCCCTACTTTTTTGGGGGGTTGTTTGGGATTATTTTGCAAGAATTGGGAATAACCTATCAGATAGGGCTACTAGAAGAAATAGGCCTAAAAGATAAATTTGAAGGTGAATTAGGAGATCGCTTGGAACACTTATGATACCCTATTAAAAATGGGATCATAAGGAGTCTAAAAAGTTTTTAAACATGAGGAATGTCCTTGTAGACACTTGTGGAGTTGAGAAGTTGAAAATGCACTTGGAATTGTCCAAGGAAGAGTGAAAGAGTGGAGTACAAACTAGTGGTAGTTTTCCCCTTGTGAAGAACAATATACATGAAATCTTAGAGTGGTAGTGAGGTAGTCCTAGACTAATATAGTGAGGGCTAGTGAGATCTTAAAAAGGAAGCATAGGGTAGTGTGAAGACTATGAATAGTGGAGGTCCTAGTAGGCTTGTGCAAGCACACTTGGGAATATCTATCTGATTGGTATCAGAGCCAATAAGATTTGGCTTGTGGTGAATGTTCCAACCAGAAGAATCAGTAGGAGAGTCTACAATGGTGAAAAATGGAGAGTTGGAAAAGAAGGTGGATGAGAAATAAGAAGAGAAAAAAATGCTCTGAGAGAGATTCACACAATTGGAACACAAAGTGGACCAAGTAGAAGAAAAGATTGAAGAAGTGATTTATATAAGGTTGAAGGAAAAAGAAAGGAAATAGCCTTGGATGATGAGGTCCCTAAAGCTAACCCTGTTCTCACTGAAAAACCATTATTGAAAGCACTAAAGGCTTTTAGTGGTAAGGCATTGGAAGGAGTTCCTATCTTCACTAGAAAGATGGAACCTGAGATAGTCCTAGATAGGATAGAAGAACTAGAGAATCATTTTGAGTGTGATGGCATAGCAAAAGCTCAAAAAGTAAAGGTAGATATGGAAAGACTTAGAGGGTCTGCACTCACTTGGTGGAATTTTATCCAATATGAGAGAGAAAAGGAAGGAAAGAAGCCCATTTCCACATGGAAGGATATGGTAGAAAAAATCAGAGATGCCTATGTACCTAGAAACTATGAAATTCAGTTACATAAAAGGAGACAAAGTCTAAGACAGAAAGACTTGGATGTGAACTCTTATACTGAAGAGTTTTAAAGGCTATGCATGAGGTCTTGATTTGTATAAGATGAGAAGGTGAAGCTAGCTAGATACCTTAATGGACTCAAGTGGACTATTCAAGATGAGATTAGTCTCTTAACCCATGATACTATTCAGAGATGCTACCAAATTGTAGTTAAGGTAGAAGAGAAGTTAAGAAAGAAGAAAGACTCAAGAACTACCAGAGGTAGAGGAAAAGGGAGAGATAATAGAGGACAAAGAGGTGGATATGGTGGTAGAAGTTCAAAGACAAAGCCTTAAGGAGAGACCAAACTTCCTGAACAAAAAGAAGGGATTCCAAGAAGAGGAAACTCCAATAGAGGAAGAGGATCTAATAAAAATTGGAGAGGAAGCAATAGGATTCATGGGATAGGTTCCTTCTTTAAAAACATGAAATGCTATCACTGCAATAAAATGGGACACCCTATATATATGTGTCCACAGAAATGTTCTAATTCCCAAGGAAATGACAAGAGAGTCACTATTTTCCAAGAGGAGTCCACTGGTGGAGGAAAACATCCTGAGGTACCCTTAGAGTCAGAAGAGGGAGAGAAATTAATGATGAGGACACTGATTAAAGAACTAGTGAAGGAGGAACCAAGTCAAAGGAGGTCACTATTTAGACCATGGAAATTTGATAGATAGGCCATGCATGATGGATCAAAGAATGCATATTCTTTCAACAAGGATGGTGTGACTTTCAAAATACAGTCACTGTTAGAGGAAGGGGAAAAGAAGTCCTCAGGCTCCAATGTCCTTATTGTCATTGAAAATGTGTTTATAGAAGCCTAGAGGAAGGAGATGTAGTGGGTTTAGCACTAGTATTGAAACCTAAAGAAAAAGATGAAGACAAGAAAGTGAAGAAGACAGAGGTACCAAAAGAAGTGCAAGAATTGCTGCATGAATACAAGAGCATAGTAAGTGATGGAAAACCATCTACCCTACCCCCTAAGAGAGGTTTTAGTCATCAAATTAAATTTATCCCAAGAGCTACCCTTCCAAATAAAGCCACCTATAAGATGACCCCTTAACAAAATTAGGAAATTGCCAAGCAAATTCAAGAACTCCTAAACCAAGGTCTCATTAGGAAAAACATTAGTCCTTTTGTAGTCCCCACTGTCTTAGCACCAAAAAAGGGAGGATCTTGGAGGCTTTGTACTGATACAAGGGCAATAAAATGAATTACCATTATATATAGGTTCCCTATCCCTAGGATAGAAGCCGTAATGGATTGTCTAGGAGAAGAAAAGTATTTTACCAAGATTGACCTAAAGAGTGGGTATCATCAAATTAGGGTCAATGAAGGGGGTGAATGGAAGAAAACCTTGAAAACTATAGAAGGTTTATATGAATGGCTTGTGATGCCATTTAGGCAATCTAATGTGCCATCTACATTCATGAGACTCATGAATGAAGTCCTAAAAGACTACATTGGAAAATTTGTGGTAGTATATCTAGATGATATACTAATATATAGAAAGACTAAAGATGAGCATCTCAGACATCTGCAGATTGTTTTCAAGAAGTTGCATGAGGAGGATTTGATGATAAATTTGGAAAAGTGTGAATTCATGAAGCAAGAGTTGGTGTACCTTAGATTTGTATTGTCTCAAGGAAATCTCAAAATGAATCCAAGCAAGGTAGAATCCATTCTTAATTGGCTTGCTCCAAGGATTGCAACAAAGTTGGGGATTTTTCATGGTTTGGCCCAATACTATAGAAAGTTCATTAAGAAATTCAATGATATGTGTGCTCCTATGTTAGATACTATAAAAGGAGAGATAAAAACCAAATTTGTTTGGAATGATAAAGCTAAGCATGGATTTGAAATTTTGAAGAAGAAGATTGCCGCTCAACTAATTCTAACACTACCAAGTTTTGAGAAGTTATTCATAGTTGAGTGTGATTCTATTAATGTTTCCATTTGAGCTGTTTTGAGCCAAGAAGGAAGACGAGTGGATTTTTAAAGTGAGAAGCTCATTGATGCTAAGAAGAAGTACTCTTCTTATGAATTAGAGATGTATTCTCTATTCCAAGTACTAAGGAAATTGAGGTACTACTTTCTTTCTAAGGAGTTTGTGGTATATTCAGACAACCAGGCTCTTAGTTTCCTAAACTCCAAAGACAAGCTTACTCATAAACAAATGAAATGGGTGGAGTACTTGTAGGCTTACACATTCAATATAAAGCACAAGAAAGGACTGCAAAAAAAAGTAGTTGATGCTGTAAGTAGAATGCTAATAACAGTACAAGAAGTATAGTTGCAGAGCATGGGTATTAAAATTTTAAAGGACCTATATGCTGAGGATGAAGACTTTGCAGAGATCTACAAGGTATTTAAGGAGCATAAGAACCACTTCCATGGTGAGTTTTCTGATTACACTTTTCAAAGTGAATTATTGTTTAAAGTGAGTCAGTTATGTGTCCCTCGAGGATCAATTAGGGAAAAAAATGATTCAATAAAAGCATAGTGGTGCACTTAGAGCTCACTTTGGAGTCAATAAGACCCAAGAGTTAGTGTAGAGGTTTTTTTTTTGGCCAAGGATGAACTTAGTGATGACATGTAACTGATTGAATGTTTGAACATGTTAAGTTGATCAGTGAAATGCAGAAAGATAATACAAGACATTAAATTAGTTAATCGATTGTATTTTCATTGATGTCAACCTGATATAATTTAATCGGTTATAATCAAAGTGTCAAAGACTTTAGAGAATCAGTTATTCATAAAATACAAGCATTCACAATGTGACTTCAAACACTAACGGCTAGTGGAATGTGACATATAGAGATCACCAAAAGTCAAGTCAGAGTGATGCCCGAGCAAGAACATTGACGAGAATTACTGACCAGCGGGATCACAAGAATAATCAATGACCAGAATCATAGTGTAAACCGATGGAGAATCCTGAGGAGAACTGGAGTGTTAACCAAAACTATCAAAGAGTTAAAACACAAAAATTAACTTGAGTTCTGAAATGACAAAATATCTAGCTGGTAGAGCTAAATATGGACTTAACTGGTAGTTATCTTTTTTTTCATCAACAAGATAAAGCCAGAGATAAGTAAATGATTTAAAGAAATTTTTTATAGTTGGCAAGAAGATCTCTGCGAGATAAAATATAATTTTTTCTTTAAATCTAATTGGCTAAGATTGGGGATAATGCCAAGATCAAGAAAATCAAGAACCTAACAATGGTGATATCATGTCTATAAAAGAGACAACCCAATTCATTATGAATTGAGAGGGTGAATGAATGAAAAAGAAGATGCTAAAGAGAAACTGATGAAGAGAAACTTCATATAGTCCTGATCAATCAAGCTAAGAAAAGAGCTAAAGTTTTATGCGGACATCGAGCAACAGAGCACAACATCACCGAGCAGAATAAAAGTGGAGCAAAGGTATTGAAAGAGATATATTGATCAAATTAGTTTTATGAGATTGCAATAGATCTAAGAATCTGCAAGTATAAGTTGTATATGTGAATAGATCATACTATTTAAGTTTAACCATTGTTTCATAAAGTTTCTTAACCGAGCGGGAATTAAATATCCTTTCTATATTGAGATACATCCCAAGGAGTATCAAAAAGTTTGATCATGAAGATAGCATGAGATGCAAGATACCTATTGATAGGCCAAGTGAGTGTTTGATCAAGGAAGGTAGCATAGAGATGCCAGGTATCAAGTGACATCTAATAAAATTTTAAATCCTCTAACAAGGTCACACCTAATAGCATGTTTGTAACCTTTAACAGGGTTGGCTCTTCACCGAGCTCACTTTAGAAGAGTGAAAATTTTGGGTTACTGGTCCCAAGTGTTTTTTCCCTTAACAGGGTTTCTACGTTAAAAATCCACGTGTGATTGTGTTTATGAGTCATTACTTCAGTGTTTTGCATTACACATATCTAATTTGGATTGATCGGTATACTCAAGATAATTTATTTTCTTTTGGCAAATTAACAGACTGTTATTCGGTAAACATACAGTATAAGGTTTAACAAAGGATTTCAAGTAGTAGTAATTTGACAATTTTATTTGAATGCATTCATCTTATAGGATTGAAGATAACTAGAGGCTTAATATTGTGGTACTAATTTTTTGGATTGATTATTGGAATATGTTTGAGGCCACTGATTCACCCCCCCTGATGGAATTATATTGAGATGATGTACTAAGAGGGGAGGGGTGAACCAGTACCTCTAAAACTTTTCTTTGGTTAGCCCATTAACCCTTAATCATCAGATATCTAGCTATTCATCTTTATTTATGCATATGCAATCATATCATAAATTATTTAGTATGTAACCATAATAGAAACATTCATGAAAATAGATAACACATGACACAAGATATGATATCGCAGAAAACTCCTGTTAGGAAGTAAAAACTGCAGTGGGGATTGTTACCCACAAGACTTCATTATCTACAGATAAGAAGGGGTTGGTTAAGGCTTACAATTGGTCACTTCTGATGACCTACCCTACTAGGAGTATTACAGTGGAGACCTATTAAGATCTACTTCATTTGAAGATTTAGCAACACTGTAAATGTGCACTCTGTTAAGAGATTTGGAAAGAACGGTTAAGTTCACCTTCTACAAAAGGATTTTAGATGTGATGCACTTGTTAGAATGCAACTACATAAGTCTTTGATCTGATGATAAATGCAATCTTTAATTGCTGATAACATATACTATAAAGCTTCATACATATTAGTAATCATCCTTCCATGATTGAATAATACCTTTATCTGCTTATCGGTAGCCTCTGTGTGTTCTTGATAACTGATGTATTATGTTTCTGACCTTTGCATGAATTTTGCATTCTACTCCTTAGATGCTCTTGGTGGCTATCAACAATAGTGAATTCATGTTCTCACAATTGAGTTTGAACATCTATTTATACTAAATTAGACTCAGTTCTTGATTCATGCATCGCACGTTAACTCTAGATCCAAGGTTTACAACTTGACCTTGATCTTTAGTTAGATATGTTTTAGATCCATCAGGATCCATTAAAACATTTACATAACGCTTGCTTGACCCTCAAGTTATGATTTAAAACAAATAAAAACTCTATAAATAGAATTACATTGCTTTATCCGTTGTATAAAAATTAGATCCACAATTTGCGTGTTCTTTAACTGACTATCGGTTCTGACGGTCGATTTTCTTGGTCGTCAGTGTTCCTTTCTTGAACTTGTCATTGGGTATGCCTTTTCTGTTCCTGTCGGGTCAGTTCTCAAAACTGTGTCGCCGGTGATGCTTGTGGTCACCGGTGATGCTTGTTGATTCTATACTTAGCATTTTTCTTGTGACCTTTGTATTCTGTCAGGTATGCTTGTTGCTCACCGGTAATGCTTGTAATCTACCGGTGAAGCTTGTAGTTTGGCGATAATGCTTTAGTCTGTCGGTGATCTCTGTCAATGTTTTTCACTAAGTGTACTAATGGAAAAATAATGTCATCAATCTCCCCCTTTGACATTAGTATCAAAAACATGATATGTGCAACATACTGAGTGTATTAGTATGTACACCTATGCATAATTCTTCCTTAGTCATTTGAATGAATCCCTTTTGTATATGTCGGTAAGTGTAAGTGTATATACATATCCTTATGTATTTATCTTTTCTCTTTTTTTTTATATATATTGCACATAACTATATACATGTCCTTTCCTCCTTTTTTGATTCTAAAGGCAAAGGTACTTACATCTTTTCAAAAAGGTGGGAATGTGAGGACTTGATTTCCTCCATCATCTTTTCCCATTTTTCTTTCAGCATTTCTAGAGCCATGTGCTCTAGTGAAATCTGTACATGTATGTCATAATTGTTGTCTACTATAGACATCTCAGGGGTTGCTATCATATTTCTAGAATCAAAAATATGTTGCTGTAGAATTGTAAGATTTGGTAGAATATGTGCTTGAAGTTCAGTAATCTCACCTCTAAATTGTGTTTCAGCATCCCATATTTCTTGCCTTAGCCTATTTGCCTCTAAGACCATGTCATGATGTGACTTTAAGCTGTCGGCATGAGAGGTTGGGCTTTGTGCACTTGTTGTGACATTATGATCTATCTCTACTCATTTGTCACTGTTCTCTTTTGCAAATTTCTCTAGTGTGCACATCTTTTGAACTAAGGTGATTTCTTTAGAAATCATTGGCTCTAATTATTGAGTGAGTTCTGAGAGCTTTACCTTGTTCAATGCCACTTCTTGGCTGATTTTATCAATTAACTTGAATTGATATTTCTTTTCTACTTTCTCTTCAATTGCTTGTTCTGCATCTATACCTTGCTCTGTGATGGTGTTGGTAAGAACAACAATCTGTTCCTTTACTAAAGCATTTTCTTCAAGTTTCACTTTAGGAACAAGTTGTTGGAGTATCTCTTTTGCTTTGTCAAGTGCCATGCTTTCCCTATGTTCTTGTATCATTTTCTTTTGTATGGCTTTTCTCTGACATAGTACTCCAAACTCTTGAAGTCTGTCACTGTCCAAAGTGGTAATGTCCCAGTTTGGAACTTCAATGACCTCATCTAATGTCACAACCAATATATCCTTCTTTATTATTTTCTTCTTCTTCTTTGGCTAGGTGGCAGATTGATGTACCACCATCTGTAAGGCTTGAGATTTGGTTGACTTTGTGGGTGAGTGTCAAGAAGATGAGGCATCCTTGTGTATCTATTCCGAGTCCACCTATCGGTTTTGTGAAGATGTCTCCTCATGTGCCTTGGGTGTATCAACAAATATGTTTTCTTTGAGTTTTGTCCCTTCATCTTGCTTGACTCCTTCACTTTTCTCTTTTTCCTCAACCTCTTTAAATGTATCATTAGTTTTATCATGTCTCTTTGTTTTGATCTTTTGATACATTTTGCTGATCATCAGTTGCATCCTTCATTTTAGTATCTGTATGCTTGGGAGTGTTGGATGCACCTTTCATTTCAACGATACCCATATCCTTGGGTATATCATCATCTTTCTTAGATGATTTATCTTGACTTGACTGTATATCAATAGCATCTATTAATAGATTCATATTTGTTGGTGTATTGACTGTTGCAGTGTCAATAGCTATGTCCTGTTCATCAGTCTTACCCTCTGCAGCATTGATTTCTTCATCTTTTTGAACCTTTGATGTCGGGTCTTTTCCTATAATGTTATCGACAATGTTGTCTAACCATGAATCATCATTTATATCAACATCTAAGTTACCTTTTATTGACACTTCTTCTTTGGTAACTTCTTCATTCTCCCAGTTTATGTGGATGGGGCTTGATGGTACTTGATCATCTTTACCATCTTTTGACCAGTCCTCATCTATAACATCAGTTTGTTTTTTGCCTGTAATCTATACCTCTTCACTATCTAACTCAACTATTAAGTTACCTATTTTTTTGATAGGTTCCTTTTCCGGACTACTATCCTCATCAAGATTTAGTATTCCACTCCCTATCTTGTGAGTGTCTTCTTCCAGTTCTATAAGTTGTTCTTTTAGAAATGTATAAGCTCTCAACTTAGGTGAGAAGCTTTTTGCATATTTCTCCATGACTTTTTTGATTTCCTCTCTTGTTGATTTAGGAGGCATAAGAGAGACCAGTACTCTTTCTCTTATCCTCTTCTCCTCATGGAGTGCAAAAGTGAATCTAGAAGATATTTTATCTAATAGTTCTTGTGGAACAT
>MU224075.1:963865-974326 GCA_018584345.1 Thuja plicata | reverse complement strand
GTTTGGCTTCCTCATAGGTACCAAATCTCAATTGCTTGTTGTCTATGGGTTCATTTAACAATGCCTTGATGCATTCATTTTCTAATCCTATTTTGATTTCATAATCCAACTTTGAAAGCCATGATTTACTTGGAACTACTGCTTGTATGTAAGTGAAATCTGTATCCACCATAAAACATATCTCTTCTCGGTGTTCCTCTATCAAACTCTCAGGAATTCTAGTTCTTTCTTGTAGCATTTCCTTAATGGTTTTGAAGTATTCATGCATTACATTGTCAAAATTTGTACCAAGTGATTCTATGAATTCACTGATCTGAATGGTAATTGGTCTACTTGTGTCCCATGCAACTTTTCCTATGGAAGGAAAGTATTCTTCAAAGTAAAATAATATACACATTATGAGGGAACCAAACTTACATGTGTTTGTCCTTGAAGACCTTATTGTGCACATGTTCTCCTCAAATTGATTTAATAAGATCTCTGCCAGATCCATCTTCTTCCCCTGTTTGATAATCATGTACGATGTGCTCATAGTAGTACTAGATACGATGTTCATTCTACTTGCTTGGAATATTTTGTATCCAATGACACATACTCCAAACTTCAGCCCTGTGTCGGTAATGGTGTTGACCTTCAGTGCCCTTTTATCTGATTTTGCACTAGTTAGTTTTTCAACTTCTGCCAGAGATGGGTGTTTGTGAGCCTGTGGCTTATCGGTTGTAGGATAACCAGTAACCACATGTATAACATCCTTTGTTATATATTTTTTCTTTTTTAGACATAGAGCCTTGTTGTGAACTCTACTAAGAACGATTTTAATCCATTCTGTCTTGAAAACCCTAGGAAAATGCAGTGCATTTGTGAGTCCCTTTACTTCCAAGTGTTTATGCTCTTCTTTGACCTTTAAAGCATCATCACAAAGTGCTACATAGGTGTTATCAAGGTCTAAATCTCCTATCTCTGAGATCTTGCAGTGAATGTATGACCTTACATCCTCTACTAGCGAAACCCTAGGTGGGATTCGGGAGAATGCTCCGGAATCGTCTGGTTGAGAAGCTATTTTAGGGTGTAATTTATACTTAGGTTCAGCACATGCTCCTCTATTGACAAGTATGAAGGGTTTCTTCTTGTCATCCTTAATTTTCTCTACCCTAGAGTTTGATGCCATCATATTTTCAATTTAGGGCTTTTCGCAAAATAAAGACAGTGTTGTCGGTGAGTGTATTAACTTACTGATTCTTTGTGATTGCCTGTAAATCTGAATTCTTTGTGTTTGAGTTTTGTTAGGTCACTTTCCATTCTGATCTCAAATCGCTCTAGTCTACTTTGCTCTACTCATAAATTGAAAGTGAAAAAATGAGCTTACCCGTCGGGATTTTATACCTTTTTGTGCCCTAAGTTGTCATAAATGCTTACCAATTCGTCAGTTTATGAAGACTGCTTTTGTTGGTAAAGACATTCATAATACCGTCGGTGTTTATGCAAAGCATCAGGGTTGCTAGCAGTTTTGGAGACTTCACCGATGCTCATTGGTGAGGTTGCGATGACAGCTTTTGTGATTCAGTATTCATCGATATTCAGTATTCATCGATAGCTTGTGTAATGACTGATACATTCCTGTAAGTAATGCTAAATTTTTCTGTGTGTGTTCACTGATGCATATTGTTCCCAATAACCGATGGTTTCTTTTCAATAGATTAACAAGTAACAATATATTGCATCTTTATTCATGCCTATATTACAATATGAACTATGTATAATGGAACTGATGCATAGTAAAACTTGTCATAATACAGTTCCATACTTACTTGTGCAATCTAGTTAGATGTAGTGATGTCACCAGATCCAATGGATGGGGTGTCACTATTTTCATTTCTTGTTTCAGCACCTTCAGTGTTTGTGGCTTTTACCCACATCTTGTTTCTCATTCTTTTGATGTCATCAATGGTATTTCCATTGGGATGTATATTTGTGTCTGTCAGTTAGTCTTTGCAATCTTTTATCACATGTCCAACCTTATGACAATGTAAACATGCCATACCTAGATTGGACCATCCTCTTGAATTTTTGGTCCACTTTCTCATATAGTTGGTAGAAATATGACCATACCTTCCACATGTTGTGCAATTTACCCATGTGTTATAGTCCCAAACATATGAGTTACCTACTCTTGCTGGTTTGTACCTTGTATCATTCTCCTTTGGAGTCCATGCCTTGTTATTCTTTTTCCAGCATTCCTTATGTGTATGCCCATTCATCTTACATGTAGGACAGTACTTGTCCATATAGGTTTTTCTCTTTGGATTTATCACTTTGGATCTGCACTCATGTGCCTTGTGTCCTTTCTTTTGACATTTATAACAACTACCAATAAAAGTAGATTGTGCTTGAGAAATACCTTTCATTTTGCTTCTACAGATGTTTGAGGTGTGGCCTGGTTTTCCACAGTGATTGCATGATAGTTTCATGGATCTTGGGGTTTTGAAAGCATTCCTCTGATCTAGTTGATTAGAAGATTCACCATTCTCATTGTACCCTAATCCTGTGTAGTTTTTGACTCTTCTTTGTCCATCAAGAAAATCATCCATCCTTTTGTTGCTATCCTCAGCCTTTTTGATCAATTCGTTGTGCTGATTTTGGACTTTGATTTCATGCTTCAATTTTTCATTCTCTTCTCTTAGCTTGCCAATGATCTGTATTCTTTCAATGAGTTTTGTATTTAATCTGTTTGTTTCTTGACTCATTAGAATAATCTGGTTGGTAACCTCATGGTGATGCTCAGTGAGTCTTAGAATTTCTAATTCTTTCTCTTGTAGTTTCTCTGTAATTTTCCTCCTATCATCAATGGCTACTATTCTTTCATTTTCAGCTTTTCTTGCATCATTCATGACATCAATCATTTTTACCATTTGAGTTTCTTGACCAATTTGCAGCATCTTGATTTGATCTGTCAGATGTAGATTGGTCTCTTTCATACTTGTAATTTCTTCAACTGATGCGTCTGAAGCTTTGCTCAATGATGATTCTGCTATTTCAAATTACTCTTGTATTTCCATTTTTTTTTTGTCTTTCTCATTCAGTCTGGTTGCCATAATCTTTCTTTCATCAAGAAGTTGTCTCAGCTTTATTTTCACTTCCTTATACTACTCATAGCTGATCTGCATTTGTAACTACTCATTCTCAATAGTCATGTCCAGTCTGAACTTGTACATTGCTCCGATATTTTCTCTCAAGTCTTTAAGATTTTCAAGAGAGAGACTTAGCTTTGATACCAATTATTGTAATTATATTGAGATGATGTACTGAGAGGGGAAGGGTGAATCAGTACCTCTAAAACTTTTCTTTGGTTAGCCCA
The DNA here is from genome assembly GCA_018584345.1 of Thuja plicata. Lineage (NCBI taxonomy): Eukaryota > Viridiplantae > Streptophyta > Pinopsida > Cupressales > Cupressaceae > Thuja > Thuja plicata. The sequence goes on along the minus strand of MU224075.1, from coordinate 970,971 downwards.
TTAACCCTTAATCATCAGTTTGTAAATTATCTTATCTAACTGTTCATCTTTCTTTATGCATATGCAATCATATCATAAATAATTTAGTATGTAACCATAACAGAAACATTTATGAAAATAGATAACACATGACACAAGATTTGATATCATAGAAAACTCTCATTAGGAAGTAAAAACTATGGTGGGGATTGTTACCCACAAGACTTCACTATCTGCAGATAAGAAGGGGCTGGTTAAGGCTTACAATTGGTCACTTTTGATGACCTACCCTATGAGGAGTATTACAGTGGAGACCTGTTAAGATCTACCTCGTTTGAAGCTTTAGCAACACTGTTAAGTGTGCACTCTGTTAACAGATTTGGAAAGAATGGTTAAGTTCACCTTCTACAAAAGGATTTTTGATGTGATGCACTTGTTAGAATGCAACTACATAAGTCTTTGATCTGATGATAAATGCAATATTTAATTGCTGATAACAGATCCTATAAAGATTTATACATATTAGTAATCATCCTTCCATGATTGAATAATACCTTTATCTGCTTATCGGTAGCCTCTATGTGTTCTTGATAACTGATGTATTCTATTTCTGACCTTTGCATGAATTTTGCCTTCTGCTCCTTAGATGCTCTTGTCGGATATCAACAATAGTGACTTCATGTTCTCATAATTGAGTTTGAACATCTATTTATACTAAATTAGACCCAGTTCTTGATTCATGCATCGCACGTTAACTCTAGATCCAAGTTTACAACTTGACCTTGATCTTTAGTTAGATATGTTTTAGATCCATTAGGATGCATTAAAACATTTACATAAGGCTTTCTTGAAACTCAAGTTATGATTTAAAACAAATAAAAAATCTATAAATAGAATTACATTGCTTTATCCATCATGTAAACATCAAATTCACAATTTGCAGGTTCTTTAACTGACTGTCGGTTCTGACGGTCAGTTTTCTTGGTCGTCGATGTTCCTTTCTTGAACTTGTCATTGGGTATGCCTTTTCTGTTCATGTTGGGTTAGTTCTCAAAACTGTGTCACCGGTGATGCTTGTGGTCTCTGGTGATGCTTGTTAATTTTATACTTAGCATTTTTCTTGGGACCTTTGTATTCTATCGGGTATGCTTGTTGTTCGCCGGTAATGCTTGTAATCTGTCGGTGAAGCTTGTAATCTGGCGATAATGGTTTAGTATGCCGGTGATCTCTCTCAATGTTTTTCACTAAGTTTACTAATGGAAAAATAATTTCATCACCCCCCCCCCCACTCTCAGTTATTACTAACAATTGGTATTAGATCTTGTGTGCTTAGAAAGGGAGTTTAACATCTCAAGCAAAAGATCACAAGATGAATAGATGAGATGTGCCCAAGTTGAATAAAGACAACTTTGCATCATGGAAAAGAAGAATAGGACTCCACCTATCAGGTATTGTAAATGATGTTAATCAATACCTTGATATTGAATATGTGTTTCCTACAGGACCTCACACTCTTGACAAATTAAGAGTAAAGCATGAGAATAATTGCATGATGATAGAACTTTCTTCATCACTCTCCGATGCTGAGTTTGAAGATGTCAAAACTTGAACCTCTACAAAGAAAATGTGGGATAAGTTGAAGCTAGTACATGGAGGAGATGTCATTGTACTAAGAGCCAAGGTAGAAAGCCTAAGAGGGAGGTTTGGTGACCTAAGATGAAAGAAGGAGAAAATATAACTCAGTATAGCTATTGAATCAAAGACGTGGTCACTATTATCTGAGGAGTTGGAGGTGTACTTGAAGAGGAGACATTGGTAAGTAAAATCTCAAGAACCTTACTGCCTTTATATTCTATTAGAGTTTCTTTTATTCAAGAAATGAGAACAGTTGCAAACAATATAGTTACTCTAGATAGTCTAATTGGTAGACTAATTTCATTTGAGATGAATAACTTTGATAATAGTGTCTTACAATATATAGAATCTGCATTCTAATCTTATTTAAAGATAAGCAATTCAAGCCGTAGACATGCTATTACAAATGATAGTGACAGTGATAATTTGGATCAAGTACTTGATGAGATTGAATCACTAATGGCTAGAAGATTGCAGAGAGGAAAAGGTAGATACAAAGGTAAATTACCACTTGTATGTTTCAATTGTAAAGAGGTTGGACACTTTGTTGCAGGATGACCAAATAGAAGAAAAGATGACAGAGGTAATGACATATCAGATGAGAAGAAGTTTGATAGAGGTGATAATAGAGATTACCGAAGCGACCAACAAATTGACAAAAGAGATACCCAAGACTACAAGGACAAAGGGAAGAAAGCTTGTTACCTAGCCAAGAATAGAGATGTTTACACTGACACCAAATCAGAAGAAGACATTGAGATGGTATTTGTATCCATGAAGGATGATTCAGATGAAGAAGAAGAAAGGTATGTAGAAATTGCACTCATATCTAAAGTTATTAAAAATGATATGTGGATTATATATAGTGGTTGCACTCACCATATGACCGGTGATAAAAAAAAATTGAGACTTTTGAATACTATAATGGTGGTTCAGTAAGAATGGGAAATGATACACCTTGTCCAGTTGAAGGTAAAGGAAATATAATGTTGAATACCCTGATCAAATGTGAAAATTCTTACAGGGTAAAAGGACTGAATTATAATCTGTTAAGTGTTTCACAGCTGAATAATAAAGGTGACCGAGTGGTATTTGAAAATAAGAAGGCAAAGATCTTGAATGAATCAGGAAGGTTGATTGAAACAGTGAGCAGACAAAAGGTAACCTTTTCTATCTTGATGACACTAGTACCACTTTTTAAATGGCTAGAAATGAAGAAATATGGTTGTGGAAAAAATATCGTGTCATGTGAACTTTGAAAACATGATAAAGATAAGAAACAAAAGGAATGTGAGAGGCTTACCGAGCATGACTAAGCCTGAGCATATCATGTGCAAAATTGTCAAAAAGGTAAGATGACAAAGTCTAGTTTCAAGAGTAAAACCCATACATCTAATGCAATTCTAGAATTATTCCATACAAATCTATGTGGGCCCATGAGGACAAAGAGTTACTATGGAGATAGGTACTTTATTATCTTTGTTGATGATTATTCTAGAATGATGACAGTCATGTTCTTAAGAGATAAATCAGAAGCATTTAAGATGTTTAAATGGTACAAGGCTTTGGTAGAAAAACAAAGTGAAAAGAAATTGAAATTCTTAAGGTCAAATAGAGGAGGAGAATTCACCTCAGATTAATTCACTAACTATTGCAATGAGCATGTAATTAAAAGACATGTTTCTACACTGAAGACACCACAGCAAAATGGAATTGCTGAAAGGAGAAACAAATCAATTGTTGACTCTGCAAGAACATTGATGATTGAGAAGAGCATCACTCAAACTTTCTAGAGGGAAGATGTCAGTATTGTTTCCTACACATTAAACATAGTACAATTGAAGAAGGACACAAAGAAGACACCCTATGAACTTTGGTATGGTCAAACACCCAATGTAAGCTACTTCAGGATCTTTGGTAGTCAATGTTATATTTTGAAGGATGATAGAAATGGAAAAATTGACTCCAAAAGTGATGAAGGTATCTTTCTAGGGTACTCAACCAAAAGAAAGGCTTATAAATGTTTTAACAAGTCATCTAAAAAAATCATTGAAAGTGCAAATATGAAAATAGATGAATTCAGAGAAAAGAATGATAAGGAAAGTAGAAAATAACTAGAGGACTACAATAGGTTTGTTTATGCAGAACCTAACACTCTACCAAAACAATGGTGTATCACTCCCAAGCAATAGAACATTGCACCCGAGAATCAAGCTACAATTACCAAAAATTAGGAAAATCCTCAAGATAATGTTCCGAACAATGGAGATTAGAATGAAGGTCAAGAAGATGATCAGAATGATGAACAAAGGGCTGAACCTAAAATTTTGAAGTATGTCAGAAGATATCATCCACAAAATCAAATCATAGGAGACAGGAAGGCTGGAAGAAGAATTATTAGTAAGTCACTAAACACTAGATGTTTGCTTTATGATTTTGGGCCTAAATCTGTTAACACTGCACTTGAGAATAAAGAATGGGTCAGTGCTATGAATGAAGAAATACAACAGATTAAGAAGAATAGTATATGGACACTAGTACCAAGACCATATGACAAGAATGTCATCGGTACCAAATGGATATTGAGAAACAAGCTGAATGAGAATGGAGAAGTCACAAGAAACAAAGCAAGGTTAGTATGCAATGGATATGCACAAGAATAAGGCATTGATTATGGAGAAACATTTGCACCCATTGCTAGACTAGGAGTAAGAATCTTACTTGCTTATGTTTCATTTAAAGGATTCAAGGTATACCATATGGATGTCAAATCTGCTTTCCTAAATGGAATACTAGAGGAAGAGGTATACATTTAACAACCAGAAGGGTTTGTTGATCCAGACAAGAGAAACATGGTATTTAGACTACATAAAGCCTTGTATGGATTAAAACAAGCATCTAGAGCCTAGTATGAAAGACTTCACTCCTATCGAGCATTAGCATAAAATTTGTTAGAACAAGTGAAAATAGCAATCTGTACTTAAAAGAAGATACCGATGGTAATATTCTGATTGCTGAAATTTTTGTTAATGCTATCATTTTTGGGGGAAATGAGTTGTTATGAAAATCCTTTTCTAATGAAATGAGAAAAGAATTTGAAATATATATGTTTGGGGAGATCAAATTCTTTCTCTGTCTACAGATTATTCAACAAGATGTAGGCATATATATCACTCAGTCCAAATACATGAAGGAAGTGCTGAAGATATTGAAAATTGAAGATTCCAAACCAGTTGGAACACCTATGGCTACCGGATGTAAGGTGACAAAAGAGGACAAATCAAATGAGGTAAATCAAACCTTATATAGATCAATGATTGGAAAACTGATGTATGTTGTTCACACTAGACCAGATATAGCACGTGTAGTTGGAATAGTTGCAAGATTCTCTACTAATCCAAAAGAATCACATATGATTGCTATCAAGAGAATTTTGAGATACTGAAGAACACCAAGGACTATGGCTTATGGTATAAAAGAGAAGTAAATTTGAGCTACAATTCTATACATATACTGATTGGGCTAGAAACATTAATGACCAAAAGAGCACAACTAGAGGAGCATTCTTCATGGGTGATAGACTTGTCACATGGATCAGCAACAAGCAAGGATGCATCTCTTAGTCTACATCAGAAGAAAAGTATGTGGTTGTTACTAAAAATTGCTCCAATATTGTATGGATCAAACAATTGATGGAAGGTATGAATATGAAGATTCTCAAGAACCAGTAATTATCTACTATGATAATACCAGTGCAATTAACATTTCTAAGAATCTAGTCATGCATGCTAAGACTAAGCATATTGGTATCAAGTATCACTATCTGAGAGAACACATGCAAGCAAAGGAGGTGATACTGGAATATTTTCAATCAAAGGAACAATTAGCTGATAGATTCACCAAGCCATTACTGAAAGATACATTTGAGTACTTGGCATAGAGAATAGGGGTCCAACCCTTGTCTATCGATTAGTAAGATGACTATAAGGTTGCATCAGCTTACACATTTTCTAAAGATCATTCATGTTGATGAAAACACTAAGATGAATAGAAAAATATACATCTGTACACAACAAGGTACAAGTATGCACCGAACACCAGAGACATTGTACTACTGATGGATAGGGAAATTCAAGAATATATTATATAAAGGCATGGAACATGATATAGATGATTTTTGTTTGGCATTGTTTTCAAAGGGAGAGATTATCTCATTACCATAAGGGAGAGATTATCTCATTACCATAAGGGAGAGATTATCTCATTGAATCATAATGGAGAGATTGTCTTGTTGATCAGAAAAGATTATATCATTATCCATGAAGAGAAATTCCTGAAAATCAGAAGGAAGAGTTAATCAATATTCAAAGGGATAGAAATTGATTACATATGAAATATCCATCTAAATGAGAGAAGTAACAAAGGGAGAGAGAGAGTTCAGACAAAGAGAGAAATTATTGTCAAAGGAAAAAGAGATTATCAAGAGGAGGACTAGTCAAGACAAAGCACATATTAGAACAGAGACATTAGATGCTACATTTATCCAGTGACTGGATTGAAGATTGAAGACAATCATTCTGCAAGAAACAAATCTAAGCTATTTTAAGCTTACTGAAAGCCATAAATTTGTAATAGTTACAATAGGAAAGCTTGATAAAAATGTTATATTTCATATTATATTAGTGATAGTATATTATGATAATGTAGTATGTTTCCATCAATTCCAAAGGGAGAGATTGATGACATGTAACTGATTGAATGTTTGGAGATGTTAAGTTGATCACCAAAATACAGAAAGATAATGCAAGACGTTAAATCAGTTAATGGATTGTATTGTCATTGATGTCAACTTGATATAATATAATCAGCTATAGTAAAAGTTTCAAAGACTTCAAAGAATCAAAGAGAGAAAGATTATGCTTTCAGTAATGCATAAAAGAAAACCATTCACAAACCTGTGTCACACTTTTATAAAAGAAAAGGACCACAACATGCAAATTGTTCAACTTTAACGACATAAAAGGTGGCATTTTTACTTAGAATTTGAGGATGATGTAAAATAAAGAAATGTGTTAAAATGGATTAATTTTATGTCTATGATTTTTAAAAAAAAATTTGAACAAGAATGTACATAGTTTTTTAATTTTTGAAGTTCATTTTTCCATTGCTGAAAACTGCTAAAATTATGGGGTCTAGTTCCCTCCAAACAAGTATATGCAAATAATCTATTTTTCCCATGATTTCAAAATATGTTATAGATAAAATGTATAGCTAGTGCAAAAAAGAAGAAAGATTGGTTTTCAATATATATTTTCTCCGTTATAACTGCTCAAAGTTCAACTTATCTGAAATCGACAGTTTTCACCTCCCTCCAAATTTCCCCTATCAAATCTACACCATTAAGAAAAAAAATTACATATTCTTGAAGAGGACTCTCTCCTCTAGTGTTAAATATAAATTTTAAATTTTTTTGATATGATTTACTATTTTTT
>MU224075.1:936228-949585 GCA_018584345.1 Thuja plicata | reverse complement strand
AATGGTTTCAGGAAGCATACTATTTAGTTAAGGATTTGATACAGGGGTTTAGAGGTAACAAGATAGTTTGTCAGACATTCTATCCTAATTGTTTGAGCTGTAAGGCAGTTCAGTGTATCTTGTTTCTATAATTTCTTTGCTTATTATTGACTCTGTAGCCCTAAGGATAGGCACTGATCTAGAAAACATTCTGAATAGCTATCTATGTTCAAAAGTATTCCAAGTTATCAGAACCAAATCAATTTACACACTCTGTTACTAAGAACACATAAGCTAAACTTGTTTAAGGACCTCTGTCAGCAGGACACTATCCATGATATTGATTCCTTGAAGAGAGAATCATTTAGGTTGTCCCTCCTATCAAGAAAAGGAAGAAGGATTGAAATCCTTGTATCACTGGTTTTCTGTCATATTTAAGATTATGATTTGTATGGTTAAATCCTGTATATGATTATGCTTGATCATTTACAAGGTATTTTATAAAGTTGGTTCAATAGAGAATACATGACAAATCAGTGCCCACAATAACAAATACTATGATATCAGTAATCTTTCAAGGTAAAACCTGCCTGAGTATATGTGGAGCTCAAAAATGAAGAAGGACCTTATCCAGTCCTTAGCAATTAGGCTTTTCTTGTCTCTAAATCAGGAGTAAAGGTACAGGATTCAAATAGACATTTCAAGCATTGTGATTTATATAAGAAAAATCCCTAACAAACCTAAAAATGGTGATATCATGTATATAAAAGAGACAACTTAATTCATTATGAATTGAGAGGGTGAATGAATGAAAAATAAGATACTGAAGAGAAACAGATAAATAGAAACTTCATACAGTCCTGATCAATCAAGCTGAGGAAAGAGCTAAATTTTTCTGTGAACATCGAGAAATAGAGCACAACATCACCGAGCATAATAAAAGTTGAGCAAAGGTATTGAAAGAGATATATTGATTGGATTAGTTTTATGATATTACAATAGATCTGAGAATCTACAAGTATAAGTTGTATATGTGAACATATCATACTATTTAAATTTAACCATTGATTTAGAAAGTCTCTTAACCAAGCGGGATTTAAAGATCCTTTCTATATTGAGATACATCCCAAGGAGTATCAAAAATTTTGATCATGAAGATAGCATGAGATGCGAGATACCTATTGACAGGACAAGTGAGTGTTTGATCAAGTAAGGTAGCATAGAGATTCCCAATATCAAGTGACAGACTAAACTTTTAAATCCTCTAACAAGGTCACACCTAACAATGTGTTTGTAACCTTTAACAGGGTTGGCTCTTCACTGAGCTCACTTTAGAAGAGTGAAAATTTTTGGTTACCAGTCCCAAATGTTATTTCCATTAACAGGATTTTCACGTTAAAAATCCATGTGTCATTGTGTTTATGAGTCATCACTTCAGTGTTTTGCATTACACATAGCTAATCTAGATTGATTGGTATATTCTAGATAATTTACTCTCTTTCGGTAAATTAATAGACTGCTATTCGGTAAGCATACAGTATAAGGTTTAACAAATAATTCCAAGAAGTAGTAATTTGATAATTGTATTTGAAGGCATTCATCTTATAGGACTGAAGATAACTAGAGGCTTAATATTGTGGTACTATTTTTTTGGGTTGATTATTGGAATATTTTTTAGGCTGTTGATTCATCCCCCCCTCTCAGTTATTACTAACACTTAGATGTCAAGAGATATGTGGAGTGTGTCAAAAAGACAAAGGCACATCCTCCAATGTAGGTCTTTATGAACCCCTTCCCATCCCAAGTAGGCCATGGTAATTTTTAAGTATGGACTTTGTTGTAGGGTTACAAAGGATAAAACAAGGATTTGATAGTATCTATGTCATAGTAGATAGGTTTAGCAAGATGGAACATTTTTTCCCTTTAAAGATAGTCCATGATGCATGTTAGATAGCTCATCTATTATTCAAAGAGGTAGTAATAATTCATGGGTTACCATTGAGCATAGTGTCAGACATAGATACAAAGTTCATGAGTCATTTTTGTAAGATACTATGGAAAAAGTTAGGAACCAATTTTTCTTTTGGGTCTGCATATCACCCTCAGAGTGATGGTCATGATGAGGTGGTTAATAGGAGTCTAGGTAACCTCCTAAGGTTCTTAATTAAGGAGTATGGTCAAGCTTGGGACCAACTCATTGCATAGGAAAAGTATGCATATAATGACACTGTCAACAGAACCATAGGAAGAAGCCCCTTTGAAATTGTTTATGGAATACACCCCAGAGGAATATTTGAACTCATGGAGTTTTAAGATGGAGCCATAGGAAGTGGCTATGCAGAATATTTTGCACAATCCATGAAGGAAGTGAATGAGACAGTCAGGAAGACTTTGAATGAGAATACAGAGAAGATAAAGCTCAAAGTCTATGAAAGAAAAAAGGGATGTCCAATTCCAATTAGGAGATCTAGTAATGGTCAATCTCAACAAGGTAAGATTGCAGAAAGGATTTCCTAATACGCTACAAATGAGAAGAATTGGCCCATGTACCATACTGGCCAAATATGGAACCAATGCATATAATGTGGAACTTCCAGAGGATGTTGGGTTATCCCCTGTGTTCAATGTACTAGACTTGATCTTATACAAATGACCTATACCAGATCCAGATGAGAGCTTAACTTAGGTAATAAAGGAAGTGGAGGACCTGAACTTACCCTCTACACCATCCAAGAAAGTAGAGAGAATACTGGATTCAAGAGTCTACAAACAAACTAGGAAGAAGGATTACAAAGAACACCTAGTGAAGTGGCATGGACATGTTGATGCAAAGGATACATGGATCTGGGAGACAAAGTTTAAGAATTTGGGCATTGATTCCAACTTTCTCAATCCAAGGGTGGATTGAAATTTTTCCATTTGGCAAGGATGGTGCAGGAGCACCTAGGCTAAATCCTATCCCTATATATTTTATTGTGACTTGTATTGACCCTATCCAAGTCACTGGTTTTTATTTTGACCTTAGATGGTCTTGCAAATTTTTGACTAGGTGGATTTTACTAGGATCAATCCAACCTTGTAGGTTTTAGTTTATTTTGTTTAGTGCTAGTTTTAGCCAAAAGTGGGAAATTTGGTCTAAATACCTTCTAGGCTTAGGAAAGGTTGGAAAATGCCTGAAAAGGCCTCTATGATGTTTTTACATAATTTAGTATGAGTTAGAGGTCATAAAAGTTAGTTTGGAGCAATAATGCAAAAGTTGTCATAATGTTTTCATGACAACATTTGCAACTTTGCAAAGTTGCATGACAACATCGACAACATTTTATTCCTTTTGAAGTTGAGGAGGGATATTAATGGTAGTGGCCTAAAAAATATGGAGAAGGAATATTAAGACATGTAGGGTCCCATTTACTAAGGTAATGGTGATGTAATGCAATTTTTTGGAATAGCAAGAAGAACTTTTTTTTCTAGTTGCATGCACAGTCGACTATTTTTGTGCTTGAGTATTAGTAGATGGATTGAATAGTACGAATTAGTGTTGGATTTGAGTTGTAGAGGGAAATTGTGAGTTTTTGGAAACCAAGCATGGTTTAGGAAACCTAGGGGTTATACAGACACCTCTTAGTAAGGATAAGACTCTACCAATCCATTTTGTTACATTTCTAAGCATAAGTCATCGGACTGCACTTATCTAGCCCAATTAGCCCTAGTTGTCCTTAACTCTAGGAATCTAGTGTATAGACACCCTAGGACCCTAACACCTAAAAAATCCTTTGATTTTTTGAAAATGGTATCAGAATCCGTAGTTTTTTGGGGGTTTTTTGGGATTATTTTGCAAGAATTGGGCAAAACCTGTCAGATAGGGCTACTAGAAGAAATAGGCCTAAAAGCCAAATTTGAAGGTGAATTGGGAGATTATTTGGCATAGTTATGATACCCTGTTACAAATGGGATCAAAAGGATTCTAAAAATTTATTAAACATGAGGAATGTCCTCCCAGACACTTGTGGAGTTGAGAAGTTTAAAATTCACTTGGAATTGTCCAAGGAAGAGTGAAAGAGTGAAGTACAAACTAGTGGTAGTTTCCCCCTTGTGAAGCACAATATACACCAACTCTTATAGTGGTAGTGAGGTAGTCCTATAATAATATAGTGAGGGCTAGTGAGATCCTAAAAAGGAAGCATAAGGTCCTATGAAGACTAGGAATAGTGGAGGTCCTAGTAGGCTTGTGCAAGCACACTTGGGAGTATATATCATGGTCACACTTGATTTACTATTGAAATCAGTGCACTATTTTTGTTGAACTTTTTATTCCCTTGCTTGGGGTTTTTTGTCCTTTTTAAATGTTCAAGGTGACTATCGTGAATGTTTATTATTGTTCACCCTGTTTTGTGATAGGTATTACTTTTATCATGTTCATTTTGGACCTTTGATATTATGTGTAAGGGAGGACATCGTGGAGATTGTACCATGTTTGTATATAAAAATGAAATTCGTTGTGTATCATATATGTTTACATAGTGTTGCATTAACTAGGGTTTCATGAAATTGTCAATTTACTATTTAATTTATTATTCGATATCTTCAGGCAAGTGTGTACTCTATGCAATTAATTAGTAGATATCTTCCAATGTTGAATTATTAGAAGATCTTGATCTTTTCAAAAATATGTTAGGATAATGAGTGATTGATAAATGTGAACTTTATTTTATGTATTAGCTAGAATTACGTTGTAAATACTATTCTTAGTGAATGTTTATGCATGTCTTTGTGAGAATGGATAAATGGAGTGTTTTGTAATAGTTCTTGTGTGAAGTGTGATTGAGTGATTGTTATGTCCATATAATATTCTAGTACACTATATTCATATAGATTATGAAGACATGTGAACCCTTCCTGCTTGATCCTATTTAGTTGTGCTTTAGAACCTGATATTTACTTATCTACATATATTTATATAGATTTAATAAACTTGGTCGCATTGGTCTCTTCTTGGGATTCCTTGATAGAGTATCAGGGTTGTTGAAAGTAGATTTTCTAGTAGAGTTCACTTTTACATTATCTTGGCTTGGTCATAAGGGAATTTTGATGATAGCTGTGTGGATTTGTATAATTCTTTCGGTGAAATTTGTAGATACTATATTTTGTCTTTTAGTTTATCATAGTTGTAGTTGATGGCTTTCAGGACTAAGCCTAATTTAAGGGGTGAGGATGTAATACCCACCCCTCTGCTACCATTTTATTTTAGGATGAAAACTCCTTTAGACCACTTTTCATGTGCATGTTAGATCTTTAGTTGTATTTCAATTGTTTTTAATGTTATTACAATATCTATGGATGATGTACAACATTGATACTCTAAGTATTTCATTTATATCATGATGTTAGATAGATGATGATGATTATTTGTATATATTAGGATGATTTTAATCAAGCCATACTTGCATGTGTATGGTTGGCATATATATTTTACAATACTGTGTGGTGTGTTTATCTTACATTTGTGTATAATGTGTCTGATATGGTAGAGGACAAAGACGTAGTTACTTGGATTGTGAGATCCCTATCATTGTTTGTTATATATAAATTGTGTACATGCTCAACCTTGTGATGTAGGTTTGTAGGTAGCTGACATCGACTTCCCCGAATTGTCAAGATGGGCGTGCCTTATCACAATATCTCAATGGTAAGAGAAGGGAGATAACAAACATGTCTAAATCCCAACTTAAGCCATTATAGTCCTGAAATAATGGACAAGTATCTTATTTCCTACCTTCAAATTTTGTCAAGGTGATATCATTCGTGAACCTTTCCTTTTTGTGCTTGTTTGTGGTATTTTTGGGTTCAGTCAATTTTTTCGTCATGTCGTCTTGTCATGTGATTGATGTGATTTCTGAGTTAGTTGGTTGAGTAATTTATTAAATTAATTATGTAAATAGATAATTAAATCTTATTAAATTTGGAAATATTAAATATGATATTATTTAATTAATAAAAATTAATTAAATACATGTGTTAATTAAAATGACTTAATTAAAAAGTCTAATTTTGGGAATAGAGGATTTAACTAGTTAATAAATCCGAAATTGAGATTTAAAAGCATAATTAATGAATTGATATTTTATTATCAATTTGCATGTTATTAATATGCTAAAAATATTATTTTTTAATTAAATAATATTATGCAATTAAAGTTGCACATTTCTTTTATTAAAATTAAAATACAAATTTAAAGTAAAAAGCTGAGTTAATTGGCTAAATTGGAAAAATGCTTATAATTTTTAATTATTAATAAAATTAATTCTTTTTACTCAATTTCAAGTTAAGTTTTATTTTTTTTCTGATTTTTCTGATATGAGTAATCAGTTGAGTCCGCTTTTAGGGTTGCATGAGTTTTGAAAACCCTAGGTTAAGTAGATTTTTTTATCGGGTTTCGTTTTGGTCTTTTTTGCACACACAGGGTTGCACAAATTTTTACAGGTTTTGGCTCTGGATTGGATGGAAATAAATTGTTGAAAGATTATGATTTCTAGGGTTTGGATTGTTCTTCATGGCTTCTATCAACTGGTGGTTTGAGGTAGGGTTTGAATCCCTGATTTTAGTACTCAGATCCATGTCTTCTATGTGTCTTAAATACGTAAATTTCCTTGTGTGAAATTCCTTGTCTGCTTCATTTTTGTCAAATCTTAGAATATGGTTATTGGTATGAATATGTGGTTTTGGTTTTCCTATTTACATGTCACATATTTTTTCTGTGTAGATGGAGTTTAATTAGAAAATTTTTCATTTCAATTGAATATTGAGTTTTTTGAATCTATGGCCAAAACAGTCCAAATTTTTGTTTGAGAACAATAGTAAACTTGAAATTTTGTTAGCAAGGGTTTGATTAGGAATTTTGGATAAAAACCCTTGAAATTAAACCTAATTTCGTTAAACGATATATATTTCGATATGCATGTGAGCATATCCGTCCTTTACTTTGAAAGGAAACATTCTTTGATTATTTGAGTAAAAGTGTATGTTATAGGAAAATAATTGTATTTCTTTAATAGAATATTTAAAATAAATCTATATTCTATTAAGGAAATTAAAAGGAAATTACGTAAAGAAAAAAAATAAATCAGGACTTATATATTTTGGAAAATATTTATTAAAAAGAGTCTTGCTGGAAAAATATAGGTGAAGAAATTCACCAAAAAATTAATAAATGCTATAATAAAGAAATTAAGTTTATAAAAAAAATAAAATATAAACAATAAACAATGTTTATTGTTTAAAACTAAATTTAAAAAAAATTTAAAAAAAAATATTTGTGGAAGGCAAGGCCCTCAACCCCCCACCCCCCATATTGTCATGCTTGGCAGTAACACCGTTGACACGACAATGTACTACCATCCTGCAGTACCACTGTCGTGACAGTAGGGTCAACTGTCAGCGATAATGCTGGGCGAGCTGGCCACTGTGTAGTTAGTGGGTGGTGGGGACGAGCAGCCCTCCCCCCATGTTTATTTTTATTATTATTAAAATTTTGGGTTTTAATTTAATTTTAGTAAATTATTTTATATGTTATTTAATTTAACTTTTATTAATATTTATTAATTATAATTATTAATATTTAATAACTAAATTTATTAGTATTAATACTTATCAATTACCAATATTATTAATTATGTTAACTATTTATGTTTATATAGTTATATTGTTTTTAGTAATTATTTCTAAAGTAATGTATATAAGGTTGTTTTTTTTATATAAATTAAGTTATTAGAACTTAATATTGATTTTCTATTTAAATGTAGTTATATGGTTATTTAGTAGTTATAGTCTATAGATTAATTTTTATAAAGAGTTTTATAAATTAATTTATAGAAGTTAAAATTGATGTTCTATTAATGGAATTAATATCTACAGTTAACCCAATGACGATGTTGAAAACTAGTTGATTATAAGGATAAAATTGGTAAATATTTAATTTACTTGTAATAGATTTTTTATGTGATTGTTCTTAATAGCATAGTATTTTTGATTGGGGTTTTGTTCTATTTGGCCTTAAAGGTCGATTTGGGTAGAATTATGCCCTAGGAGGGATTGTATCTCTGGAGACTTGAATTATTTTATAATTTTATCTCTTTACTACTTGGGTTTATATTGTGGATATTTATAGCCATTATGATATCATCAACTGGTTCTTGTATACATCTTTTGCTTATGTTGTATGTTCTCTGAGTCTTCGATCATTATCTTATTTAACCACGAAAAGGTGACGACCACTTTTGTGTTGAGTCCTAATTAACTTGGTCAGCTTGTTTCTACTGTTATGGTGGTTCAGTGTTTTGAATAATTATTTGGTGGATTATGTTACTTCATATTTCAAGACTCGTTCTTATGATGCTTTGATGATCATTGATGTTGTGATGTGATACAAGAAGTTGTATTGTTTAGTTGAGAGGTCCAGTATGGGATGGACAATTTGGATCCTTTTATAGGATTATATATTATTTTTTATGCTCTAGCATTTTCCTTGGTGATTATCTTAACCTATGATTTATGAGAATTCCTTATGGTTTTGGTTTTTCTTTCTTTTGGTTCTTTTAGTTTGAGCATTAGAGTAGGTTATCTAGCTATGTAGTAGGAAGTGGCTTGTAATAAGTGTCGGCACTCACAAGTGGCCACTAGGATCTCTTATTGCAAGTAATCTTAACAAGTGATAATATAAACATTGATGGGGTGTTAAAATGAACTAATAAGATAAGGTTCATCACCCATGATTGAGATCTAGTATGGGCTAAGATGGAGGATGAGATGATGCTTTCCACCTTCGTAGGTGTGTGTCTAGCATAGTTAGTGACTTTGTCTATTTGAGAAGTCATCGATGCATATATATGGTCACTTAAGTGTCAGAGCCCAGAGAGGTCACTAGGAAGAAACTTAAGGGTTAGACGTACATATGATGACACCTTCCTATATACAGCTTATATTTCCTACATTATTTTTGGTACACTTGTTGGTATCTTGATCTTTTATACTTTAAACCTTGAATCTTCTTGATACATTTTTAGCCAATCGACCTTTACTTTAGTTTTTCTTGTTGGTTGTTTCCCATGTATGTGGGCCTTTTGTTATCTCCTCATCAAAGTGGGAGTGGACCTTTGGTTCCACACAATTGGGTGGTAGTGATTCTTATTTCTATTGAGAACCAACGTTCATGACTTTATGCTTGGATGATCCTTGGTTGCAGTTGTACCTTCTTTTTCTTTATTTATGAGAATTTATCTTATCTCTCTTATCTTGTAATCTTGTATCATTGTATCAATTGTGACATTCTTTGATTATTGTATTGTACTTCATATTGACTTGTCTAGTGGATGTTGGATCATTATGATATCAATTGTACCTAGGTTTCGTTTATGAAATAATGTTTATTCATTTGCATTATTTAAAGATGTAAATTGTTTAATTTATTTTACTAGATTCGTTAACTTACATAATTCTACATCATGGAAACCTCATGATTTGTAATATGTAAATGAGTAGCATTTATGAGTATGTGTTTTCTTATGTTATATTACTTCTGCATTGTTATTCTTTTTCAATTCTAACTCTTAAAAAAAAAAAATTGCAAACTTAGTAACATGTTTTAGGTTAATCTCTCTTGGGTTCCCTAGCAGGGAATTATAGAATAAATTACCTAAGAAGGCTATAATTAATTTATTTTGATACTATCGCCTAAAAATTTGGGAATATATATAGAATAAATTAATTTAGAAAAACTATATAGAGAATAGATATGTGAATAGGCACTAGTGAATGAAATCAGTGCCAGGTCACATGATCAAAAGGAGAAACATTAGAATAAATTTATCAATTAAGAAAATGGAAAGTGTACATCCTATGCAAAGATGTTGCATAGATTAAAGGAACTACTACACACTTAGTTAAAAGAGCCCCACGTGACCCGATAGTGGCTAATCTCTATGCAAAATACACCAAAGACAAAAATAATTCAAATCTATTTTTTTTTCAGATTCACAAAACCACACTTTTTCTTGGTAATTTTGTATTCTTTTCAAACACAAAATATATAGATCATAAAGAAAAAATACTGAAAATTTTACAAAAATCTATTGTTTTTCATTTTTTGAAATTTGGTCAACCATGCATTTCACATGGAGAATATTCGTGTCCATGTGGCCCCACATGTGGATTTATTTCATTCTCCCAACCTCACTATAATGAAAACAACTACAATATTAAACTTGACACTACAAATATGCAAATTGGACTATACATATAGATAGAAATAAACTTCTAAATTATCATGGAACCAAAGGGAATATGTTACTCATCTAACATAGGTACTAGCATACATCCTAAAAATGATCAAATGTGTGGCATAACTTATTTTGATAAAGGGAGATGTCAAGTAAAGTACATGTTTTAGAAATTTCCATCTATTATTCTTCTAGTAAATTTGTTCAGAATTTTCTTAATTCTTCCTATTTCAAAATTGTTTGTGAAGCACTTGTAGGATCCTTAGGAAGGATGTTATAAGGTACATATATTTCCTTTCTTTCTTGAATGTCCTTGGTTTTTTCCATAGTTTGGTTATTGTTTGTAAAACAAAGTTATCATAACAACCAAATTGATCACATATATGAAGTGCTAAGAAGGTTTAATTTATGCTTAATATGCATTTAAATGATTAAATAAACTCAAATATCAACATCCAAAAATATTTTCTATAATCATTCTCTTGTGAACTTTACCTCAAAAAAATGATTCTTCTTAAGTTTTATAAACAACAAGGAACTTCAAACAGAATCCTTTCTATTTGATAGGCCTTCACAAGATGAGTCGTGTCCAATTAAATACACATTAGCTTACATTCACTATAGAGATCTACCACTTATAGTACACCTTACATGAAAGGATATATTTTTCTTAATAATAATAATTAACAACTTAAGTGGGCACTCATTGTACAAGTTACAAACATTTTTAAAGTAAACAAAGTTAAGATGATAATGGATTTTCATCTTAGAAAATTATTTTAAAACACCTTACCTTGTAGTAGTGTCTCCAATTTACAATCTTTCGTATGCAAATCTATGTAAAAAATCAGTCAACAATCGATGTAGAAATGTTAATTGCATCATATACTCACCTATTGTAGCTACATGTCTCCAAGATAGAAATTTAACCCCCAAGAACAAAAGAATTCAAAGGATCTTTCAACCTATTTCTTGAAAGAATTATGCTAAGAGGATAAAAATACATTGTGTCTCACCTCCAATGACATTGTGTTAAACAAATGAACATGACCGTAATCACCTATTAAACTTAAGAGTTCATTAAATGTCATTTAGGTAAACATTCTCATCTATCTAATATTATGTGATACCCACACTTAATTTTCTTTTCAGGTTTGTTGTCACACTCTTTTAGACTACATTTTATTTGTGCGTTGGTTATTTCAGTTGGTTTTGGTTTTGGTGATTCCTAGATGTATGTCATTATTTGATAGTTTTGATACATTATGAGACATCATTGTTGTGTGATATCAGGTGTTAACAGTTAGATGATTATGTTTATTTTTATTATGATTATCCGTATATGATGATGTTATCTATTTTTATGGATTTTGCACATACTGACCCCATATATGCATTTACGTAGTTTATGAGTATGTTTTATATTATGTTTGACGTGCCTGATATGGTGAGGGATGAAGTCATAGTTACATTTTTGTGAGATCAATGTGATTTAATACTCCCTACCATTATTTATTATATATTTTCATGTACATGTTCAACTTTGTGCTGACAAATTTGCAGGTACCAGGCATTGTCCTCCATGAATTGGTAGGAGTGAGTGTGTCCTTACATATCTCTCAATGGTAAAAGAGGAGAGATAAAATTCAGGCCTAAAACCCTCTAAATCTATATTTTGTCCTAAGAGTGGAATAGTATCTAATTGACTACTGTATCCAAATTAATCAAGATGACATGAATTCATGAACCCTACATGTGTATCCTTGATCCTTTTTTATAGTCAATTTTATGTTTTGATAGTTTCAGTTAGATTAATATTATATTTTGATTTATTTTTTTAATAGCTAATTATGGTAATTAAAAATAATTACACCTTTAATAAGGTAAAATATTAATTTATGGATATTAAATTATTAAATATTAATTATATGCCTATATTTGATTTAAGTGGTTTAATTATTAAGTCCTAAAATAATTATTGATAATTAATATTAAATCCAAAAATTAAAATTAAATTCTATAATTAAATTATTTATAATTCTTTAAGTTGCTTAATTGAATTATTTAATTAAACTAATATCATGCATTTCAATATGCACTTTATTAATAGATTATGACTTTAACTTTATCTTATAAAGTTCAGTTGTACAAACTTAATTTAAGTTAAATTAAAAATTAAATTTTTTTCTTTAAATTTTAAATTAAAATTTAATTAGGGTTGCACTTTTCCAACCCTAATTTCCTAGGTTTCTATATATCTAAAGTGAAAGTCATTTTTGGCATTCAATCAGGTTGAAAAAGAATTTTGGGTGTAAATGAGAAATTTTTAAAGCTTTTGAGTATTTGGATTGCATCTTACTTTTTCATTGTGTCACATTGTATCTTCATTGTTAAAGTAGGTTTGAAACCTTGACAATCTTAGTATTCAGATTTGTATCTTCCATGCATCGAAAATACTAGAATCCTTTGTGTGAAAGTTCCCTTTTTTTATTGTGTTTTTGATTGTTAAAATCTGAGAAAATTAGGATATTGATATAATTCTAGGTTTTTTTCCGTCCTTGTTGCAAGTCAGATTTATATTCAGGGCATTACGAGTTCACTAACATATGCTAGTTTTAAAGATGGACAATAGGGTTTCTAGATCTATGCAAAACCTTTACCAGTAATTAAAATTTATGTTTTTTTACCAAAATTTTTATTTGGCATTCAGATCTATGATATACCCTTATCAGTAAATAAAATTCAAGTGTTTACCAAACTTGATTTTGGCCCTCAGATCCACATCTACATGAAATAGAAAATGGAGGTAAATTGCATGTTATGATAATAACTTAATATTTTATAAAATTTACATACTGAATTCCCATTAAAATTATTTGCATGAGTTTTAAAAACAAATTATATACTTCCTTCTTTTTAAAGTAATTACATTTAAATATTTATATATATTTATCATCAAAAATACCCCTTACCTTGCACGGTATTCATTCATATATATATATATATATTTCTACTATTATTTTTTAAATAAAAAATATATTTCTCGAAAAACTACACTTAGATTTAATTATTTCACTAGTATTAAAAAATTTAAAAAACATTAAATT
>MU224075.1:914980-928625 GCA_018584345.1 Thuja plicata | reverse complement strand
ATATATATATATATATATATGTATATGATGATCAAATTTTGCCATTAGTATGCAAAGGAAACAACTTTTGAACCATCGGTAACATGATCACCGAAAGACAAGATCATAGTGCAACCCGACACAACAGTTTACAGAAGTCATAGAAACTAGTTTTCACCGACATAACAGGTTACAATGTAAACCGACAACACAACTTAGAGAGTAACCTGACAGACCAGTTCATAGAGGAACCCGACAAAAAATCTCACAGTGAACACTGACGAACAGTCCACAGACCAACGTGAGAAGCAGAATGTCTACAAAGACATCACCGAGGAAAGACTAAAGAGAAACGTGAGCACCAGTCTACAGAGAGATAGCTTTAATTCTAAGAAATGTGGATCTGAGTTACATGTCAGATAAAACACTTAAGTTTTATATTTAGCTTTAAATCTTATCTTTAAATCCATTTCTTGAGGGACAAGTAAAGAAAATGTAATTGTTTTAATCAGTCTAACTGATTGAAAACATGCAAACTAGGAGATCAAGGTCAAGTAGTAAACCTTTGATCATAGAGTTTTCATAGTTAAGCATGAAACCTATTTAGATCAGTTTAATGTATAAATAGATGTGTAATCAATCAAAACAAGATGATGTAATGATGATTATAGTCATAGAGACATCTATGCATCATATACAGAGTTTCATGCAGAAGGACAACAAAACATGAAATCAGTTACAAAAAATAAGATTCATGGCTACCGAGAAGAACCAAGGTATTAATCAATCACTATAGGTGATACATCATATTGTAAAATTTAAAGGATTCGTACTCAGCAATTGAGGATTGCATATACTTAGGTCAATAAGTATTTTTTACTACATTCTAACAAGTGTAGAAAATAAAAGAAAGCCTTTAAGAAGGTGTATTTAACAATCCTTTTGTAAATCTCTTAACCGAGTGCACACTAAATAGTGTTGCTAAAGATCTTAATAAATTATACCTTATTAGTCTAAACATGTTACTCCTAACAGGGTACGATCATCAGAAGTGGTCAAACTTGTAAGCCTTAACCGGCACCTTCCATTCCGTAGATAGTGAAGCTTTTTGGGTTTCATCCCCACCGCAGTTTTTACCTTCTAATAGGGGTTTTTTGCATTATCAAATCTTGTGTCATGTTTCATTACATTTCATGAATGTTTCTATGAATTTTTACATGTAAATTAAGTTTATGATTTGATATTATATGCATAAAGATAGAAGAGCACATATGGTCAGTAATACAAGGAATTGATTACTAAAGGATTAAGATTAATTGATAAAAAGTTTTAAGGGTACTAATTCACCCCTCCCCTCTCTGTACACACCATTCCATTATTCCAACAATTGGTATAAGAACTATATCTCTCATTTGGAAAAGTTTAAATCACTTGAGAGAAAAGACCATGCAATGGAAAGGTATAAGATAGATAAGAATATTGAAAATCAGAATTTATAGATACAGATATTCTATGAGCAATAAAAAGAAGCTAGAGTCAAGATGAGAGAGATACCGGATGAAAGAAAGGTTATGGCATGTAGCTACAATGAAATAGACTATCATGAAGAAGAGATACCTAATTTTTTTGAGTCATGAGGATCTACATCTTGCAATGCATTAGATACATCTAAAGGAAGCATTACAAGTCTGAATGAAATCAATCAACATCCGGCTAGACAAGTGAAATCACTGCAAATTTGTCAAGAGACATAGATGGTAAGGATGATTGAGGTTAGAAATAATGCTAGACAATATGAGAAAGAAAGAAGATTAGATATTGATGATAGGAGGAAGATCATTGAAAAGCTACAAGAGAGAGAATCATAAATACAAAGACTTACTGAACATCATCATGAGATCACCAATCAAATTGTTCCTATGATTCATGAGGAAAACCAAGTGAACATAGAACTGAAAGGGAAATTGGAATCTATTGGTGAGATAAGAGAAGAAAATGAAAAACTAAATCATGAAGTAAGAATTCAACAACAACACAATGATCTGATCAAGAGAGCAAAAGAAAGTACAAAAAATAATGGATGATTTCCTTGATGGACAAAGAAGAGTCAACAATAATACCGGTCCAGGGTATACCGAGTATGGATACTCACCATACCAAGCTGATAAAAAAGATATCTACATAAATCCAAGACCAAGGAAGTAGTCATGCAATCACTGTGGAAAACCAGGCTACACAACAAATGCTTGCAGAAGCAGAATTAAAGGTATTCCTAAATCCACATCTTCATTCATAGGAAATTGTTATAACTGTAAAAAGAAAGGACACAAAGCACGTGAATGCACATCTAAGGTGAAACAACCAAAGTAGGAAACCTACATGGAAAAATAATTTCCTACTTGCAAAATGCATGGGCACACATCTCTTAAATGTAGGAAAAAGAAAAAGAAAGCATGGAAGCCAAAAGAACAATAAAATGCTTATCAACCAAAAAGAGTTGGTAACTCATATGTTTAGGATTAAAATACATGGAAAAATTACACATCATGTGGTAGATATTCACACATAGCTAAAAATTGAATGATAAAATGGATGAGAAGGTCTAGAAGCTAGACTAACCCTGGAATGGCATGCTTACACTATCATAGGTTTGGTCATCTAAGAAAGGATTGCAGAGACTGGGTGACAGAGACAAGAACTTTTGCAAATGGAAATACCATTGAAGACATCAGGAAGATGAGAAACAAAATGTGGAGGAAAGCTACAAACAGAGATGATGTTGGACCAAGCAATATAATTGGTGACACCTTATCCAATGGATCTTATGATATCACCACCCCCACCTAAGCAGAACAAGTAAGTATGGAACTACACTATATCAAGTTATATTTCACATCAGTTCCATTATACAATGATAAAATTCCAAATTAGCATGAATAAAGATGCACTATGGTATTACTTGTTATGAATTTATGAATCCAATCTCCTCAGTCAATACATATCGAGAATTTTCGGTGAACATAGAAAAGATATGTTGTTGATGTAAATCGAGCATTGTCAGTAATCATGTAAAAGAAAATCAGTCTTCTAATACCGAGAACCATTGGTAAACATATGAAAGGTGAATTGAATTGACACTTACCCCAAGCATCGCACTCTAAATGAGAATAAAGTTAGCATGTTCCCGGGGTGACTCTGTCTTTGAACACAGAGAAGTGGGTAAAGCATTAAATGCACCACTTAGGGAATCATCTACAAAAGGGTGACAAAATAGCTTATTCATTCACCACGCGATTAAGAGTGAAGAGAAGAGCGAAGAAGATCACAAAGTGAAGAACAATGAATTAATTACAGAAGTGACTAACAAGCACACTCACAACATTCAAACAGATATATAGTAGCAACAACAGGTAAAGTGAGTAACTAAAAGACTCACCGAGCTCCCAGTTTATTTGTGGGAAAATCCCTAATTTCTAGAAACCATGGCAACCACATCTTGCATTTCCAAGATCAAGAATGCCAAGGATAAAAAGGTTAACCTAATCAAGAACACTACTTGTGAAGAACCTAAATACAAATTATGTCCAGAGGTTTCTTCACAACCTGGCGATGCTGGAGCATTTTCAAGCATACCACCTAGGATTTTGTTGATCAAGGATGTCCAAGCATATATCCATTGCAAAGTTGTAGAAATTGGATATCTGGAAGTTGAGGAAGCTTACAAGAAGCTTTGCACAGACAAAAACATCAAATTTGAACATAAAAACATAGAGGTGAAAGGGATGACAAATGCCCTAATGTTCCCGAATGAGTTCAAGACCGAATGGATTAGGATAGTTCTTAGCTGGGTACATGACAATAAGATGTGGTTGGATGAGCCAAAAAATATCACTAAGGATGTTATACACACAGTGACCAGTTATCCAGTAACCGACAAGGCCAAGGAACTCAAACATCCTTCTCTCCCCGACATAGAAAAGATGACAGGTGTAGTATGGGATGGCAGAGGATTGAAGGTAAACTCCATCATCGATCTGGAACTGAAATTTGGTGCATGTGTGTTGGGATACAAGGTATTCCAAGCCAGAAGAATGAATAGCATTGCATGCGGAGAAGTAGACACTTCTCACAAGATTGTGAAGAAGGGTCTATAGTTGGATCTATCCGAGATTCTAATTAAGAAATTGGAGGAGAGGATGAGGACCATTAGATCAGAAAAATCTAATTCATATAAGTTTGGTTCACTCCTCATGTGCATATTTTTCTACTTTCAATACTTTTTCCCATCTGTCAGTAATGTCAACTGGGACACTACCCAACCAGTGACAATTCAAATTAGTGAATTCATTAAGTCACTAGTGGAAAACTTTACATCAGTCATGGATGAATATTTCACTGGATTCAAGGAAAGAATGTAAAAAAGGATGAGGATACCAGAACAACTAGTAGATCAATATAAAGATGATATTTTTTTCATGGTGGACACTGATACAACTTTGATCAAACTGGTTGTACCGAGGACACCACTTGATTGTGAGATAAACATAGATCAGTCCACAAATGCTATTGAAGAATTATTGAATGAACCACTAGAAAAATAATTACCAAGATTTTGCACCTATGAATAAGCTAAGGCTAGAGTCAAAATAGGATTAGTTGTTAAAATGATAGAAAAAGAAGACCAAAGTGGTAAAGACACTTGATAAAAAAATTTTGGTTAATGAAGAAGAAATAGAACAACAAGAAGCCACCGAGGGATAGTCACCCGTCGATGAAGGTGAGTGAGTGAGTGATTCCAAATCAATGGAGTCTGATGTACCACCCCCAAAGAAACCAAGGACAATTGATGTATCAAGAATAAGGAGTCAAACTACAAAACCAGACTCACCACTAATTAAGAAAGGACAAGTGAGGACTTATAAAAGATAGCTTCAAACTAGGAAAACATCAGAACCTAAGAGGAGAAGGAGATTAATCTGAAGCAAGGAAGATAAGGAAGACACTGAACAAGATGAAAACCTTGAAAAGCACAAATTTCCTAAGACAATTGATGATATTGTTGCTTTAATAGTCAAGAAAGGTAGCATATATGAACTTAAGATTAGGCAATGGCTAACTCTGAATCCCAAGGATTATAATAAGATAGAAGAACCCATCATCAAGACAATGTGTGTATTCAAATATATACCTATATAGTTTGATAAGATGATGCCACAAGAACTTCTAGACAAGTTATTAGCAAGGTGGACATTTGTATTAAATTATGAAAGATAAATAAGGGAAAGATCCCTAGTGTCAATTATGCCAACCGAGTCAAAGATGGAAGAAATTGATGAAATGATGAAGTGGCATTCATAGAAGTTCTCCGCAAAATTCAGAGCCTACAAAGTACTACAGGGAAGCTTAATAGATCTTGACAAGGAAAGTGATGATGCTTGGAGAAAAATACTCAATGTACCTCAGGAGGATACAAGCCCCAAAAGAGTATTATCTCTCACTGAGAAGCCTTACAATGAAGAGAATCATGCTACACCGATCCCAAAGCACATTCTTATAAGTGATACTGAGGATGTCACTTCAGTTGAGTTAAACACAGAAGAAAGTAAAGCAATGGATGACATACCTTAGATTTTGCAGTCATTAGGAGACATTTCATATGTCACAATCCAAGATTTGATGCTAATAGATATCACTGGAGGTGATCCCACCAACGAAGTAAAGGCAAATGAAGATGTCACTGTTACCTCCTTGAAAACCAAGGAATAGGACACAACAACGGATGTTGCATGGGTTAATATACTAGGACATATATTATTATTGATACAAGATATCAATATCATCTCTGAAAAGGAGAAGTCACCCAACCATGATGTAAGCATACCCCAGGAAAAAAGGTCAAGAGGAGTAGAAAAGCACAACTAGTGAATAGAACGTAACAGATGGAGAGAAAAAAGATGCGAGTGTATAAAAAGGTGATGTCACACCAAAGGATACCGAAGGAGAAGCTGAAGATAAAGCTAAGATTGATGTGGGGACGTCTACATCCAATCAACATGTAAATACCAAGTAGCAAGAAAAAGGCACAACACCCCAAAATCCTTCACCAAGTACATCAAACCAGACATATATATATTTATACATGTATATGTATACATATATACATGTATATATACATACACACACACACACACACACACACATATATATATATGTATATATATATATGTATATATATGTATATATATATGTATATATATATATATATATGTATGTATATGTATATATATGTATATATATATATATATATATGTATATATATGTATGTATGTATGTATGTACATGTATATAAAAGTTTTAATGTATATTTAGAATTTAGAATTTAATTTTAATTAGAATCATATAATTATTAATATTAATAAATATTAATATTTAATGATTAATTTTATTAATTAATAATAGTAGTTTATAATTAATTAATTTTATGTTATTTCTTTTGTTATTCATTTAATTAATGTTATTTGAAAAATAATGTTAATTAAAGAAGATGCTTTTTTAATTTAGTGTTTAAATACTTTAATTGTAGAGTTATCTATTTATCGGTGTGAAATATTATGTTTGTACAAATATAGTCAAATTGGACATTAGACAATAAAGTGAATGTTTTAAATAATTCAAACTTCATGATTTGAACTAAGTAGTAATGTATACTTCGTTGCTTTGTTTATTGTTGTAACTATGGAATTAAGTTGTCTTTTAGGAAATGTATACCAGAGAGGCAGGGCATGTTTTTTTGTTAATCCTTATGAGTTTATTTGTCCTACATTTTGATCTTGTATTTCTTCAATCTTTTATATCCAACCTTTAATTATTCTTAAGCTTGTGGGTTAAATGGACACTTGAGGGTGCATTTGTAACATTGTGGTTTTGAGAACCTGTATTCGTCCCTTTTATTATTTGGAGCTATAACTGTAGTCAATATGCTTTAGATGTTTTTATGAGCTTCAGGTAGGTTATCTAGGTGTATTGATGGGACTGGTTGTTGGAAATATATTATATGCAATGTGACTGAGAGGGGGGTGAATCAAGAACCAATAAATTTTATTCTTCTTTAACCTTAATTAGATTGTCTAATCTTATTGCATGCATAGAAGAGAAATAATCATCCATTACACATAATACAATATTTGGTTACCCAGAAACCTTCCAAATAGAAATTAAAACTGGGGTGAGGATGGTACCCACAAGATTTAGTATTGCAGTATAAATTTAGCTTGTTAGAGCTTACATTGACCACTTCTGATGGTCTACCCTGTTAGGAGCAATAAGGATTGTTAAGTCCACCTTGTTAAAGGATTTGATACAATACAATAAGTAATGAAACTCTGTTAAGATATTTACAAAGGACTATTAGGTCCACCTAGTTAGAGGATTTTTTATCCACCTGTTAGAATGAACCAGTAGATGATCTTCTTAGGCAACTCTAATTTGTTGAATAAGATCCTTTGATTTATAACTAATCATCTGACTGTGATGGATGAGTCTCTGTTGTGCTTTTTACTTCTGCAATCTTCTAATCAATATGTCATTTCATATTCACATATATACTTCTGCTATATACTCTTCTCATGCATATTTTGGATAAACAATATATATATATATATATCTTATCCAAAAATAAATACATTCATAAGTCGACTTCCATTAGACATAGTGATATAAAATAGTATATGCAAAGTTGGCCCAATACTGTCACTCGGGTCCAAAAGTCTACTCGGGTCACACTAATCACTCAAGAATTACTAGATGACTAAGTGTTTTGACACTATTTGAAAACATTTCTTCCAATAAGGTCTACAATCTCCCCCTTTTCCATTAGTGACATAAACATGTATCATTGTACACTGAATCTGATAGGTCAAAACTCCCCCTTACCATATTCTTGAGTTTTGACACCTGCTCTGTTGCTCGGGTCCAACTGACTCTCTTTTTATATTTTTCAAAATTGTTTTTGTAATGTATATCTTCTTTTCTATTCAACTATACATGTGTTTCCTCAATGTATACACAATGACCTTTCCCCCTTGTTTTTGACAAAAATGTCAAACTACTTATACGAGGTAATTCCAAAGTAGGATAGGAAATCACAATGTACCTTCAAAATTTGAGATGGAGTGTTGTCCCAATTGTCCTATAGCACCTTCAAGATGTGCAATTCTATCTATAGCTCGGCTGACAACTCTATCATAAGTTTTTCAACTGAGAAACTATTGTCATGAATGAGTGTCTTTGAATGTGTGATACATTTCTGCATTGCATCCATGTGTGGTAAGAGTTGGCTCTGGATGGATGAAAGAGACTCTCTAGTGTTGGCTTCTTCTCTCAGCAACTTAGCCTATAGATCAATCAGATATTTAACCTTCAAAAAGTGTGCTGAGCTTGTGCTTGGATCAAGTGCCAACTACTTTACACTTTCCTTAATATTTGCATCAATCTTTACTAACTTATTCTTTATCTCCATATTAAAGTTATAAGTATCACTTAACTTTACAAATAGTGCTACTACATTGGTCACGACAGTTTCTAGAGTGCTAATAGCACTAGTTAGCTGCACCTGGCCAATTGCAATCTTCTTTACAACATTCTCTAGAAACTTGTTTTCAAACTTTCTTTCTACTTTCTCAAGTATCTTCTCTGGACCATTTAAGTATGTATTAAACTTATGGACTATGTCAACAAGTTGGCCCATAATGGATTCATTCTCATTGACTTCAATCTATAGTGTATCCTAGAATATGCCTTTTATATCTTCAAGTACTTTGTTCCTCTTTTTTCTCTTCTCGGGTCTTCTTTTGGATTGCTCTTTTCTTCCATAGTTCTCCAAGTATATCCATTTGTTCTACAGACAAGTTGGAAATATCCCAATTTGGAATCACAATGTCCTTTTTGATCAATTTCATCAGTGTTCACTTCCTTATCTATACCCTTGATCTTGGGATTAGGTGAAGGAGCAATTTCCTTACCTTTTCCATCCTCAACTTGTACCTCAGTATCTAATTGAATTAGGTCATTGACCTTTACTGTACCAACTATTAAATCAAAATTAACTGAAGAATCAATACTGCCTGAAGAAACATTTACCTTATCCATCTGTAACTCGGTTGAGCTTGGCCTACTAATAGGTGGAGCCTATTGCTCGATTCCCATTGATTCTGATTTGGATTCTATGACCTTATCCTTTCTCAAATACAATATGTTCTGGATAGGTGATTGGGGCAATGATGCCATCACTTTAATTGTAATTTTCTCGCCATTAGACTTTTCAATTGTCTGTACCTCAGGTAATGTATCATCATTGGTCTATTCTGGAAGATCTGTGCTCCGTGTTTCTTCCTTATCATCTTCCTTGATTTCAAATATAGATTTCCACATTGTTATGGCATGCTGTACTACATCTTCTATCTTTTTAATTTAGTTTCTTGAAGGATCTGAATCTGGGAGTATTATTGTTTTCAAATTTGGTCAGTGCCTCTTTTATTTCTTTACTTTTCATATCACGCATGACTTCCCTTAAGGTTTGTTCCCTTATGTCCTTTTTATTTCCTACTGCATTGAGCCAAGGAATAGATACTGCCTTGAACAAATCTTTAGTCATATGGATCTTCAACTCAAAAGGGTCATATTTGCAATTTGTCATTTTCTCCACAACTGCTTCCTCTATCTTCTTCTTTTCCTCCTTAGTCCTTAAAGCATAATTCAATGACTTAAGAGAACTCATACCACTGCCTCCTTTCAGATCTTCAATTTTCTGCTCAAGTGTAGGTGGTGGTTTCTTGAAGACAATTGTATCAACTTCTTCTTCATCATCATCATCATCATCATCATCATCATCTTTACCCAATAAAATTCTCCTTCTTGATCTCCTTGGTTTTCTTGTAGTGATGATAGGTGTAGTGACCTTAGGTTTTTTCTTGAGAGCTAGCCTTGTTTCCTTCTTAAGAGGTTCTACTTCTATCTCTTCCTATTCCTCTTCAGATATGCCATCTTCTATCTTAACTGTATCGTTTTTACTCTCAGTGATAGAAGTAGAGTGTGAAGTCTTGCCATACTTGTTTCCAAAATGTTCCATCCTTTTCTTTCCTATTTTCAGAATTTTAGGAATCTCTATCTCTATAGATATCCTTCACTTTTCTTCCTCGTAGGTACCAAAATAAGGTACCTTGGGATTGATAGGTTCATTCACAAGAGCCTAAATTATGTTCTTAGTCTCATCCATGTTAACCTCATATGCAAGTGGTTTCTCCCATGCAACCCTAGGTTTTACAACTTGTATGTAAACCTTATCATGGTCAACTAGGAAACATATATTATCCTTGTGATCTTCAACTAGTTGCTTGGGAATCATTTATCTAATCTCCATCTTGTGTCTGAAGTTCTAAAAATATCTATCCATGATATTCTCAAAATTATCTCCTAACTTAGCTATGAATTCATTTATCTAATGAATTATGGGTCTATCCTTCTTCCATACTATTGTGCCCTTGGAAGGAAACAATTTTTGAATATAGAAGAATATGAAGACCAGGAGAGAACCGAACTTACATGGATTTTTCTTGGATGTTCGGATGTTTTCCATGTTCTTGCTTAGCTGGATGAGTTGAAACTTGGCTAGGTCAAATACCATATTGTTCTTTACCACCTTGTAAGCTAAGTCCACGACTTCACACGGTACACTATTTGGTCTGCTGGAACTATATATCTTGTGAGCTATCACATGAATTACAAATTTCAATTCCATGTCAGTAACTTCATTTAGTCTCATTCTTCTGTCATCCCACTCAACAAGAGTTAACTCAGCTAGCTTATCTTTGGTTAGGGTTTTGGTAGCTTTAGATTTATCAAGCATGGGGTACCCTATTACTTGGTCTATCATTTTATTTGTGATCTTTACAGGGTGTTCCAACCATAGATGCATGTTTCATGAGTGCGGAAAAGAACGAATCTAATCCATTTGATTTGGAAATTCTTCGGCATGTGTAGGATGTGGGTTAAACCTTTAACATCAAGATGCTTGTGCTCGGGCTTCAGATTCCCATCTACGCACAATTTCTCATATTTTGAATTCATCTCAATTGTTCCAAGTTCCTGGATGTTACAATGATCAAAGATTTGAATGTCATTTACCAGTAATACCCTTGGAGGAATTAGGGAATGAGCTCCCAATGGATCTATTTCCTATGCTACTGCTAGATGAAGCTTAAACTATGGATGGTTATAGATAGCATTTCTCACCAACATCTTTGATCCTTCCTTAACTTTTATACTAGACACGATTGCCATATCGCTCAAATAATTTGATCAAACTTCTCTTTCAAACACAAATTCACTCTAAATCACTAAGTGCTCTGAATTTATCTACAAACTAAAATCTTTGTAAACAACAAGTTTTTTGATTCATCATTTATAAGAATTTTTACCATTTAAGTATTTCATTAAATGCTTTGTACATAGTAGCTGGCATAGCTCGGGAAGTTCTCCAAGGCTTACTCAGAATCTCGGCGAAAACTAACTTCCCGACTTAGCTTAGTTAAGCTAGAGTAGCTCGGGTGCAACTGAGATCTTGACTCGATTAACACCATAATCTATCCTAATGCATCAATATGAATATTTGGACTTTCTATCATATCTAGAACTGATGTATGATCTCTTGAATGCATAGTTCCAGTCATTTCCTTCCATCTATATTCTGTGATGGTAGATCCACCCAACTCACTATCATGGGTGTCATTTGTTCCTTCATTCATTTGGTCTAAACTTTTAGAGGATTTCCTTACCCATTGTTTATTCATCTAAGTTCTTATTTCTAAGACCTTTGCTTTTCCTTTCTCAAAACTAGTATCCACTCTTTCTCTATTCATGCAGTTCTTGCTTAGATTATTGAGTTGATTACACACATAACATCTCTTAGTAGGATTTCTTTTTTGGAGATGATTTTTTGTACAATATGCATTAATCTATCCATACTCTCCATAATTATAACATATGTACCATGTGTTTTATTCCCAACCAAAAATTGCTTTAGCTAGTTGTTTAGCAGGGTTCCATTTCTTAGTTCTACACTCGAAGGATCTATGACCTTGTTTGTTCATTTGAAACATTTTCCTTCAAACTTAGTTTTTTCTATGAATTCACTTGCTCTATGTTCATGCTTGTTGCAACTATAACATTTTCCATTAAACTTTGATTTTCTATTACTCCAAAATTTATTTCATGTATGTCCTAACTTACCATAGTGGTTACAAGTAGGTTTCATGCTCTTTTGAGCTCCTTGCTTTGAGGATTCACCTTGTTCATAATAACCTAGTCCACTCTATTCATGATGTTTGATTGCTATTGGCTGACCTGTACTAACTTTTGAATTCATCATACTTTCATTGGTTTGCCTTTTAGTGTTGAGATCATTCTGCAGGCTTTCATTTTTTGTTCTTAGGTTGAAAACTTCTTGATTTGCATTATTGAGTTGATTTTCCAAATCTATTTTCTAGAGTGACAAATTATGGATTTAATTTTATTTTTCTTCTAATCTTGTACTCAGAAATCTCTTATCATCTTGTGCCAAATTTATGTCATCTTCTGCTTGATTCTTTTGTTCTATGACATCACACAATCTGACTGAATGAACTTCTTGTTCTCTTTTCAACATTCTAACTTCTTCATGTAGATTGAGATTCTTTGCAAGAAAGTCTTCAATGGCTGCATCAGCTTCTTTAGAACTTTTGTCTTTGCAAAAAGCTTTAATTCTTTCTTCTATGTAATTCTTGTCATTAATTTCTAAGTTACTAAATCTTTTCTTTTTTCAGGGAGAGAGAGAGCTGCTCTTTGAGTTTCTTGATCTAATACATGGCCATTTATAGATCTATTTTTTCATTCTCAATGGCTTTCTCCAGTTTGTATACTTCCATTTCCTCTGATCTTTGCTCAAGCTATTAAAATTTTCTAGAGAGAACCTTTAGCTCTGATACTAGTTGTTGTAAATATATAATATGCAATGTGACTGAGAGGGAGGGGGGGTGAATCAGGAACCAATAAATTTTATTCTTCTTTAACCTTAATTAGATTGTCTAATCTAATTGCATGCATACAAAATAAATAATCATTCATAACACATAACACAGTATTTGGTTACCCAGAAACCTTCAAAATAGAAAGCAAAACTAGGGTGGGGATGGTACCCACAAGTTTTGGTACTGCAGTATAAATTTAGCCTATTAGATCTTACATTGACCACTTCTGATGGTCTTCCCTATTGGGAGGAATAAGGACTATTAAGTCCACCTTGTTAAAGGATTTTATACAATACAATAAGTAATGCAACTCTGTTAAGAGATTTACAAAGGATTGTTAGGTCCACCTAGCTAGAGGATTTTGTTGATCCACCTGTTAGAATGAACTAGTAGATGATCTTCTTAGGCAACTTTGATTTGGTGAATAAGATCCTTTGATTTATAACTGATCACCTTAATGTGATGGTTGAGTCTTTGCTGCTCTTTTTACTTATGGAATCTTCTATTCAATATGCCATTTCATATTCACATATATACTTCTGCTATATACTCTTCTCATGCATATTTTGGATAAACAAAATGTCTTATATATATATATATATATA
>MU224075.1:899285-914322 GCA_018584345.1 Thuja plicata | reverse complement strand
TATATATATATATATATGTATATATATATGTATATGTATATATATATATGTATATGTATATATATATATATATGTATATGTATATATATATATATGTATATATATATATATCTTATCCAAAAACAAATACCTTTATAAGTCAGCTTCCATTAGATATAATGATATAAAACAATATATGCAAAGTCAGCCCAATACTGTCACTCGGGTCGAGAAGTCTACTCGGGTGATAAACTGATACTTGAGCAATATGCTGATCACTTGGGCAATACTGGTTACTCGGGCAATACTGATCACTCGTGTGATGCTGGTCACTCGGGTCACACTAATCACTCGGGCGATAGTGATCACTCGGGTCACACTGATCACTCGAGCAATAGTGGATGACTAAGTGTTTTGACACTAAATAAAAACATGTCTTGCCATAAGGTCTACAATGGCTTACAATAATCACCGCGGCCCACAAGTGGCTCCTAGGATCACTTTATGTAAGTAGCTTAATAAAGTGATAATATCATACCAAAAATTAGGGTTTTAAAATAAATTAATAAGGCTTGTGTACCTCACCCATTCTTGAGTGCTAGTATAGGCTAGGATGGAGGATGAGATGATGCTTGTCATCTAGTGTGGCATAGTTAGTAGCCTTTTCTACGTGAGAGGTTTACTAATAATCCATATGGTAACTTGAGTCTTGCGGTCCATAGAGGCTACCAGGAAAAACCTCAAGGGTTAGACGTATGCAATGACACTTCTATATAGTTTTGAGGTTTGGACATGTATTAGTTTCCTCTGGATTAGTGTGTATTACCTTTGCAGTAGGTATAACACCTCTTGAGATAGAGAGATTTTAGGACCCTTTGTTATTTTCTGCCTTATGTCAATTTTGGTGTCTGATATTCTAGTGGGATCTAATGTTATCTCCTCAACACGGTGGCAGTGGACCTTTGGTTCCACGAGGTTGGGTGGTAGTGATCATTTTACCATTTAGGAGATTTTGATGTACTTGTACCAGTGGTGGATGATCCTTGTAGAAGTTATACCTTCTTATTCATCATTATTGGAGACTTACTCTTAACTTTCATATGTTATATAGTATCATGTATCAGTGTATCAATTGTGATAGTCTTGGGATATTATATTGTATCTTGTATTTGATTTATTATATATCCTATGACTTGTGTAGTGGATAAATTATTTCATGAGTATACCTTGTTCTATCAACTATAATTATGTATTCATTTATGAGACGGTGTAATTATTTTTCACTTGCATTATTTATATTGATTATTGTTCTTAGTAGATTAGTTAACTCATGTAATTCTATGTCAAGGAAACCTTGATATTTGTAATCTATGTATGAGTTACATTTATGTGTATGTTATCGATTACATTATATTTCTTTCAGATTATTATTCTTTTTGTAGTGTAAACATATTAAAAAAAATTGTAAACTTACTATCATGTTTTTAGGTTATTTTCTCCTGGGTTCCCTAGCGGGTTGTTACACTCAGAAATTTTGGAATTTGTATGACCATTAGGTGTCTTATAGTTTAAAATTGAAACCAAACATAATTACAAAACTTTTTGTATTTCAAAATATTTCTTTGTGATCATTTATTTTCTTTTTTCTTTATTTAGATTTTTTTTGAGTTATAATATTATTGTATGTTTTGTTCGGGAAAGATGCTTGCTGAGACTAGAGCTGTTGCTAGAGGATAAAGTAGGAGCCAAGATGGTGGACATGGAAGTGGTAGGATTTGTATCCCTTCTATGAGTGTTAGGAAGGAGAGTGTGCATCAACAGAACAAGGATGAGAAAACAGGTGAGAAGCATACTAAGTCTGAGGAAACTCATACTAGATAGTTATTGCAGGTGATTGTAAATCATCTAGCACATGAAAAAATCAAGATTGAAAAGGATGTATCTCATTGCTTAGAGAGAGAGAGAGAGAGAGAGGAACACTGCAACTGATCAGGATAATATTACAACTATTCAAATGAGAAACTTCCTGAGACCTTGACCTCCTCCATTTAATGGATCTAGTTAGGGTTTGGAGGTAGAGAATTGGTTGATTGGCTTGGATAGATGTTTTAATATGCATCCTTATAGTAGAAAAACCAAGGCTAGATGTACCATTATGGACCTCACTCATTTTGAATTTGTTTGGTGGATGATTCAGAAACGTAATTTGGAGCTTAGCATGGATACCATCACTTGGGAGTTGTTTCTTGAGAAATTTTGGGAAATTTTTCTATTAGATCAGTGGAGACAGTAGCGTGCCTATGAGTTCCACAATCTGTGACAGCTATCTATGATCATACATGACTCTGAGCATCAATTTTTCAAGCTCAAACTAATAGTTCCCTTAGCATGCTTCCCAGTATTCAGGACAGAGGGAGGCATCTTTTGAGCCTACAATTGGAGATGCTAATATATCTCATAGAGTCTTTGCTGCAGTAGATAATTGTGAGGTAGAGAATTAGAGAAGAGTGATAGAGACATCGCATGCTATGAGGTATTTCTATTTCCATTTTATTGGATTCCCAACCTACAAATTCTTTCATTTTTCCTTTCATAGTAGATAAATGTAGGCTAGTGGCTACAAAGCCATATATAGGTTGGCAAGTGGAATTGGCTTATGGTGCTAGGGCAACCACAAAAATTTTTGTTCGTAAGTGTTTATTAAATCTATGAAAAATAATTACCTTAGTTGATCTTCATGTGATTCATTTGGGATCATATGGAGTTGTCTTACGAATGGATTGGTTGGGGTCTCATGGATCTTGCATCAATTGTATACAGAATAATATTAAATACAATGATAATATTTGCAAGGACATTGAGATTGTGGGAATTCAATGTCTCATATCCTTTCATATGATATCTTCTATGCAACTTAGGCGGTGTATGCAAAGAGGTTTTCAAGTGTTTTATATAAATATGAATGAGTTGGATGAGGTTGAGACTGAGGACAAAACTCTTGATCATTCTATTCGATGAGAATTTGTAGATGTCTTTTCGAGTGAGTTTCTAAGTATACCACCAAAGCATGACATAGATTTATGTGTAAAGCTTATTCTAGGAGCAGAACATGTCTCTAGAGCTCTTTATTGGATGACTAATCATGAGTTGTGTGAGATGAAGCTTTAGTTGGAATATTTTTTGGCAAAGGGATGCATTTGAACTAGTGTTTCTCCATGGGGAGCACCTATCTTGTTTGTTAAAAAGAAGGATGGATCTTTATAATTATGTATTGACTATAGATAGTTGAACAAGGAAACAATCAGAAATAGGTATCTTTTGCTAAGGATTGATGATCTCTTTGATCAAAATAAGGGAGCCAAGTTGTTCTCACAAATAGATCTCAAATTGGGATATCATCAATTGTGTATGGCTAAATTATAATGTTGTTTCGCACT
Source organism: Thuja plicata (assembly GCA_018584345.1). NCBI lineage: Eukaryota > Viridiplantae > Streptophyta > Pinopsida > Cupressales > Cupressaceae > Thuja > Thuja plicata. The sequence goes on along the minus strand of MU224075.1, from coordinate 910,906 downwards.
AGAGGCTAACTGATGGGTTCTGACCAAAGGTGATTTACGCAAGACAGGGTTCATCCAGACATGGCCTAGCAAAAAATATGTGCAAAACACATAGTGCCATATGGAACTGATGTGGTAGACATGTTTTAGCCGAAAGTGGTACGACCGAACACAGTACAACAGAACCACTTTCGGCCAAAAATATGTAAAACTATATAAGCCAAAAAAATTCCTTTAGTGGCTCAATTGAATTATGGTGACATCTAATAATCACGGAGTGGGGAGGAGCACAGGCGATACTCAGCCAAAAATGGTAGGTTTTTTTTAAAAAAATTGTGTTTGTATTATGTTTTTTTAATAGTTTTATGTATATAGTAATGGTTTATATTTTTTTTGTAATTTAGTTATTTTACATTGTAGAAAAATTAGATTGTAATATAATTTATTTTTAAAATTTAGTTAGTTTACATCGTACTTTTTAGTAAATATGTTTTAAAACATTAGAAAAATATTAGGGAAATATTACATTAAAACCATACATTAGGTAACTTACATAAAACTATACATAAAAAATGTTACACTGTAAACATTAGATAAATATTAGGAAAACCTAACATTGCAAACATCAGATAAATATTATGAAAATGTTACATTGTAAACATTAGAAAAATATTATGAAAACGTTACATTAAACCCATACATAAAAATATACATAACCATACATAAAAGCACACATAATATGATCAACATAAAATAAAAAATGTAACAACATACATTTAAGTATGTCAAATCCTCCTAATTGTAACCTTAAGCCTAACCATACTTCAAACCTAGTTAACTTGTCTAAGATCATAAATTAAGTTATTCAAAAATATTACCAAAAACATTAAATTCAAACCATACATAAAATCATACATAACCTTGTACATAATAGCATACATAACATGATCTACATAGAAGCATAAACGTAGAAACATACATTTAACTACATCAAAGCCTCCTAATTTTAACCTTAATCCTAACCATACTTCAAATGTAGTTAACTTGTCTAAGGTCATAAATTAAGTTAACCTAGGTAACCATACTTCAAACCTAGTTAACTTCCAACCCTAGGCATAATTGAGTAAAAATTGTAAAATGGAATTAGAACACTAAAGATCACCAGGTAGTTAAATTTAAGTTGTAATATTATAATAAATTAGATAAGCTTTTAGGTTCCTTACATTTTTTTTCATTAGGACCTACCCATATGATTAGATCATTTTTCTATCAAACATATTGATAAATATGAACTGAACAAGTTATTTTATTTATTCTTTATTGAGGAGTTGTATAAATGTGGTTTATGTACACACATGTGTAAATATGCTTAAATTATAAATGTCATGTTTCTTGGTCATGTTTCTTAAATATATATATGTCCATACTTTCACATTAATTTATCTATCACATGGCATCAAGTAGATGGGCATCACCCACAGATTTAATAGAGGATAGTGTACATGGGGGTGGTAGTGATCAGTCCTCATGGTGCAAGAGCACCTAGGAAATCCTCAAGCCTCAGAATTTTTTTGCTTGTATCTGACCTTAGCCAAGTCAGATATGTGTGTTTTCTTTGAGGCCTTAGTAGGTCATGTGGACTAGGTGAGTTAGTGTTAGTACTAAGCTCACCAATTAGTCATTGTTAGTTGTTTTTGTTAGTTTAGGCCTAGTTGGTCTAAAGGTGGGATTTGGGTTCAAAATGTGTCCTATACCAATGAAGGATGGAAAAGATGCTTTGAGTTCATTAATAGGGTTAGTTCATCAAACTACATAGCATAGAGGCCCTATATTCTAGTTGGCATAGTAAATGCAAAAAGATGCCAAAAGTTGTCATGACAATATTTGCAAGAAATTGCAAATGTTGCATGCAAATTGACAACATACAATCCCCACAAATGTAGGAGTGGGAATTGATTTAAAATATCCTATAATTGTGGAGAATGGAATCTTAGATACTATGATGCTTGAATCCCGAGGAGAGAGTTTTTGTAATGAAGTTTTTGTGAACAAGAAAAGGGAATTCCCTGAATACAGTGCACAGTCTACTATTTTGCTTGTTAATGGTGATCTAATGGATTGAAAATCAAGATCCAATTCTGGATTCATGTAGTGTGGAGTGTTGTAAGACTTTTCTTTTCAGTGTGTTAGTTTTTTAGAGTTAATCTTAAAGCTGTAGGGAAATACTTGTAAATTAGGTAGTTTGTTGGTGTCTTTTAGACTGTTTTTACTTTCATGGATCCCACTTGAGATTCAACAATAGAAATATTCAAAGGTTGGATGAATCTTGTAGGGGAGCCTTTGTAAAATTTATATATACAGGTAGGAGGTCAGGGAAGGTGTTTAGCTATTTTTAAGACCATTTCCTAGGCGAGCTATGATAGTCTGGTTAGAGGTATGGTGAGGATAAAACCATTTACAGAGACAAGGGTATGAGATGGAGAACTGAACCAAGAGTGGATTCAGTTTTTTTAGAGTCCCATAGGTCCCTAGAGCCAATCTCACATCTTAGCCAATCCATTTGGATAGATTTTTGGAGATAAATTAGTGAGTTTCCTATAGAGAGCCAAAATAGGCCTAAAAGCCCTACTTTCTAGGGCATTGATATACGGACAACTTGGGAAAATTAGACCTTAAAAATACTTTAGGTCTCCCAAAAGGGTATCTAGATCCCTGATTATTTTTTGGGGTTATGAGAAATTTTTAAGAGTTAATCCAGAAAAACCCTCTGGATAGGGCTAATAGGACCATTAGGCCTAATAGGACAATTTGAAGACTAATTGGGAACTTGACTAAATTGGTATTGAAGATTTATAGGAATGGAGTTGTAAGGATGAAGAGTGAACATTAAAAGCATATAAAAGACCCTTGTACCATGTGTGGTGTTGATTTCAAGTATTTGGCATTGAAAGCCTTGAAACCAATGTGGAGCATGGTGAGACAAAATTGAAGGTGGAAGTCCTTCAAGGTGAAGAACAATAGTTGAAGACTTGGAGAAGAGTTAGGAAGAGTCATAGGCTCAGTGCCTAGAGGCTAGAGTTGTCCTACAAAGAATATTAGGATCCTAATTGGGCTAGGTAAAGGGAAGTCTTGTCTTTTGGTATTGTGCAAGCACACCATTGAAGTTTACTTCTATCAGATTGGTATCAGAGCCTCTTTGATCAGGCTTGTGGTTAATGTTACAACCAGAGGAATCCATTTGAGAGTCAACAATGGTAACTAATGCTGAGTTAGAAAAGAAGGTGGATGAAAAAGAGGAGGAGAAAAGGTTACTCTGAGATAGGCTTGCTCAATTGGAGGAAAAGGTGGATGAAGTTGATGTAAAGGCAGATGAAGTGAAGGATAGAATGGAAGGGAAAGGAAAAGAGGTTTCCCTTGAAGATGAAGTCCCTGAAGCTAATCTTGTCCTTCAATAGGAACCATTTTTGAAAGCCCTAAAGGCTATGATTAGTAAAGCATTGGAAGGAGTTCCCATTTTCAGTGGAAAAATTGAACCAGAGGTAGTCCTTGATTAGATAGAAGGACTAGAGAACAAGTTTGAGTGTGATGGAATCATAGAGGCTCAAAAATTGAAGGTTACTAAAGAAAGATTGAGAGGATCTACTCTCACTTGGTGGAATTTCATCCAAGATGAAAGAGAGAAGGAATGGAAAAGACCCATTGCTTCATGTAAATCTATGGAAGAAAGGATAAGAGATGCTTACATCCCTGAGGATTATGAAATCCAACTCCATAAGAGAAGACAAGGTCTAAGACAAAATGACCTAGATGTCAACTCATACACCAAATATTTTCAAAGACTTTGTATGAGGTCAAGGATCTAGTAGAAGATAAGAAAGTGAAAGTAGCAAGGTATCTTAATGGCCTCAAATGAACCATTCAAGATGAGATGAGTCTTTTGACTCCAAATACGGTTCAGAAGTGCCACCAAATTACTATCAAGGTGGAGGATAAGTTGAAGAAGAAATAAGACTCCAATACTTCAAGAGGAAGAGGTAGAGGAAGAGACACCAAAGGACAAAGAAGTGGTTATGGAGGAAGAAGCTCTAAATCTAAAGGACAATAAAATACTAAGATCACTAAACAACATGAAGGAAACTTCAATAAGGGGAGTTCAAGTAGAGGAAGGAACTCAAACAATAGAGGAAGAGGTAGTGGCCAAGGAAGAGGCAGCTATTTTTCCAACATGAAGTGTTACCACTGTAATCAATTAGGAAATCCATCTTATAGGTGTCCAGAGAAGGGAAGTACCTCTCAAGGAGGAGATAAAAGAGTGAACTATGTTCATGAAGAGGAAAGTGGGAACAAGAACCCTGAAGTACCATTGGAATCAGATGAGGGAGAAAACCTTATGATGAGGAGAACTCTCATAAAAGAACCAATGAAGGAAGAAAGCAGTCAAAGGAGAGCACCCTTTAGAGTGAAATCTAAAATTATGGGAAAGGTGTGTAGAGTCATTATAGACTCAGGATCAATTGACAACATAGTGTCAAGGGAGGCAATTAGTAAGATAACCATGACAAGGATACCCCACACCAACCCTTATAAGGTCACATGGCTTAACAAAGGACAACATGTCCTAGTTAATGAACACGCTTGGGTGGAGTTCTCCATTTGGAGATATAAGAATAAAGTCTTGTGTGATGTCTTACCTATGGACACATATCACTTTCTCTTCAATAGACCATGGCAATTTGACCGGATGGATATGCATAATGGAGTGAAAAACTCCTACACTTTCAAGAAAGACAATGTGACATACAAAATTTAGTCACTGTTGGAGGATGCAGAAGTAAAATCTACTAGTCCCAATGTTCTCATGGTCGGAGAAAAGGAGTTCTTAGAGACTCTAGATGAAGGAGAAGTAGTTGTCTTTGCACTGGTGTTGAAGCCAAAGGAAGTTGCAGACAAATCAGAGAAGAAGACAAAGCTACCCAAAGAAGTTCAAGAGATGCTAGTAAAGTATCAACAGATAGTGAGTGATGGACAAAAAACCACCTTACCACCTAAAAGGTCAGTAAGACACCAAATAGACCTAATCCCTGGAGCTACCCTACCCAATAATGCAGCCTATAAAATGACTCCCTAATAGAATGAATAGATAGCTAGACATGTTCATGAATTGTTTGAACAAAGTCTTATAAGAAAGAGCATTAGCCCTTGTGTCGTACCCACAGTCCTAGCACCTAAGAAAGGGGGAACTTGGAGGTTATGTAAAAACTCTAGATAAATCAATAGAATTACCATTAGGTATAGGCTCCCTATCCCTAGGATAGAAGACCTAAGGGACTATCTAGGAGGAGCTAGATACTTTACAAAGATAGAAATAAAAAGTGGATACCACCTAATAAGGGTGAATGAAGGGAATGAGTGGAAAATAGCCTTCAAGACTACAGAAGGAATGTATGAATGGCTTTTCATGCCATTTGGGTTGTCAAATGCCCCATCAACATTCATGAGGTTGATGAATGAAGTACTTAAAGAGTACAATGGGAAGTTTATAGTGTTCCACTTAGATGATATACTCATATATAGTAAGACAAGAGAGGATCACCTCAAACACTTGGAATTATTTTTTAAGAAGCTGCAGGAGGAGAAGTTGATGATCAACTTAGAAAAGTGTGAGTTCATCAAGACAGAGTTGATGTACCTTGGTTTTGTGCTATCACAGGGTAACTTAAAAATTGATCCAAGCAAAGTTGAGGCCATCATCAATTGGCCTAATCCAAGGAAAAGCACTGAGGTAAGGAGATTTCATGGTCTTGCACAATACTATAGAAAGTTTATCAAACAGTTTAGTTCAATATGTGCTCCTATATTAGATACAATTAAGGGAGGAATGAAGACCAAGTTTGGTTGGAATGAGAAAGCTAATAAAGGCTTTGAACTACTGAAAAAGATGATAGAAACCCAACCAAATTTAGTGTTTCCAAGCTTTGAAAAATTGTTCACAGTGGAGTGTGATGCCAACAATGTGGCAATTGGAGCAGTCTTAAGCCAGGAGGGAAGACCAGTGGCTTTCCATTCGAAGAAGTTGAGTGAAGATAAGAAGAAATATTATTCTTATGACCTAGAGATGTATGCTCTATTCTAGTCATTGAGAAAATGGAGGCATTGCCTATTGTCAAGGGATTTTATTGTCTATTATGAAAACCAAGCATTGAGTTTCTTGAACTCACAAGATAAATTGAGTCATAAGGACATGAAGTGGGTTGAATACCTACAAGCATATACATTCAACATAAAACACAAGAAAGGGTTGTAGAATAAATTTGTAGATGCTTTGATTAGAAGAGCATTGAATATTCAAGAGATTCAACTACAGAGTATGGGAATTGACAACTTCAAGGACATGTATGAAGAAGATGAGGACTTTGCAGAAATCTACAAGGTATGTCAAGAGTATAAAAACCACTTTCATAGTCAATACTCTGAATACACTTTGTAGTTTGGTCTATTATTTAAAGGGGGTCAATTGTGTGTCCCTAGGGGGTCAATAAGAATGAATATCATACAAGAGAAACACAATGGTGCACTTAGTGGCCATTTTGGGGTTAATAAAACTCAAGAGTTAGTACAAAGATTCTATTTTTGGCCCAAGATGAAATTGGATGTGAAGAGATATGTTGAGGGATGTGTTATCTATCATAATTCCAAAGGAACTTCTACAAATGCAGGCCTATATCAGCCCTTACCCATTCCAACCAGGCCATGGGAATGCCCAAGTATGGACTTTGTGGTAGGTTTTCCCAAGACTAGACAAGGAATGGACAATGTCTATGTGATTGTAGATAAATTTAGTAAGATGGCTCACTTTGTGCAATGCAAGACAATTAATGATGCTAGTCAAATAGATTCTTTATTCTTCAAGGAAGTTGTTAGGATTCATGGTTTACCAGTGAGCATAGTGTCTGATAGAGACACCAAGTTTATGAACCACTTTTGGAAGACTCTTTGGTAGAAGTTGGGCACCAACTTATCATTTGGATCTACTTACTATCCTCAGTTAGATGGTCATACAAAGGTAGTAAATAGGAGCCTTGGTAATCTCCTAAGATGTTTGACAAGGGAGTATGGTCAGACATGGGGCCAACTCATTGCACAAGAAGAATATGATTATAATGATATTGTGACTAGGACCACAGGGAAAAGTCCTTTTGAGATTGTATATGCCATCCATCCTAGAGGAATTCATGAACTTAGAGACCTTAAAGATGGAGCTAAAGGCAGTGGATATGTTGAGGATTTTTTCAATGCTAACAAGAAGTCCATGACATAGTTAGGAAGACTCTCACTAAGAATATAGAGAAGATCAAGACCAAAGTGGATGAGAGAAGAAGGGATTTCCAATTCAAGATTGGAGATCTAGTGATGTTTTATCTCAATAAAGAAAGACTTCAGAAAGGAACACCACACAAACTTTAGATGAGGATAATTGGTCCATGTGTCATCCTAGACAAGTATGGAGCCAATGCTTACAAGGTGGAACTTCTAGAGGATTTGGGTTTATCACCAGTCTTCAATGTTGTAGACTTGGTACTGTATAAAGGCCCAATCCCTGATGCAAATCAGGGTCTGAATGAACTACACTTGCCATCTACACCAATCAAACAAGCAGAGAGAATTCTAGACTCTAGAGTTTACAAGAAGACCAGGAACAAGGAGTATAAAGAAAACTTGATCAAATGGCAAGGACAATCTGATGTAGATGCGGTATTGATCAAGGAAAGTGGGTTTAAGAAGTTGGGGGTTGACACCAACTTACTCAATCCAAGGGTGGATTGAAGTCTTTTGTTTAGGGGAGGATGGTGCAAGAGCACCTAGGTAATCCTCCAGCCTTAGAATTTTTTGGCTTGTATCTAATGTTAGCCAAGTCAAATATGTGTGTTTTCTTTGAGGCCTTAGTAGGTCATGTGGACTAGGTGAGTTATTGTTAGTACTAAGGTCACCAATTAGTCATTGTTAGTTTAGGCCTAGTTGGTCTAAAGGTGGGATTTGGGTTCAAAATGTGTCCTAGACCCATGAAGGAAGGAAAATATGCTTTGAGGTAATTAATAGGGTTAGTTCATTGAACTACATAGCATAGAGGCCCTATATTCTAGTTGGCATAGTAAATACAAAAAGATGCCAAAAGTTGTCATGACGATATTTGCAAGAAATTGCAAATGTTGCATGCAACTCGACAACATAGGATCCCCAAAAATGTAGGAGTGGGAATTGATTTCAAATTGAATATAATGGTGGAGAATGGCATCTTAGACTCTATGAGGCTCGAGTCCTGAGGATAGAGTTTTTGTAATGAAACTTCTATGAACAAGAAAAGGGAATTCCCTGAATATAGTGCACAGTCTACTATTTTTCCTGTTAATGGTGATCTAATAGATTGAAACTCAAGATCCAGTTGTGGATTTAGGTAGTCTGGAGTGTTCTAAGAATTTTATTTTTAGTGTGTTATTTCTTTTCAATTAATCTTCAAGCTATAGGAAAATAATTGTAAATTAGGTAGTCTGCTGGTGTCTTTTAGACTATTTTTACTTTCATGGCTCCCACTTGAGATTCAACTGTAGAAATCTTCAAAGGTTGGATGAATCTTGTAGGGGAGCCTCTTTAAATTTTGTATATATAGGTAGGAGGTTAGAGAAGGTGTTTAGCTATTTTTAAGACCATGCCCTAGGAGAGCTAGGACAGTCCGGTTAGAGGTATGGTGAGGATAAAACCATTTCTAGAGACAAGGGTATGAGATGGATAACAAAACCAAGAGTGGATTCAGTGTTTTTAGAGTCCCATATGTCCATAGAGTCTATCTCATAGCTTATCCAATCCATTTGGATAGATTTTTGGAAAGAAATCAGTGAGTTTCTTATAGAGATCCTAAATAGGCCTAAAAGCCCTACTTTATAGGACAATGATGTATGGAAAACTTGGGAACCTTAGACCTTAAAAATCCTTTAGGTCTCCCAAAAGGGTATCTATATCCTTGATTATTTTTGGGGTTGTGACCAATTTTTAAGAGTTAATCTAGAAAAAACCCTTTGGATAGGGCTAATAGGACCATTAGGCCTAATAGGACAATTTGAAGACAAATTGGGAACTCGACTAATTTGGGATTGAAGAGTTATGGGAATGGATTTGTAAGGATGCATAGTGAACATTCAAAGCATATACAAGACCCTTGTAGCATGTGTGGTGTTGATATCAAGGTTTTGGCATTGAAAGCCTTGGAACCAATGTGGAGCATGGTGAGACAAAATTGATGGTGGAAGTCCTTCAAGGTGAAGCACAATAGTTGAACTCTTGGAGAAGAGTTAGGGAGAGTCTTAGGCTCAATTCCTAGAGGCTAGAGTGGTCCTATAGAAAATATTAGGATCCTAATTGGACTAGTACAAGGGAATTCATGTCTTGTGGTATTGTGCAAGCACACCATTCAAGTTTACTTCTATCACCTCACGTAGATCTACTAGTTCTCAAGAGGAAAGTGAGTAGCTATTTACTGATATTGCTTCTAGATTAAGATGTGTTATAGCCATTCTTGATAACACAATTCATACATGTACGACCCTTCATAATAGAGATAGGGTGAACAAGATTTGGGATGATTAGGTGAGTATGATTCAGACAGTTGAATCATGCAACCCTTACAATAGCATTAGTATTGATGCATTCTCTACATATCTCCCCCATAGCATTACTAGCCTTGTGAAGTATAGACAAGTTGACTCTAAGGTTTCAACCACTATGGTGAAGACCATGTTTCCTCATTACTGAGATATAGCTCAAGTGAGAGGATATATTGATACTAGGTGCAAGGATGACCTTGTTTCACCGTATATATATCCTCGATGGTTGGATGATCATCATAGGTGGCCCCTGAAGGACGATATTCAACTTTATTTATGAAAATAGTTGTTTGCAAAATTTCATTTACATCATGAGGTTGATTATACATATTTCTCAATTCATTTTGGGCATAGGAGGGGGAAATTAGCTAACAGATTCAGATGACTTGATGCCCTAGTGCCCGCTAATAAGAAAGAAAAGGTCAGTCAAAACCTTTTGGTTATGCCAAAAGGTTTAGAAATGGTAGCTATAGAATAGAGTGTAGAAAATGACACTAGGAGGGATGTCTTCTCTAGTATCAAAAATATCATGACACAGGCTCATGAGATGACATCTGATCATTTGGGGAGATACATGTTGCGTTCTCAATCTAGAATTCCTCTATATGTACATTATGCATCCTCTAGTGATGATCTATATCAGATTTAACATACATATCATGTCCCCTTGATGTTGTATTTGTATCAGAAGTGAAACATTTGTGTTGTATGGGCACATGTTTATCCAGTGATATACTTTGTGCATATCACAATTTACAGATATTTGGTGAGGTTCCTCTCAGTGAGGTCTCATCATATATCACCTGCATAATTCTTAGAACATCTACTGGATCAGAATCTTAGGGTTCACTGAGATAGGAGGATATTTTTGCACCACCAACAACTCCTCAGTAGACTACGTCTGACAAGGATGGATATCCCCCTACTCAGGCCACTTCATCAGGTCAAGCTCATCAACTTTTTACCATCTTTCTTATGTATGGAAAGATTTATCCCATGGATGTGTCCTTACACGATTAAAAGAGTCGAGAAAGCTTGGGAGAGCATTACATGTTGCTACTGTATATATATTTATTTAAATTTAAAACTTACACATCTATCTATTTGAGTATAAATAATTTAAATTTGAATTTTGATTTAAATATATTCCAAGGTATTGTGGAGAGTATGACACCATATGGATATTGGCGGAAACCTAACAATCCCATGAAACATCAAACATATGTAAATTTAAACGTCTCTATTTAATTTTTCATAAATTTAAGTATTTAATTTATTATACATGTATGCATGAAAGATATATATTTGTTTTATTGCACATGGGGATAACTATTAGGTCATGGATCATGACAGGGCCCCAATAGACCACATGTATAGATGCCTAGATCCAGATATATTTTAGACCTGAGATTTATTTTATGCTTTATATACATTCATATGCATGTATTTTTCTACACTCATTTCAACATGTATTTTTATGTTATTTTAGACATTGCATACACATGTTATTCTATAGATATTTCATAGCCACATGAACTATGTTCATTTTACTCATTTCATATGTATGTATGTATGTATGTATGTATATGTGTGTGTTTGTGTGTGTGTATATATGTATATAAATATATGTACATGTATATATACATACACACACATATGTGTGTGTGTGTTTTATATTTTAAAAATAGACTTATTTTATACATATTATGTGTTTTCATGTCATGTATGTTCATGTTATGTATGTTCATGTTATGAATGTTCATGTTCATTAAATAGACTTATTTTATGCATGTTAATAAGATATGTATATTTTTCATACATGTTAAAAGTTCAAATTAAATAATTAAGGGGAGGTCTAAAGTGGATGTCTCAATGGGATACCATGTACATAAAAAGCATTTATATAACTATATATCGAAAAAATTGAGCCATTAAAGAATACATAACAACCTGTACATAAAAGCATTTATAAAGTATATATATCAA
>MU224075.1:862773-893451 GCA_018584345.1 Thuja plicata | reverse complement strand
ACAGTTATGTTTCTAAAAGATAAATCAGAAGCATTTAAGATGTTCAAATGGTATAAGGCTATGGTAGAGAAATAAAGTGGTAAGGATCTAAAATGTTTGAGATCAGATAGAGGAGGTGAGTTTATATAAGATAAATTCACTAACTTTTTTAATGAGCATGGTATAAAAAGACAGGTTTCTGTACCAAGAATGCCACAGAAAAATGGGATTGCTGAGAGAAGGAACAGATCAATAGTTGATTGTGCTAGAACACTGATCATAGAAAAAGGCATCACCCAAATATTCTAGAGGGAAGCTTTCAGTACTACTATTTACACACTAAATAGAGTACAATTGAAGAAAGACACCAAGAAGACACCTTATGAGCTATGGTATGGATAGACACCCAATGTAAGTTATTTCAAAAATTTTGGCAGTCAATGTTATATCTTCAAAGATGATAGAAATGGAAAACTTGACTCCAAGAGTGATGAAGGAATCTTTCTAGGGTATTCTACCAAGAGAAAGGCTTACAAATGTCTAAACAAAGCCTCTAACAAAATTATTGAAAGTGTAAATGTAAAGATAGATGAATTTGCAGATCAGAATGAATAAGAAAGCACTAAATAACCAGAGGACTACAATAAGTTAACTTACAATAAGGAACTTGAAACTCTACCCTACCAACAATGTAGAGCCCTTGAGCTACAAATCATTGCTCCTGAGCATCAGGCTGCAAATACCGATGATTAGGATAATGATCAAGATAATGTACAAGGTAATGAAGAGCTGAATGAAGATCAAAATAATGATCAAGCTGATAAACAAAGAACTGTACCTATACTTGCAAGATATGTAAGAAGGAACCATCTAGAGGTCCAGATCATAGGAGATAAGAAAGTTGGTACAAGAACAAGAAGTAAGTCTTTAAAATCAAATTGTTTAATTTGTGAGTTTGAGCCAAAATATGTCAATGCTGCACTAGTTAATGAGGAATGGATAAGTGCTATGAATGATGAGATTGAGAAGATTGAGAAAAAAAAACATGGTCACTTGTGCCAAGACCAGACGACAAGAATGTCATCGGTACAAAATGGATATTCAGGAATAAGCTAAATGAGAATGGAGAAGTCACAAGGAACAAAGTAAGACTAGTATGCAAAGGGTATGCACAAGAGCAAGGTATAGACTATGGAGAGACCTTTGCACCCATTTCTAGGCTAGAAGGAGTAAGAAAATTACTTTCTTATGTTGCATTCAAAGGACTCAAGGTATACCAAATGGATGTCAAGTCAACATTCCTAAATGGAATACTTGAAGAAGAAGTATACATTGAACAACCAGAAGGGTTTGTTGATATAGAAAAGAGGGACATGGTATGTAGACTTCACAAAGTCTTGTATGGATTGAAACAAGCTTCAAGAGCCTGGTATGAACGACTTCATTCCTATCTAATAAGTATTGGATTTTTAAGGACTAGTGAAAATAGTAATCTTTATTTAAAAGAAGATATTGATGCTAACACCTTGATTGCTGAAATATTTGTTGATGACATCATATTTGGAGGCAATGATATGCTATGCAAATAATTTGATAATGAGATGAGAAAAGAGTTTGAGATGTCTATGTTTGGGGAGATCAAGTTCTTTCTTGGTCTATAGATCATTCAACAAAGTGAAGGAATTTTCATTACACAGTCCAAATACATCAAAGAGGTCCTGAAAATATTCAAGATGGAAGAATCCAAACAGTTGGAACACCGATGGCTACTGGATGTAAGTTGACAAAGGAGGAAAAAACAATAGAGATAAATCAGACTTTGTACAGATCAATGATTGGAAAACTCATGTATGTTGTACACACTAGACCAGATATTGCACATGCAATAGGAATTGTTGCTAGATTTTTTGCTAACCCCAGGGAATCACATATGACTACTGTGAAAAGAATTCTAAGATATCTGAAGAATACTGAGGAATTCGGCTTATGGTATAGAAGAGAAGGCAAGTTTAACCTTAAGGTATTTTTTGATGTTGATTGGGCTAGGGATCTTGATGACTGAAAGAGCACAACAAGAGGAGCATTCTTTATGGGTGACAAACTTATCACATGGATTAGCAAGAAGCAAGGATGCATCTCTCAGTCTACTGCAGAAGTAGAGTATGTTGTTGCTGCTGCAAATTGCTCAAATATTGCATGGATCAAATAGTTGCTGGAAGGTATTCATACGAAGAACTTAGAACCAGTGATTATCTATTGTGATAACACCAGTGCAATAAACATTTCCAAGAATCCATTCATGCATGCAAAAATTAAACATATTTCCATCAAGTATCATTACTTAAGAGAATAAGTTCAAGAAAAAGAGGTGATACTTGAATATGTGGAATCCAAAGAATAATTAGCTGATATCTTCACCAAGCCACTGCCCAAGGATACATTTGAGTACCTAAGAAAAAGACTAGGGGTCAAACCCTTGTCTACCAATCATTAAATGACTGACGGCTACATCCGCCTACGTATTATCAGATCATCATTCATGTTGATGCAAGCAACAAGATGAACTTAAAAGCTACATCTATATACAGACAGATATATATCAGAACTAAGAACCAGAGATTATTGTTGTATTGCTGATGGATAAGGAAAATTCAAGGAATATATTATGGATAGGAAAATGATTGTTTGACATGAATGTCATATATTTGTAAAATATATGTTTGGAATTATTGTCAAAGGGAGAGAGATTATCCATATTATCACATTCTTATGAGAAAGATTATCCATTATCAGATTACTCCAATAGGGAGAGATCATATCCAAAGGGAGAGAGTTTGTATGAAAAAGTTTATACAAAGGAAGAGTTGCTGAAAAGAGAAAAAGACATCAAAATAGAAGAACACTCAAAAGGAGAGAAATTAACACAATAAAAGGAATCAACACATCAGAAAAAAAGAGAACTGCAGGAATCAAATCTAAGCTAAAATAGATCTTACCAAAGTTCAGACATGTATCGATTGACAAAAGGGAGAGATTAGTAGTTTGATGAATCTCAACAATTGTATTTCATAGTGTATTAGAAATAGTATAGTGTGATAATATAAGTTTGTTGCCATCAATGCCAAAGGGAGAGATTGATGACATGTAACTAATTAAATGTTTGATAATGTTAAGTTGAAGATAATGCAAGGCATTAAATCAGTTAATGATTTGTATTGTCATTGATGTTAACTTGATATCATTTGTACGGTCATGTATATAATGTCAAAGACTTCAGATAATCAATGGAACACATGTTATGCTTTCAACAATGCATAAAAGTCAAGTATTGACTAAGTGATAGACAACACTGACAGAGTGCACACCATCGGTAAAGGCAAAGAAGAAAAGTCACAGTGATACCTGACAAGCAGAAGATAGTGTTTCCTAATGAAGAAAACCACAAGATGCCCGATGAGCTAAAAATAGAGTTGCCCGACGAGTAAAAATCCAATGATTCCCGACGGATGGAGATCCCAAATCTAACTAGAGTAACACCAATGAAACTGACAGTTGTAACCGACAACTAACTGAAGAGTTGACCGACGGAATAGAGAGTTCAGAAAATGACAAAATATCTAGCTGGCAAGAGATAAAGATAGACTTAACTAGTTGTTTTCTTTTGTTTTATTCGACCAGAGTTAAGTAATTGATTTAAAGCTGATTTATACAGTTGGCATGAAGATAACTATAAGAAAAATTAGGAGTTATGCTTTAAATCAAATTGGCTGGATTGTTTTTCACGCCAAGAATCAAGAATCAAGAATCAAGAAATAGTGAATATCATGTCTATATAAGAGACAAGCTTAAATAATTTTTGTATCACATGAAAAGGGGATTAAGGGGAGTGAATAGAAAGAGGATGCTAAAGAGAAACTGATGAAGAAAAAATTCCTGCAGTACTAATCAATCAAGCTGAAGTAGGGCTAAGGAATTCTACAGACATCGACGAACAGTGAGCACAACATCACAAAGAAGAAAGTATGGAGCACAAAAGAATTGAATTGATACATTGATCAGAGAGGTAATGTACTTAAATAGATTTGAAAATATGCAATTCAAGTTGCATTAGAAATAGATCATTTTTCTTTAGTTTAACCATTGAAGCATCAAGTCTCTTAACAAAGTAGGACTTAAAAGTCTTCTATATATTGAGGTACATCCCAAGGAGTGCCAAAAAGGTTGATTCATGAAATTAGCATTGGATATGCCCAATGCCTATTGACATTCTAAGAGAGAGGTTGATTCAAGGATGGCATCATTAGATGTCCGATACTAAGTGACAACCTATATGTGTAAAATCCTCTAACAAGGTCACACCTAACAGTGTGTTTGTAACCTTTAACAGGGTTGGCTCTTTACAGGGCTCACTTTAGAAGAGTGAAAATTTGGGGTACCGGTCCTAGTAGTTTTTTCCTTAACGGGGTTTCTACGTAAAAAATTCATGTGTTATGTGTGTATGATTCATTTCTTTATTATTTTTTATCTGACATAGTTAACACTGGATTTATCGGTATACTCTGTATATTTACTGTATTTCAATAAATAGTTATACTTCTTATCGATAATCAAGGACAATAAGGCCAGACAAGGAAAACCAACAGATAGTTAATCATTATAAGAATTTCATGGCATGCATCTTGTAGGGACTTAATAATCTGAGGTTTATTTGATTGGTGATAAATAGTTGAAGGATAAATTTTGAGGCCACTTATTCACACCCCACCCCTCTCAGTTATTACGAACAGAAAATGCAAGAGATTAACAGCTAGATTGAGATGAAAACTAAACTAAAGATAGGGATACAAGATTCAAAACTAAATCATGAAAGTAAATCCAAGCTACCATGAAAGGAATAAAATCTAAACTATGATGATAATGCAACAACTTATGAAAATGATATCACTAAGAATGCTTAGGTGCTCAAATGCTCAAAATGCTCAAGTATGCAAATGTTCAATTCCCTAACTAGTGGCAAATGAGGAGTGAGGCCTCCTTTTATGGATTTTCTATGAAAAATGAAGGGCCAAGATTAAGTGGTGGAAAATGAGGGGCTGAGATGAAAGGTTAGGTAGGGTATTTGTGGGAGTGAAGGAGATTAAGAGGTGAAAGAAATGAGTGGCAAGGATTAAGAGAAAAATGATGAAAAAGTCAAACTTCACCTTGGGAAAGGTGATTGTGCACATGATTAGAGGTAATACATCTTCAATCAAGATTAGAGGAATAATTAGCAAGAGGCAAGATTAGAAAAAGGTAAATGGGGATTAAATTAAATTTTAATTTAATCAAGGTTCAGAAGAACTTTAGGCTAGTGGAGGAATAAAATAAAATAAAAATTATTTTATATTAAGAAATGGAGGGATAATATATTAATTTAATTTAATATATTATAGTATTTAAATAAAATTTAAATACAAAGGGAAAAATGAACTTATTTAATTAAAATAAATTTAATTAGATAATTAGAGGAAAATAACACTATAGTTAATTAATTAAAATCAACTATAATTTTAAGGACAAATATTAATAAAAATTATTAAAGTGGGAATGGATGTGTGTGTGTGTGTGTATGTGTGTGTGTGTGTACATATATGTATATGTATATGTATATGCATATGTATATGTATATATGAGTTCAAACTCTAGTTGAAATATGAAAGTATGATCTACAAAAACAAGTTTAGCCTAAAACTTCTAATACATATAGTCTGGATCCTCTCTATCTTTTATTATCTCCAAAAATATTTCATATTTTTCCATAGGAAACCTCCACTTTTGGTTTTCACATCCTTTTTTGTAAATGTCTCAAATTGCATCTTTGTCGCTTTAACCAAGTGACTGTATTATAAAAAATTTTGGCCATACATGTATTCAATAAATTGAACATCATTTTTGACTATCTTCGTTTATTGATAATAGGTTCCTTCAATAACAAATAAACCAATTGGATATGTCTTTCTGTCACCATCCAGACTTACTTCTGGCAACATGTATTTTTCTTTCGTGCATCTTAGTATATAAAAAACTACACCTTCCAGATTGTTAGGATCCGCAACAACAACAAAATATCACCTATATACAAATGGATCCCATAAATTTTTAAACAAAAGTAAGATGATATTAAACATCACTTTTGATAAATTAAAATTAAATAAAAGATCATGTATGCACACTCACTCGTAAAAACTAAATCAGAAATATGTTCATAATCATCTGAGTATATAAGATCATGAATGTTTATTTCATTTTCATCATATTCATCAGGATACATTTTGATTATCTCTTTCATAACCCATTGGGAAATATATCCATTTGCAATATCCTCACATTGACTTGAATTGCATTTTCTTCAACAAAGTTAGCACAAAAGCATAATTTTTCTCTTGAATCAATGGAGGCTTGTGGTTTCCTATGGTAATCAATTGATGTAAACTTCTCATACCAACAATTGTTTGATAATTGTAAAGATAAGACCAATCACTATATGTTACAAATATGAAATAGAATTTGCACATTTTTAGATCAATGGTTATGATTAAAGTGAAATGCACATGATGAAATTTTAAAAGAATTTCAACAAAATATTTTACCCTTCACTTCCCAAAAATAGTGTTTGTTGTATGTTGTGTCCCGACAAGAAAAATGACTTTGGCACCATTCAAAAATTTAATTTGAATTATTTATGTTGTTACCCACTTATTAAATAACTATAAGTTTAAAGGAAATGAATCTTTAAGCTATATATAATATGTACATTTATGTGCACTTCTTTTGAAATTAAATTAAGATCTAGATATACTTAAAAATTGAACACCATTTGTATAGGTCTACAAGTTCATTCTACCAAAGTGCACACTTCACAAATGCTCCTTCTCCATCGTGCTCTCCTTTTCCATGTAAAATTTTAAAGAAGTTTCATAGAAAGTTAACATTACATCTAGTATGTTGCATTGATATCTAATTAAAGGCTTTTGCAGACTTAAATTGTCCTGGGATATAGTTGAACACATGTATGCAATCATTTAATAAAATTTATCAAATTGAATTATTTATACTAATTTATATGTGTGTGTGTGTGTGTGTGTGTGTGTGTGTGTGTGTGTGTGTGTGTGTGTGTGTGTGTGTGTGTGTGTGTGTGTGTAATTCAATTAAAAGTAAATAATAACTTAAATGAGAAAGAAAATAAATTTAAGCACATGTACTTGCCTACACAACCATCAAACCAAATCTAAAGTTGTGAAGCATTTATCCCATGATTCACAAGATCTTCAAAAACATTACAAAATATTACGCTACATAGCTCCTATCATGAACCTTCTCATCACTGATATAGAAATGAATCTCCTTTATGATAATGCATTCATTTGGATGAATACGTTGTACCTCATCCAAATCAAATCATGCATTTCTATAGGTCACTTGCACAATTATTGCAACTTCATCAAAATGATAATATTGAGCTTGAATCATCGATTGAGAGGAAAATGTATAGTTCTCGAAGAAATCTACAATTAAAAGAATACGACGAGGTAGAAAATAATTTTTGGAATCATAAAATTGTTTAGCTTTCCATTGTGCACCATGACAATGTTGCATATGTGGATAAATAATAGTACAAAATGTGGTCATAAACTCAAGTTATGGAAATTCACTCGTCTTCAATGCAATTTTTTTGGATCCATCTCGTATCTTAGTTTTGTATGTCTCATATTCAAATCTCTTCCACAAAACTAACATTGAAACATCTATATTCTCAATTTTCAATGGAAATTTATTCAAATCTCAATAATTAATGCATGCAATTTTATAATAAATTTTAGATTGAACTCATTTTAACCTTTTGATTGATCACATAAAATAGACTTCACAAATTATATCGTACTTCCAGGGATGTCCAAATTTGGATTAAGTATTGCTATAGATTTTTTATATGATTGCAAGTATAGATGAAACTCAATATGATTTTGACAACAAAAATTTTTACGTATGTTATTTATGCATACAAGGAAAGGGTGAAACCTCTCAAACATTTTCTAACATATTTTCACATCTGAAAGTTCTTTCTTGAAAGCTTCAAACAATTCACTCTGTGTTGTATTTATAAAATTCTTTTTATGTGCAATTTTCATACCGGTCTCTTCATGTTTCATCTTTATAGTATCCCTTTTATGGGATGAAACATGGGAGTGGTTGGTCCAATATTCAATGACCCATCTTTTTACATCTTCAAAAATTCTATCTTTTCGGGGAAATCTACAAATATTTACCCAATTCTTTTCAATATTTATATTTAACATAACTCTCCTTCTTATATATCTTTGAATAATTCTTTTAGATACATTCAGTAAATCATAAATTACTTTTCACTTATTCTCTTTGTGTCAACCTCCTACTAGATATCGTAGTCATCAACACTCTATGTGCAACGCTTAAATTGTCTCTTCGACTTGTGTTATTGATGTGGTTCAATGCATCTCAAAAATTTTAAACGATTTTTCAATTTATAATGTTCGTTGAGCTTTTCCTCTTATCAACACGTAAAAAATCCAAAAAAAGTATCATTTATATTTTCCTGAGTAACTTGGAAAATAATTATGCTCTTCCAAACAGACTTTTATTTATAAAATATTTATCCCAAATTTGTTTGCAATGCAATTTAATTGTTCTTTCAGGTGCCATGTGTTCAAATAAAATTTGACTGTAAAGAGAATCCCCATTCATCTCCATCAAATCTCTGATGCCATAAGATATATTTCTACCTTGAGAAATACCAATTTGTTCCCCTTCTTGAATTGCATCTTCTTGAATATCAACGGGTTCTTCTTGAACTTCAACAAGTTGATCTTGATTATGTTTTGTATGACCTTTCATTTTTTCATTTATTATTTGATCATATTTTCTTGTTCTATTCCTTTTATTCCACATTCCACAAACTATTCAAATTGATAGCTTCAATTCAACTGCATACAGAAAATCATATACCTAATAAGAAACTAATAATAATATTTATAAGTTCATAAATCTTACAAATTGAACAATGCTTTAATTAAAAAAACTTAAAAAAAAACTAATGAAAGAAATAAAGTATAAAATTAACTTTGCATGAAAAAAATATACCTCCTTTATGATATTTCTTTGTAATTGCCTTTGACCTTAAAAAAAAGGTCAAAAACTCCACAAAAATAAATTTTTTTAAAAATTCATTTTTTATTTCACATTAAATCAATTTATTTTATTTTTTTAATTCAAAAAATATCTCAAATATATGATGCCCTTAAGGGACGCGTTCGTCCACATGACCAAGACTAGTTGGCCCTAGTTTCAGTCGAACTAGGTCCAGCTGAACGTGGTCCAAGTGAACCTGTTCTGGCTGAAAGTGCTTATGTGGCATCCTATGTGGTAGTCAAATAAGCAAAATTTACAAAATTTTAGAACTTCTCACTTTTGCAGTTTATTTATCCATCAAAACTCAAATTTATTTAAAAATATATATCCTATTATAGAGCACGGAGGCAAGATTATACTCATATAAGTTTTATAATGTTTTGATTAGATCTAATATATTATAATTTAAGAATACTACTAGTAGGTATTTTAACATTCGAGAAGACGCTGGTTTAAAAACAAATAGTAAATCATATCAGAAAAATTCAAAAAGTATATTTAACACTAGAGGAGAGAGTTCTCTTCAAGAATATATAATTTTTTTCTTAATGGTATAGATTTGATAGGGGAAATAAGGCGGGAAATGAAAATTGTCTATTTCAGGTAAGCTTGACTTTGAATAGTTATAATGAAGAAAATATACATCAGAAACCAATCTTCCTTTTTCCTACACTGGCTATACATGTCATCTAAAACATATTTTTAACTCAGAAGAAAAAAATATTATTTGCATATAGTTTTTTGGCAGGAACTAGACCCCTTAATTTTCAGCATTTGAGAAATGAACTTTAAAAATTTAAAAACTACATGTATTCTTGTTTAATTTAAAAAAATATATATATATAGGCATAAACTTCATCCAATTTTACACATTTCATCATTTTACAGCATCTTCAAATTCCAAACTGAAATATCACTTTTATGTCGTTGGTGTTGAACATTTTTGGTGTTGTTATCCTTTTCCTTTAGAAAAGTTTGACATGGGTTTGTATTTGTACACACAAATATATGTAACATGTCACCATCATGATAAATTCAACATCCTCAAATCCAATATCATAGGATTGATGCACTACACTTGTTCAAGGGTTTGTACCTTTTGCCTCTCACTCTACAATAACTAAATGGTTGGTAGGTGGATCTTTATGAGCATGACCAGTGAGGCCATGGTATGGGTGATAAGAATTATGAGACCCTTAATATGGCTTAGGAAATATTATCAAACTCACATGACCTATGGACTATGTTATACAAATATGAAGCTATATTATAATAAATGCATATGCATACACAAGATCTTCAACCAGACTATTCATTGTAACATGTGCCATATCTCTTATGAGGCCCTCTAGGTGAGTAGGAAAATGGATTCCAACTCCACTATAAGGATCATCTAAGTTACTAATATATTTTGATTCACCTAAGGATCTATAGAATTTATGCCTCATCAAACACTGGCCAACTCAATCAATATATATCAAATTGGTTGCAGTTGCAATGTCATAAACTCTATTAACGCCCCCCTGAAGTTGGGTTCAACAAAAAACCTCATGTGCTGCAAGACCTTAAAAATAAACATAAGTGGGTACCCTAACCAACAATGGTCCTATTTTCTAGTAGTTGTTAAATGGCTTGATGATAAGAATAACTATTAACAAGCCTACCGCCACCCTATCCCAGATATGGTGACAAATTAGTGTATTTGATTACCATCCCTAAATGAATCTTGACATATAGTTGCTATGCAAAATAGATTAGAATTTGGTCATTATTTTGATAATGACCATGTGTAGGAATAAAGATTGGGTATATCAAATAAGCCATCGCAAGATCCTGATATTTAGTCATGTGATATCTCTTCACCAAATTCTTCCCAAGTATAGTGGGAAACATTTCTCTTTCAAGATTTCTTTGGGAACTAAAACCTAAACCTTAGTAAGAGACAAACCATCACATACCTCTTTCCTTTTATTAGAAAGAATAGCCTCTAAAGCATCTTATAGATAGGCACTACTTCCCTTAATATAATCTCTAAAACTAGAAAGGCTATCAAGAATGGATTAAAAATTGTTCCTGCAAACACTCCTGTTACTAGCATTATTAATTGAGGCACCCCAATCTCTCTATCTCTTGGTTTTTTTGTGAAAATAGATCCCTTGGGTCCATTGGCTCATCTTTTGGCAAGTGGCCGATTTTGGATTGTATAGATATTTTCATTTATGGAAACACTACTCATGTGTATGGTCACTTGAAGTGAAACTCGGTTTTGATATTCAGTTTTGCAAAAATGACTAATTCTAGGAAGCAGTTTACTAGGTACAGTCACACAGGTTTTGTAAGTGAACATTGTATATGGTGCAATAATTCATGCAATATTAGTGGAATTTATTTTGGGATATGGTAGACATTCAGTTAAGCTTTCTTGTGGTATGGAGTTTATTTTAGATAGTTACATCCTATTGAGGTCATGCAAAGACAATATAGCAATTGAATGCTCATGATGATTAAGGAAGTATAATGTGGAATCTAGAAGTTTTAAGTTAGATTTGGATTGGATAATACACCACTTTTTTTATAGTATAATCTATAACTATAGATTTGATAATTGGATAAGTGTTGGACATGTTCAGTGATGTTCTTGTGAGCCGATTGATTAGGAGCTCAGGTATATATGAAGATGTTTTGAGATGAAAATAAATGGATGGAATGCGTAGATGCATTATGATGTTAGAAATAGAAAAAAATTTATGTGATTTATAATTGGGACTACTTGAGTATAGAATATTCTTGTACATATCACTTTTGGTAAATCATTGTAATGGCATAGTTTTTCTTATTTTAAGAGCAATGTTCTCATTTTATACCCTAGTAGGGTTTTCTATTCCTTTAAAGGGGAAATGTAATAATGTAATATTTAGCTCCTAACAGGGCTAGCTCTCCTAACAAGGACACTATACTCTTAGTTCATAATTTATAGTTATCATCCCCATCGGGGTTTTCCCTTGGCCAGGGTTTCCTCGTGACAAAAAATCATGGTGTTATAAGTTATCTTCTTTATGTGTATGTTATTTTAATTTCATATCTTGTATGGTTAAGTTAGAAGTTATTAAGTTTTAATTTAAATTGATGTAATACTGATTCACCCCATCTTAGTTTTACCTAATCCTAAGAATTGGTATCAGAGCTTGGGGCCCTTGGAGAGAAATTCTAACATCTTAAGGGAGATCCATATGGATTCAAATAGTTTGGAAGAGAACTTTGAAGCAACACTTGAAGACCTTCATAAGGCTAAAGCTAAAAATGGTGATTTAAAATTCAAATTGAGAAGAGGATAAGGTTTCATCAAGAAACTTAAGGAATAGATTGAACTTTGAAGGAATCAAAGGAAATATCTTATGGAAAAGATAAAAGAGCATTCAGATAATGATTGATCCAATTAGATCAAATAGCTTGAACATGAATAATAAACATTGAAGTAGGAACACGAAACTACTTCTGTTCAGATGGCTAAAGAACTTCACGAAAAAGCTCAAAGAGCCAAAATTGAAGAAATCCTAAATAATGAAAAATTTTAGATGAAAGATGTGTGTTTAACCTCATGACTAAAAATCAAGTATCGTGAATGAGAAGTGAAAAGATTGTGTGTGTGTGTGTGTGTGTGTGTGTGTGTGTGTGTGTGTGTGTGTGAGAGAGAGAGAGAGAGAGAGAGAGAGAGTTGAATGTTCTAAATCTCAAGAAGAAAAATCTGAATAAAAGATAGATGAAGAAATATATATAATAGAAGAACCTAGAAAGAAGATATTGTAGAGATAAATCTCCATACAAACCCTTTTCTAATTATTATTTTAATTGGTATAAATATGGACATAAGAATACATAATGTTGAAATTCTGAACAATCCTACACTAAGCAAGATTACATTAGAGAAGAAACAACAACTAATATCACATGCTACAAGTGCAATAACTTTGGGCACATCGCAAAGTATTGCAAGTTGTAGATTAATCAGAACAAATCACCTCATACATGCTACAAGTGTAACAATCAAGGACATACAAAAAAATTTTGCAAGTATAATGGAGCTACAAGTAATAGAATACCACCACCTATTATTATAAATAAAAATATTGGTGATGTTGGAAAAAGTATTGTAGAATACATGGAAGAGTTTGAAAACCAATTTGTCAAATAGAGTGGTAAGGTTTGAAAATTGAAGGAGCCGAGTGAGTCGAAGGTTCAATCTGATTCAATAGTTGCTACTGAACCCTCGCATAATGTTGTTACATCAACCTATATGGCCAAGCATGGCCTTAGGACGAGATTTGGAGAAATACATAGAAAACCATCCAACCCCTGCTTATGTGGAATAAGCTTTTACAAGATTATGGAGAGTATGTATGATTGATATGAAGCACCTATCTAAGATCGCACAACTATACACATTATATCTTGTGATCACTAGATTAATGATTAACTGGATCATTTTCAGAGTTAAGGTTATTGGGAAATATGCCAATACTTTCATGGTGAAGTATAAGTCTATTAATTCAAACATATCTAATCACTATTTGAAGTATAGTTGAAGGAGATCAGTGGAGCAAGGACAAAATATAGGACACCTTGCGATTGATCAAGTACAAATTCAAAGATTCATCAAAGAAAAAGAGGTATTTAAGATTATTTGTGAAGCTTTGATTATGGATACTCCATTGATCTTTGATGTCAGCAATAGTACTAGGTATAAGTTTAAGAAACATCCTTTCAAATCAACTGAAGATGACACCAAAGGCACATTTCTTCAAACACCCTACAATGTTCTAAATGTTGAGGATATTAGGGCATATATGCATTGTAAGTATGAGTCACTGGGAGAATTTGAGATCTTTAAGGAATTGAAAGATATGACCAAAGAAGATGTTAAATAGAAGGATGAGTTCTCTCATCTAGAAAGCCTAAGTGTGATGCAAATGGTGGAACTTTATGAGTTCAAAAAAGAAGAATGGATCAAAATTGTGTTGATTAGGGTACATGATTAGTTTATTTGAATTGGTAACGAGCTTGTGATTATATGTAGTGATTTAGTACATGGCATAACTTGTTTGGATAACTCTGGTGTTATCCCTATTACAGAAAAGAACACAAAGAATCAAGTGGCAACCCTAACCCACTCTAAATGTGATAAGAAAGAGATGACTATAACTGACATCTTCCAACAAGATGTGAGATTGGTTTTAATAATTTTAGGTTACAAAATTAATTACAACAGCGGACCTAACTGAGTATCTACTAGAGTTATAATGATGACATATAGAATGGTAATGGTAAATGTTAAATACAACCTTTTTGAATTACTTGCACAAAAATTCTTGGAGAATGTGAAGTAGATAAAGAAACACAAATCTAAAGCATTAAGATTTGGGTCATTGTTAATACATATGTATATCCAGATAGTGCACAAACTCCCTGAAATGCACCCAAGAGCTTGGTATGATAATGAACCTACTGGAATTCAGATTACAAATAGCTACAGGAGACAGAATAGTGATTGGGTAGATGGAGAATTATTTGAAATGACCAAGATTCTGTAGAGATAGATGAAGGGAAGAATGAGGATACCTAAGGAAATGGTGGATAATTATAAGGATACAATCTATTTCATAGTAGAAATTGATTGTGTGTTCTTTGAGGTAGTAGAACTGAGAGAGAAATGGTGTTACCTATGGGATATGAGGATAGTTCAGAAGTATTCACAATGCAATTTGAGCATATATTATCTTTATAAATTGATCCATTAGAAGAAATATTGGGAACTTACGAGGAAAATTCAGCTAAGATAATAGAGGAACATACCAGAACATAAATTCAAAAGGTATACCAAAATTTAGTATCAATGTAATAGAATATTTTTTCTGATTGTCAGAGCAGTGTTCTCATTGTATACACCTAACACGGTTTTCTATTCCTTTAAAATGGAAATGTACGAATTTAATATTCAGCTCCTTAAGGGGCAAGGTCTCCTAATAGGGAAATTATACTCTTAGTGCATAATTTTTGAGTATCATCCCCCCCTGGGTTTTCCCTTGGCCAGTGTTTCCTCATGAAAACAATCATGGTGTTATGAGTTATCTTCTTTGTGTGTATGTTCTTTTTTGTTCAACTATTGTATGGTTAAGTTGGAAGTTATTAAGTTTGAAATTAAAGTGTTGTAATATTGCTTCACCCCTCTCTCATTATTATATAATCCTAACATCATCTACCATGATGTGGAATATATATATATATACCTATGTACCTGGAAGATAATTTAATGTCAAACCTTAGATTGCACTTTACATATTAATTTCCTAAATTCAAAGAGAAATATTGATACATTCAAAATAATCACTTACATGCTAAATTTAAATGTGCATGTACACACACATACATACATACATATGTGTGTGTGTGTGTGTGTGTGTGTGTGTGTGTGTGTAACTGAGAGGGGAGGGTGAATCAGTTACCACAAAAACAAATCCAAGTCGCTTAGATGTCTTAAACAAACTTTTCATTGTTTCTTGGTTAACACAAATATTCTACTATCATTCGGTTAACATAGAAAATCTTAAGATATTAACTGTGATCATCCTTTAGTGATTAATTGAAGAAACATAAACCATAAAGCAAATAAAATGTACATAGATAACACCAATATTTAATATGGAAACCCAATATGGGAAAACCCACCAATTGCAACTAGTTTTAGTTTTTCACTCTTCTAAAGTGAGCCCTGTCATGAGCCAACTTTGTTAAAGGTTACAATAAGAGACTGTTAGGTGTGATCTTGTTAGACAATTTAATCACCCTGTAAGGAGTGACCTTGTTAGAGGTCTTCAAACACTTCAATGTAGAAATATCACCTTGTGAGAGGATTTACAAAAGACTGTTAAGTCTACTCTGTAAAGAGATTTTAGATCACTGCTACAATTTTTAGAGAGTAAAAATGGATTGAATTGTTTGATGAAGTAACTATCTTTTCTGATTCAGATCTCTGCTCTGGCTTATAAGACTTGATCCTCACTGATCAGATATTTTGTTGCAGCTCTATATGTTTTGTTCTCAATCAGAATCCCATCTGATTTTGCCTCCACACTTCATGTCATAAACAAAAATCTCACATCTTACTCATTCAATCCAAAACTTGACCTTATATATATGATAAGCCTTGTCAAGTCATCTTGAATAACCTTTCAAATAATAAATAAAACTTAAGTTTGTCGGCTACATATAACCAATTAACCATAAAATATAAACTATTGTTAGTCGGTTGTCACTAAAACCATAACCCAATTAATACTAAAATCTTTCAATGCCCGACCAATATTGTAATGCTTGAGTGAACTCAGTTAGAACTGAAAATCACTTTGGTCTTCTTCAATTCTCGAGAGAGCTTGGCATACACTGACTGTTCTCGGATAGGATTAGACATTTGTGTAAACATCACTATATTTGTGTAGACATCAATGACAATATACAATTGAATAATTTTCATCAACAATCTCCCTCTTTGGCATTGATCAAAACACAACATGTCATAACACAAAGAATTATAGAGCAACAAACACAAGAATAAAATTTTATTAATGTCCTTAGCTTCATTCTTCTTCTTATCCATAAAAATCCCTCTGTCTTTACAATGATGTAACACAAACCTTTCTCTTTACCCTATACTCCACTAGGGTCTTAAATAAGCCTCTTCTCTAGCCTAGTAGGGTTCTTCACTAACCCTAACTACTAAGGTCCCTTTTCTCAAGAACCTTCTCTAATTCAGTTTGTGTCCACCAATAAATAAATCAAACTACACATCTCCTAGCTATAATGCTCTTCTTGCACCATCTTTTGTATTTGATCCATAAGGGTCAAGATCACTTAAATGTGGAGAGATAGGCTTCAAAATAGGTAAATTGGATCCAATCCAATGCTTACCTACACTTCTTTTAATGAGACTCTAATCAAGTTCCAATTCATACTCCAAACACACCCAAAATAGGGCTATAAGCATTAGGCCTATTTAGGCACTTTTATGCATATAACTTCAAACAATCCTTAACAAGTACCAAAAAAAAATTTAATTCCAGACACTCTTTATGGAACCCTATAGTATTTCACTAGTTTCCAGTCCCCAAACTGTTCGTACACCAGAAAGCTATAACCATGCCTAAAAATCAGGATTTCAAAGCAATAGGACTATCTACACAAAGATTTGGTTTCTTGGCAATTAGAACACTTCTCCAAAAATTCTCCTTAAATTTTGGTCTCCTCCACACATCACTCTACCTATCCACATTCTCAAGTTGAATCATTCAATGCATTCAACCCACTATAACTCACTTGCAATGCTTTGTAGACCCTAGCCATGCATCACAGGCTTGCCTAGGGCATCATTGCAAAAATAGAAGGCAAGCTTCCCAGGTCCCCTCCTTTTGTACATACATATTACATGGAATCACCTCACCCATTCCAAGAGCCCATACAAATTCTATGGTGGAATGATGAGCTATGACCACATTTGCATAGCCTGCCTGGTCCAAATCAACGATAGGGCTTAAAAAAAAAAAATGTACAAACTAACACAAAACTATACAAAATTCTAATCTACCACCACATAGAATCACAACATGAACTACTCAAAATTATTCAACCTTTACAGAAATCAACCTAATCCATTAAAGTAGTACAACCAAAGAAAAAGCTTCAAAATCCACAAAAAACTTGTCGCTCTTCAATTAATCTATTTTCAAAATTTCATCCAACCTTTTTCATAGGTGAAGGGAGGTCTCACATAGTTGACCAAATCCCTATCTTGGTGGTTTTAGATAGTTAAGGAACCACATTGCCTGAAAATGCAATCTTGCTACAAATGTTGTCAATGTTGTCAATGACAACATTGACAACTTTTACAACTTTTCAGATTTTGGCATAAAACATGGTCAACCAACACAATAACTTAAAAAATAGCATATCTAGGATAATTCAACTTCAAATAGTTCTTCTAAACACTTCCTTTCCTAATTTTACCCCTAAATACATAATTTCCACTTTTGCCACTCCATAGGTAATATGGGTACAAATGACAACTTTGGACATTGCTTGCAAGGAAAAAACTAAAGACCTAATAAGACCTCCAAATAAACCTTCACATATCTTAGGACCCACCTAGTCCTATTATTCCACTAGTGGTTTTTCTAGAACCACTACAAGCCAAAAGCAACTTAGAAGCCCTAGGTTACATTTTAGTCTTACCTAGGTGCTCCTACACCATACTCCCCCACAAAGGAAAGTTATGTCACTCCTATGGAAAACATGTCTTCAAATATGCCCACCTTCTTTAATTCTTCTTCTACAATCCATGAGGCCTCTGATTCAGGCCTATTCTTCCACTTGATGAGGTGTTCCATGTACACCTTATGCCTTGTAGTCTTCTTGACTCTCTAATCCAGAACTCTGTCAGCTTCTAACTATGTCTTGGGAGGTAATAAACTAGCCTCAACATCACCACTAACCCCTTGACTACTTTTACCCCTCTCATCTATCTCCCCTTTGAATTGGTTCAAGTCTTGTACATTAAACACCGGAGATATGCTCAAATCTGAAGGTAAGTCTATTTTATATGCATTATCCCCATATTTGGCTATGATCTTGCAAGGTCCCACCCTCTTCATTTAAATTTTAGTAGGGACACCTTTCTATAATCTAGATTTTTTTAAGTGAACCATAACATAGTCACCTACCTCAAAGTGAATGTCTCTCCTCTTTTCATCAACTTTGTCCTTCAACTTTTGTGTATTGTCTTGTATGGTCTTCTTGACTTGTTCTTAGATCTCCTACATGGTTTGAGTGAGGTCCTTAGCATGACCACTCCTGTACTCCATGCCTCCAAGATCCTTAATCTCACACACACCTCTTGGGTGGATCCCATAAACTATCTCAAATGGGCTTCTCCCTATGGTTCTGTTCTTGCTATCATTATAAGCATACTCTGCTTGGGGAATGACCACATCCCATGTTTGACCATATTATTTAGTTAGGAACCTCAATAGGTTAGCCAGAACTCTATTGACCACCCCATTTTGGCCATATGTCTGAGGATGGTAGGTTGAACCAAAAGAAATATTAGTACCCAAGCTATTCCATAATGTTCTCCAAAAATGGCTCATAAATTTCACATCCCTATCTGATACAATACTTAGGGGAAAACCATGAATTCTCACAATCTCTTTAAAGAACAAATAAGCTATGTGGCTAGCATCATGAGTAGTCTTGCAAGGAATTAAATGTCCCATTTTGCTAAATCTATCAACCACTACATAAATGTTATCGTATCCTTTCTTTTTTTTAGGTAGACCTACTATGAAGTCCATTCTCACACACTCCCATGACCTATTAGGGACTGGTAAAGGTTGGTACGAACCTATATTACTTATTCCTCATTTGGCTTTCATGCATATTACACACTTCTCAACATACCTAGTAACATATCTTACCAACTTTGGCCAATGATAGAACCTTTGCACAAGCTCCAACATTTTTTTCATACCAAAGTGACCACTCAAACACCCATTATGTTTCTCTTGTATGAGATTCTCTCTCATGGAACCTCTTGGCACACACAACTAATTACCCTTAAATAACAATCCATTTTGCAAAGTAAAATCAGAATACTTGTTATGGAAATGATACTGAAAATCAACGCACACCTTGTATGCTTCACCAAAATATTTTTCTTCCTTATAGAGATCTCTGAAACTATCAATTCCAATGCTATTCAATTGAACCTCTTGGACTGTCAACAATCTCCTGCTTAGTGCATCTGCGACCTTGTTCAATTTCCCTTTCTTATGCTTAATTGTAAATGTGAATGCTTGCAAATATTTCATCCATTTCAGATGTCTATTACTTAGTTTCTCTTGAGTATTCATATAACTAAGGGCTTGGTTGTCAGAAAAAACAAAAAACTCTTTGGGCAATAGATAATGCCTCCACTTTCTAAGCGACTGAACTAAGGGATATAGATCTAAGTCATAAGATGAGTATTTCTTCTTAGCTCCATTTAATTTCTCACTAAAGAAGGCTACCGGCCTACCTTATTGACTTAACACACCCCCTACTATCATACCACTTGCATCACATTCAATAGTAAACAAATTCTCAAAACTAGGCAACTTTAGGATGGGTTGTGTGGCTACTTGTTTCTTCAACATCTCAAATTCTTTCTGTGCTTATAAGTTCCACCTAAACTTAGTTTTTACCCCACCCTTGATATTATCTAACAAAGGTGCACATATACCACTAAAATTTCTAATAAATTTCTTATAAAATTGGGCTAAGCCATGGAAACTTCTTACCTCAGTGGCTGTGGTAGGTGGTGGCCAGTTTAGGATAGCTGTAACTTTGTCTTGATCTATCTTCAAGGACCCTTTGGACACTACAAAGCCCAAGTATACTAGTTATTTCTTGATGAACTCACATTTCTCAAGATTGATAGCTAGCTTCTCTTCATGTAATCTCTGCAACATAGCCTCTACATACTTTACATTCACCTCTTTTGTCTTACTAAATATCAGTATATCATCAAGACATACAACTACAAAATTCCATGTGAATTCTTTGAGAACTTCATTAATGAGCCTCATGAATGTGCTCGGAGCATTTTTGAGGCCAAATGGCATCACAAGTCATTCATATAATCCATCTGTGGTCTTGAATGTTATTTTCCATTCATCCCCTTCTTTCACCCTGATTTGGTGATAACCATTTTTCAAATCCAACTTGGTAAAGTACATTTTCCCTCCAAGGCAATCCATGAGATGCTCAATCCTAGGTATGGAGAACCTTTACCTTATTGTATTTAATTTTATGGCCCTTGAATATGTGCAAAGTAACCATTTTCCTCCCTTCTTGGATTCTAATACAATCAGGACTGCACATGGTCTTATACTCCTCTTGATCAAGCCTTGATCCAAGAGTTCTTGTACTTGCCTTGCCACTTCTAAATTTTGATCAGGGGTTAGCTTATAAGCTTCTTTATTAGGAAAAGAAGCACTAGGGAAAAATTCTATCTGATGACTTATTAATATTCTAGGAGGTAACATTGCAAGAGTTCCACCACTTACTATATCCCTTTACTTCTCAAGCAATTCATGTATCTCTACTAGTAAGGGCTCCTTGACAGGATTTTCTTCTTCTTTAGGCTTAAGAACAATTATATATCCTTCATTATCTTCATCCTTAATATCTTTCACAAACTCCTTTCTACTACACAACATGATGCTAGGAATCTTGGACTATGGCTCCTCCTCTTCTAGTAGAGACTGAATATTGAAAGTTTTGCCTCCCTTCTTGAAGCTAATATAATTCTCTTTCCTATCATACACTGTCTCACTATCAAATTGCCAAGTTCTTCCTAACAGAAAATGATAAGCATCCATTGGTAGGATGTCACACAATAGTTTCTCCTTATACCCTTCTATAGAGAATTCAACCCATGTCTACTCATTCACCAATACACTTTGGCCTTTGTTAAGCCATGTCACATTATATGGATTCACATGGGGTATTTTGATCAACTTGAGTTTGTTGACTGATTCCTCTGAGATGATATTGTCAGTAGTACCAGATTCCACTATCACCTTACAAACTTTTCCAATGATCTTGCATGTTATCCTAAACAAATCCCTCCTATGCTTGGGTTCATCCTTAATTTGTTGTCTTGTCAACACCCTCCTAAATATTAGGTTTTCACCCATCTCTGAATCTAGATGGTCAATATCAGGTGCTTTGACACTTAAAGTGTCCTCATGAGCATAGGCCACTCTCTTATCATGATTTGAAGTAGTAGGATTATCAGGGCATCTATATGTTGGATGGCCTAATTGACCATAGTAGTAACACTTCATACTTGCAAAGTATCAGTTACTTCTACATCATCTTCATATTCTAGGACCTCCTTGATTACCCCTACCTCTGTTATAGCCCCCTCTTGGAGTGATATCAGTATTATTCTCTATAAGTTTGGTCTCACCTTGTGTCCTTTTCTCATTGCCTCTACCTTGGTAACCTCCTCTTTGACCCCTTTGGTCCCTTCCACTACCTCTATTTTTGAAGTTAGAGTCACCCTTCTTCCTATTATTTTCTTCCACCCTTAGGGCTAATTGATGACACCTCTAAACTATGGTTGGTGTCCACAAACTGATCTCTTCTTGGACATTCTATTTCAATCCACCCAAGTACCTAGCAACCTTGATTGATTCCTCTTCTTGTTTATTGGACCTAAGACACAATCTTTGGAATTCCTTTGTATAAGAGGCCACATCCAAGTCTTTTTTCTTCAAACTTTGTCTTTTCCTATGGAGTTGAATCTCATAGTCCTCTGGCAGATAATTATCCTTTAGCTTGGTCACCATTTCATTCCAATTAGATATGGGTTGCTTACCCAATATAAACCTCTCATCTTCAAGGTATTTCCCCCATGTTAGGGCTGACACTTTGATTCTTGATTTAGCCACCTTTATTTTATGTGCCTCTGTCACCCCTTCACACTCGAAATGGTTCTCCATTCCTTCAGCCTAATCCATCACTGCCTCAATGTCCATATTTCCACTAAAAAGGGGTATCCCTTCCAATGCTTTTCCACCTAATGCTTTGATGGCATTCAAGAATTGCTCTTGATTCAATGGTGGGTCTGGTTCAAGGATAATGTTCTCCTCATCAATCTTTTTACCTCTATCACTGCTTTCAAGTTCTTTGTTCCTAGTTGTTGCATTAGCACCTTCTTGTAGCTTTATCCTCATTCCTTCCAAGGATTCTTCAAGGATTTTGTTCTTCTCCTTTTTCTCATCCACCTCTTTATCTAACTCTGCATTAGTCACCATGCTTGACTCTCCTACTGATTCACTAGTAGTTGCAGACATACACTGACTTCCCAAGTCTTTAACTCACTCTAATACCAATCTGATCTAACACAAACATTGCTCTTTACCCTATACTCCACTAGGGTCTTCAATAGGCCTCTTCTCTAGCCTAGTAGGGTTCTTCACTAACCCTCAATACTAAGGTCCCTTTTCTCAAGAACCTTCTCTGATTCAATTTGTGTCCACCAATCAATAGATCAAACTACACATCTCCTAGCTATAGTGCTCTTCTTGCAACATCTTCACTATTTGACCCATAGGGTTCAAGATCACTTCAATGTGAAGAGATAGGATTCAAACTAGCTCAATTGGTTCCAATCCAATTCTTTCCCACACTTCTTGCAATGAGACTCTAATTGAGTTCCAATTCATACTCCAAACACACCCAAAATAGGGCTATAAGCATTAGGCCTATTTAGGCACTTTTGTGCATATAACTTCAAAAAACCCTTAACAAGTACAAAAAAAAACTTTACTTCCAGACACCCTTTATGTAACCCTACAATATTTCACTAGTTTCCACTCCCCAAACTATCCGTACTCCAAAAATCTATAATCATGCCTAAAAATCAGGATTTCAAAGCAATAGGATTGTCTGCATAAAGATTTGGTTTCTTGGCACTTAGGACACTTCTCCAAACTTATCCTTCAATTTGGGGCTCTTCCACACATCACTCTACCTCTCCACAATCTCAAGTTGAAGCATTAAATGCATTCAACCCACTGTAACTCACTTGCAATGCTCTGCAGATCCTAGCCATGCATCAAAAGCTCACCTAGGTAATCATTGGAAAAATAGAAGACAAGATTCCTAGGGCCCCTCCTTCTATACATACATAGTTCATGGATTCACCTCACCCATTCCAAGAGCCTGTGCAAAGTCTAGAGTGGAATGATGAGCTATGACCCCATTTGCATAGCCTGCTACGTTTAGACTAGCAACAGGGCTTAATAATTTTACAAACTAACACAAAACTATACAAAATGCTAATTTACCACCAAAAATAATCACAACATGAACTACTCAAACTTTTTCAACCATTACAGAAATCAATCTAATCCATTAAAGTACTACAAGCAAAGAAAAAGCTTCAAAATACACAGAAAACTTGTCACTCTTCAATTACTCTATTTTCAAAATGTCCTCCAACCTTTTTCACATGTCAAGGGAGACCTCATATAGTTGACCAAATCCCTATATTGACAGTGTCAGATAGTTAAGGAACCACCTTGCCCAAAAATGCAATCTTGCAACAAATGTTGTCAATGACAGCATTGACAACTTTTACAACTTTGGGGATTTTGGCATAAAACATGGTCAACCAACACAATAACTTAACAAATAGCATATCTAGGATAATTCAACCTAAAATAGGTCTCCTAAACACTTCCTTTCCTAATTTTACCCCTAAATACATAATTTCCACTTTGGCCACTCCATAGGCAATATGGGTACAAATGACAACTTTGGACATTGCTTGCAAGGAAAAGACTAAAGACCTAATAAGAGCTCCAAATAAACCTTCACACATCCTAGGATCCACCTAGTCCTATTATTCCACTAGTGATTTGGCTAGAACCATGACAAGCCAAAAATAACTTAGAAGCCTAGGTTATTTTAGCCTTACCTATGTGCTCCTGCACCACACAATCACTGAAATATAGATTTCTCCCTCTTACATTAATCTTTGTTTCTGATAAAATTTATCCCTCTGTCATCAATCTATCCCTCAGTAATATTTCCTTTAATAATTTCTTTAGCATGACATCAATAATATCTCCCTCTTTTACAACCAATCCCAAAGACACCATCCAATACACATCCAGTGAAGTTGTAATGTACATGTTTGTACTGATTCATATGCAATGAGCTTTGAATATCTGCATCAATATGTTAAATTTATTTTGTAGCTTGGTTGATGCATCACTAATTTGTTCATTAGTGAGCCTCGGTTAGGGGAATCACCCCTAGATTTCCTCTAAGATACAAGAACGCATCGTTAGGTAACGGTTTTGTGAATATGTCTGCAATTTATTCTTTAGTATTCACATATTCCAACCTTACTTTTTTTATCCTGAACCAATTCTCTCAAGAAATGATACTTTATTGCAATATGTTTAGTCTTAGTGTGCATCATTAGGTTCTTTGAGATGTTAATAGCACTAGTGTTGTCACTGTAGATAATGAGTGGTTCTTTGATTTCTTCCTTTATACCCAACAAAATTTGTTTGAACCATATGATATTTGAACAATTCACTGCTGTAGCAACATACTCTGCTTCTGTTGTAGACTGAGAAATGCAATTCTATTTCTTTCTTGTCCAGGAGACTAACCTCTTACCAGGGAATAATTCTCCACCACTTATGCTCTTTCTATCATCAACACTTCCTCCCCAATCAACATCAGTAAAAGTATTCAAATCAAAGTTTCCTCCTTTCTTATACCATAATCCATACTCTTCAGTACCCTTAAGATATCTCAGAATCCTTTTGATAGCCATCAAATGATTCTCTCTAGGATTAACTGAAAACCTTGCAACAATACCAACTACTAATGTAATATCAGGTCTAGTGTGAACAACATATTTAATTTTACCAATCATGGATATGTAGGTAGTCTGATTTACTTCCTTTGAATCATCATCCTTAGATAACTTATGTCCAGTAGGCATAGGTGTTCCAATTGTTCTGGAGTCTTCCATTCCAAATTTCTTTAGTATCTCTTTGATGTATTTAGACTGGGTAATGTAGATACCATCCTTCATTTGATAAACTTGTAAACCAACAAAGAATTTGATTTCACCAAACATCGACATCTCAAATTCCTTACTCATAGCTTTAGAGAATGCTTTGCATAAATCATCATAACCAATAAACATTATATCAACACATATCTCTGCTAATAGTATCTTTTTCTGAGATCCTTGTTTGATATACAAACCACTATTGTCATTAGTTCTCTAAAATCAAATACCTACTAGGTAACCATTTAATATTTCATACCAAGCTCTAGGATCTTGCTTCAGTCCATACAAGGCTTTGTGCAATGTCCAAACAAAATTCCTTTTGTTAGGATCAACAAAACCTTCAGGTTTGTCAATATAGACTTCCTCTTCAAGAATTCCATTCAGGAATGTATATTTTAAATCTATTTGGTATACCTTGTATCCTTTATGTGTAGCACATGCTAGAAGAGTTCTGACTACTTAAATTCTTACAATAGGAGAAAAAATTTCTCCATAATCAATACCCTCTTCTTGAGCATATCTTTTATATACTAATCTTTCTTTGTTTCTGGATTCACCTTTTTTATTCATCTTGTTTCAGAAAACCCACTTAGTACCAATCACAATCTTGCATTTTGGTCTAGGTACAATCTACTCAATATCTTCATTCATGGCTTCTATCCATCTTTCATCATTCAATGCATCTCTAATAGATCTAGGTTCAATTTCACTAAGAAAACATGTATCTTTAATTTGGTTCCTTGTCATTCCACCTTCTATCTGGTCTCCAATTATTTGTTTAGGTGCATGATGCCTTCTGACATATTTTGCAAGTACAAGTTCCTTCCTCATTGATTCTAGACTTGACCCACTTGGTTCACCATGCTCAAAATTTTTTTTATACTCTTCTAACTCATACTCCGGTTCCACTGTTTGAGACTTGGGCGCCTCTGTCTGAGACTTAGGTGCCTCTATCTATGACTCAGTTTCCTCTGTCTATGACTTAGTTTCTTCAGTTTGAGACTCATTTTCTTCATTTAGCAGTCTGGGTTGCACAGGTTCCAGCAAGATTTGTGCATATGAATTCAATGGTTGAAAAGGTTGATGTATGATCACCATTACCTGTGTCTTAGTTATAGTATCAGGTTCATAATATACAAAAATTTGTAGTCCGCAGGCTCTTTACTGCATTCTTCACTTCTCTCTACAAACTCATCAATCTTTACATGTATGCTTTCTATGAATTTATGAGTAGCAAGGTTAAAACATATATATGATTTTATTTTACACGAGTATCCTAGGAATATACCTTCATCACCTTTTACATAAGATTTTCCATTTCTTACTTCCTTCGAGATGTAACATTTACTTCCAAATACTTTGAAATAATGAACATTAGGTTCATAGCCATACCATAATTCAAAAGGTGTCTGCTCAGTAATTTTCTTCAATTGAACTCTGTTCAAGGTGTGAATGGTAGTGTTGATGGCTTCCTTCCAGTATTTGGTAGCAACATTATTTTCAATTATCAAGGTTCTTGCACAATCCATAATGGATCTGTTTCTTCTTTCTACTATCCCATTCTATTGTGGAGTACCTGGGGAAAATACTTTTCTCTTGATTCCTCTTTTGTTACAAAATTCATTGAGCTCATTAGAAATGAATTCACCTCCTTTGTCAGATCTTAAGCATTTAAGTTTCTTTCCTGTTTGTTTCTCAACTTTGGCAAGGTACCACTTAAACTTTTGAAAAGCTTCTGATTTTTCTTTAAGAAACATAACAATCATAATTTTGGAATGGTCATCAACAAATAGAATGAAATTCTTCTCACATGTGTAAATGGTTGTTATGATTGGTCCAAACAAATCAGTATGCACTAACTCCAAGACTTCTTCTGTATGCTAATTCTTTCTCTTGAAACTAGTCTTTCCCATCTTCCCAATTTGACATTGTTTGCATATCATTAGTTCAGGTTTCTTCAAAATAGGAATACATCTTACTATTTTGTTCTTTCTTATGATGATCAAGTTATCAAAATTTATATGACATAACCTTTTATTCCATAACCATCTTTCTTCTACTTGTGAAATAAAACATGAACTTTCATTGAGATCAACATAAAATAGATTACCTTTTGTTTTCCTGCCATTTCTAACTAAGTTTCCCTTTCCATCCAAGAGCTTGGCCTTACCATTCATGAATTCTACCTTGAAACCAATCTTATTCAGTTGTGTCACACTTAGTAGATTATTCCTTTTTCCTTCAACCCAATAAGCATTATCACATTTGATTCCTTTAGTTAAAGCAATACAACCTTTACCTTTCACATAGCAAGGTTCATCATTCCCAAAACTAACACTCCCACCATCATAGTGGTCTAGATGTTCAAATTTGGTTTTATCACCAGTCATGTGGTGAGAACAACCACTATCAATTATACAAGTGTCATTCTTCCTAATATGAGACTAAAGTGCATTCTTTTCATTATCTTCATTGTCTGACTCATCCTTAATAGAAATGTAAGACATTTCATCTTCATCTTCATCTTCATCTTCATCTTCATCACTATCAGAATGTTTCGCAATATAAAAAGATTTATTACCTTTGTCCTTGTAGCTTTTGTAACTCTTGAAATATTTCTTGCCTTTGTACTTGTTGAACTTTTTCTCATCTTGGTCTTCTTTGTTTGGACACTTAGTAACAATGTGACCAACCTCATTACATAAAAAGAAAATCAATGGTACTCTTCCTTTGTACTTTCCTTTGGCAACTCTGTTTGCAAGTAATGCTTCAATGATTTCTAGATCTTCATCATCATATTCATCATCACTGTCACTTTCAATCTATTTTCATTTCATCTTACCAAGTTTAATTTAGCTTTGAATGTAGACTCAAAGTTGCTTGGATTAGGAGAGTAACTGTCAAAGTTATCCAACTCAAAAGTTGTAAGCCTTCCAGCCAATGCATCTATAGTTATATCATTACTGAACCTCATCTCTTGAATATCTGAAACTCTAATAGCATAGATAGGAAGAAAAGTTCTCAATACCTTACTAACCACTGCTTTGTCTTCAATTGTTCCACCGGAAGCTCTGATGGCACTGAGAATTTTCTTGATTCTTTCACTGTAGTTTGTAATGTTTTCTCCTTCTTTCATTTTCATCTTATCAAAATGACCTCTGAGAATTTATTCTTTGGATTTCTTTACATTGTCATGTCTTCCATGTATATCATGTAGTTTCTTCCACATATCATAGGCAGTAGGGCAGTCCTTGACTTCATCAAATTCAGCATAGCTAGGTGAAGAAGCTATATCAATCATTATTATGTTATGGTTCTTCATGTCCATCATTTGTTCCACAGACATAGGTCTCGGTCGTTCCACATACTTGTGATCTAGGAATTTCAAACCAGTGTCTCCAATAGTAGATATATGTAGCCTTATCAAATCTTTCCATGCAGCAAAGTTTTCTTTGTTAAGCTTAGGGATCTCCCTTCTATAAGACATCTATAATCTTTAGCTTAGGCCTTGAAATTACCTTCCCTGTAAGCACCAACAGCTCTGATACCAATTGTTAGAAATGAGTTGAGTAACTGAGAGGAGAGGGGTGACTCAGTTACCACGAAAAGAAATCCAATTCCCGTAGATGTCTTAAACAAACTTTTCACTGTTTCTCTGTTAACACAGATATTCTACTGTCACTCAATTAACATAGAAAATATTAAAAGATATTAATTGTGATTATCCTTTAGTGATTAATTGCAGAAACATAAACCATAAAGAAAATAAAATGTACACAGATAACACCAAGATTTAACGTGGAAACCCAATATGGGAAAAACCACCAATTGCAACTAGTTATTGTTTTCACTCTTCTGAAGTGAGCCATGTTAGGATCCAACCCTTTTAAAGGTTACAATAACACACTGTTATGTGTGACCCTGTTAGAGGATTTAATCACCCTGTAAGGAGTGGCCTTGTTAGAGGTCTTCAAACACTTCAATGTAGAAATGTCACCTTGTGAGAGGATTTACAAAAGACTATTAAGTCCACTCTGTAAGGAGATTTTAGATCACTGCTACAATTGTTAGAGAGTAACAATGGATTGACCTGTTTGACGAAGCAACTGGCTTTGCTGATTCAAATCTCTGCTCTGGCTTATAAGACTTGATCCTCACTGATCAGATATTCTATTACAGCTCTGTATGTTCCATTCTCAATCCAAATCCCATCTAATTTTGCCTCTACACTTCATGTCATAAACACAGATCTCACACCTTACTCATTCAATCCAAAACTTGACCTTATAAATATTATAAGCCTTGTCAACTCGGCTTGAATAACCTTTCAAATAATCAATTAAACTTAAGTTTATCGGTTGCATATAACCAAGTAACCATAAAATATAAACTGATGTTAGTCGGTTGTCACTAAAAGCATAACTCAGTTAATACTGAAATCCATCAATGCCCGACCAATACTGTAATGCCTGAGTGAACTCAATTAGAACTGAAAATCACTTTGGTCTTCTTCAATGCTCGAGAGAGCATGGCATACACTAACGTTGCTAGAATAGGATTAGACATTTGTGTAAACATCACTATATTTGTGTAGACATCAATGACAATACACAATTGAATAATTGTCATCAACATATATATGTATACATACATACATATATATATATATATGTATATATAGATATGTATATGTGTATATTTATATATATTTATATTTATAAATACATATGTATATATGTATACATGTATATACATACATACATACATACATATATGTATACATATAAATATGTATATATATA
>MU224075.1:824970-854453 GCA_018584345.1 Thuja plicata | reverse complement strand
AAACTATACAATACAGTGGTATACGTTGTTTTCAAAAGACAGTCATTTAAAATAGTTCTTAAAACATCCAAAACTCTGCAATGATACCTTCTAATGTGTATTGGATCTTTTGTGGATGCCTTCAAACTAAATTCACATGTATTCACACATCAAAACACCCACAAATG
This sequence comes from Thuja plicata, assembly GCA_018584345.1. Classification (NCBI taxonomy): domain Eukaryota; kingdom Viridiplantae; phylum Streptophyta; class Pinopsida; order Cupressales; family Cupressaceae; genus Thuja; species Thuja plicata. The sequence continues at coordinate 854,286 of MU224075.1, read as the reverse complement.
AGAGAAATTCTATTTTTATTGAATTGTTCATTTGTTGTCCGTACACTCCAGAATACCACTGCCTTCTACAATGGCTTGACTAGACACATATATATAGACTCTCCATAACCATAACAACCAACTTCTATCAGTTGGGAGTTTATTTTATTCTAAAAACATACTAAATTCCTAATTCCCTCCAAAAGACATTCTAACCGTTTATTTTCAAATATTTGAATTTTTAAACTATGAAAATGCTTTAAAAGCCTTATTAATTGGATTTTTAAGAACTCCAAAGTTTTTCCAATAATTAGGAGACTTAATTCCAATACTCCTATAACCCTAAAATACCCAAAGACACCCTTGGACACTAATGTTCCATTTTTACAATCATTTGGTCCTTTCAAGGATATAATTAAGTCCTTTAAGAACTTCCCAAATTTAATGAATTCATTACATCAATTGAGAACCATTATAGGTTATAGGACTTTCCAATTGATCCCCTGACTTGGATTGTACATGCCCTTCCTCTGGTCCTCCTTAGATTTCTTTAAGGTCTTCATAGTCTTCATGCCTTGACTGAATGTCCATGGTGCCCCTGCACCACATTGTATCAACTAGCCCACCTAGGTGCTCCTTCCACATCTTCTCAAACCCTAATCCAAGGGTGGAACACATAGTGCAACTACCCCTTAATCCAAGAACCTCTCTATCAATTATGCCCTCATTCCTCACTGAACTACTAGGGTAGATTCCACCAATCCAAAGAAAATCACTCACAGAGTCTGTAAGGATTGTGATCACTTCACATTAGGTCATTTGAATCCATTCTTAAAGTTCTTGAGTAAGAATTCATCCATCCACCAATAAATTTCCAAAAAACTAGGAATAGGGCTACTAGTTTCTTGTAGACCTATCCAGGCTCCTAAACAAGATTAACTCAAAATTCTTACAAATAAGCCCCAAAACTATTATTATATTTGGACACCTTTATGGAAAACTCAATGTATTTCTAGGGTTAGGATTCCTCAAATCCTCTATAAAATGCCTCAAAATTCTTATGGAGTGTGTCCTTAAAATTAGGGTTAATTGGTGCAGTCTAATTTGAAACTCTTCACATAACCCGATTAATTGGATTCATCGGTCTCCATGGTGCAGGAGCACTTAGGATAATCCCTAATTCTAGTTTTTGTTTTGGATTGTACTTACCTTAGCCAAGATAGTAGAGTTTATTTTTGGCCTCAGAAGGTCTGACAAGTGTGTACCTAGGTGGATTTGACTAGGATCAATCCAACCTAGGTATTTTATGCTTTGTTAGTGGTTAGTGCTAGAATAAGCCTAGAAGTGGGAAAATGGGTCCAAAAGCCTTCATATCTTAGGATAGGTTATTAATGTTCCTAAAAAGTATTCTATGATGTTCTAACATCATTCTAAGTTGATTAGAGGTCATTGGGATTTGTTTTATGCAAAGGTGTTAAAATGTTGCATGACAACATTTGCAACTTTTAAAATTTGCATGACAACATTTGGCATTATTGGATTATTTTAGAAGAATGATGGTGGGTGGTTAATGTAATAGCCTATAATCATGGGGAAATAATATTTAGACGTGGAGGATACCATTTCCTGGGGTAAGTGGATGTAATAAGTGATTTGAATTTGACGAAGAAGCTCTAAGTACTAGTTTTTGCATATAGTTGACTACCTTGATGTTTGAGTGTAAGAAGATGGATTGAATGTTGAGATCCAGTGTTGCATTTCATTAGTAAGGGTATTTTAGGATAAATTGTGTTTATCTTTGAAGTTTCTATGAGGTCATTAGATTAGTCTATTAAATTATTTTGTTAGTTGCACAATTGTTGGAGTGGTTTAGACAGTTTTAGGGAAAATTGCTCCCCCATAGATCTCCACCATGAAAATAATCACAGCCTAGAGGGATATGGAAGGGAAGCCATTTTACAATTGAAATATGGAAGGAGGAGCTCAGAAAAGAAAGCTAGCTAATTTTGGTGTCATGTCCTAGGCAAGTCGAGTGTGCCCGGTTAGGTGCATGATAGTGAACTAATGGTCTTTAATTATAGGGGAAAGATTGGGAGAATGAAACCAATTATGGTTTCACAAGAATATAGGCCCTACAGATACCTCCTAACTAGATTAGGTATTTTCCAATCCATTAAGATAGATTTCTAGGTAGAAATCATCAGACTGCATAAAAATATCCCTATTAGCCCTGATTTCTAGGAACCTACTATACACAGGCCCTAGAACCCTAATACCACAAAAAAACTTAATGTATTGGAAAAGGGTGTCTAAATATCTAAAAAAAATTTGGGGTTATTTGGAATAATTGTTAAAGAAGTGAGAAAAAATCAATGTTTAGGGCTAATTGACATATTAGGCCTAAAAGACCAAAATCACCTAAGGTCTTGAGATCATTTGAAAACCCATTGATGTCCTATTCAAATGGGATCATATGGAAGGAAAGAAGTTATCTTAGCAATAATTACACCACCTCCAACACTTGATATGAAGAAGAGGTGAAATTTCACTTGGAGTCTTTCGAGAAGGAGTAAGGGATTGAAGAGAACTTTGTTGATAGTTACCCCAAGGTGAAGCACAAAAGTAACCAACTCATAGAGTTGTGTTGGAGAAGTCCTAGGCTAGTTGAGAAAAGTATTGGAAGATACTAGGAGAGAGGGTAAGATCTTGAGAAGTCTAGGAATAGTAGAGTCATAGAATTCACTTGTGCAAGCACACCTTGAGTATTTCTATCAGATTGGTATTAGAGCCTATAAGATTTGGCTTGTGGTGATTGTTTCAATGAGAAGAATCAATAGGACACTCTACAATGATGAAAATTGTAGAGATTGCAAAGAAAGTGGATGAGCAAGAAGAATAGAATAGATTACACAAAGAAATATTTGACCAACTAGAATACAAAGTGGACCTAGTGGAAGAAAAGACTGAGGAAGTGAAAGATAAATTTTGATGGAAAAGAAAAGAGATAGCCTTATATGATGAGGTCCCTGAAGCTGACCCTATCCTCACTGAAGAACCATTCTTGAAGGAACTAAAATATTTGAGTGGAGAATCATTGGAAGGAGTTCCTATCTATACTAGAAAGATGGAGCTAGAGATAGTCCTCTATTGGATTGGAAGACAAGAAAATCACTTTGAATGTGATGGTATAACTCAAGCTCAGAAAGTGAAAGTGGCAAAGGATAGACTTAGAGTGTCTGCACTCACTTGGTGTAAATTTATCCAAGATGAGTGATAGAAGGAAGGAAAGAGACCCATTTTTAATTGGAAGGATATGGTAGCCAAAATCAAAGAAGCATATGTACTTGAAGACTATGAAATTTAGTTGCATAAAAGGAGACAAAATCTTAGACAAAAAGAATTCGATGTTAACTCTTATACTAAAGAGTTTCAAAGGCTATGCATGAGATCAAGAATTTATGAAGAGGAAAGCGTCAAGGTAGCTAGATACCTTAATGGTATTAAATGGACTATACAAGATGAATTGAGATTTCTTACTCCTACCACTGTTCAGAGATTCCAACAACTTGCCATAAAGGTGGAAGAGAAATTGAGAAAGAAACAAGACTCAAGTAATACTAGAGGCAGAGGTAGAGGAAGAGAAAACAAAGGTCAAATGAGTGGATATGGTGGAAGAAGTTTAGAGTCAAAGACTCAAGGAGAGACTAAGCTTATTGAAAAACAAGAGGGAAGTTCAAGTAGAGGAAGCTTCAATAGAGGAAGAGGCTCTAATAAAAATTGGAGAAGAAGAGGTAATAGCCAAGGAAGAGGTTCCTATTTTGCAACTATAAAATTCTATCACTACAACTAGATGGGACACCCTACCTATCAGTGTCCAGAGAAAGGCTCTACTTCTCAAGGAATTGACAAGAGAGTAAAATTTTTAAAAGAGGAGTCTAGTGGTGAAAAAAAACACCCAAAGGTGCCCCTAAATCAGAGGAAGGAGAAAATCTGATGATAAGAAGAACACTAATCAAAGAACCAGTGAGAGAGGATCCAAGCCAGAGAAGAGAACTATTCAGAGTGAAGTAAAAGATGATGGGTAAGGTATGTAGAGTCATTATAGACTTAGGGTCTACTGATAACATTATATCAGAGGAGGTAGTTCATAATCTAAAGATGAAGAGGATTCCACATAGTAACCCATACAAGGTTACTTGGTTGAAAAAAGGACAACATGTCCTTTTAAATGAACAAGCATGGGTGGACTTCTCAATTGGTAGATATAAAGATAAGGTATTGTGTGATGTCCTACCTATGGATGCATGTCACCTTTTACTTGGCAGGCCATGGAAATTTAATAGACAAGTCATGCATGATGGAGCTAAGAATGCATTTTCCTTCAAGAAGGATGGTGTGACTTTCAAAATCCAGTCACTTTTAGAATAAGGAGAAGTGAAAACCTCAAGCCCTAATGTCCTATTGGTGAGTGAGAAGGATTCCCTAGAAGCTCTATAAGAAGGAGATGGAGTAGCATATTCTTTGGTTTTGAAGCCAAAGGAAGAAGATGCAGTAAAGACAGTCAAGAAGACAAAGATTCCTAGATAGATACAAGAGTTTCTTAAGGAGTACAGAGACAATGTGAGTGATGGAAAACCAGAAATTGTACCCCCTAAGAGAGCTATTAGTCACCAAGTTGACTTTATCCCAAGAGCTACCCTTCCTAATAAAGCTTCTTATAAAATGACCCCTCAACAAAATGAGGAAATTTCCAAGAAAATCCAAGAACTCCTAAACCAAGGCCTCATTAGAAAGAGTATAAGCCCATGTGTCATACCCACTATCCTACCCAAAAAGGGAGGAACTTGGAAGCTATGCAGTGATTCCAGAGCCATTAACCAAATCACCATTAGGTATAGGTTTCCTATCCCTAGGATAGAAGACCTGATGGACTATTTAGGAGGAGAAAAGTATTTTACAAAGATTTACCTAAAGAGTGATTATCATCAAATTAGGGTCAATGAGGGAGATGAATGGAAGACTTAATTCAAAACTATAGAAGGTTTATATGAATGGCTTGTGATGCCATTTGGGCTATCAAATATCCCATCTACATTCATGAGGATGATGAACGAAGTACTCAAGGAATACATTGGTAATTTTTTGTAGTGTATTTGGATGATATCCTAATCTTTAGTAAGACTAAAGAAGAACACTTAAAGCATCTACAAATTGTGTTCAAGAGACTGCATGAAGAAAAGATGATGATCAATTTAGACAAGTGTGAGTTCCTAAAATAATATTTATTATATCTTGGGTTTATTTTGTCTCATGGAAACCTCAAAATGGATCCAAGAAAGGTGGACGCCATTGTCAACTGGGCTACTCCAAAAACTACAATAGAGGTGAGAATATTTCATGGTTTAGCTCAATATTATAGGAAGTTCATTAACTAGTTTAGTGATATTTATACTCCTATGCTGGACACCATAAAAGGTTAGATGAAAAATAATTTTCTATGGAATAAGAAAGCTAACCAAGGATTTGAGTTGTTGAAGAAGAATATTTCCAGTGAACCCATCTTGACACTACCAAGTTTTGAGAAACTTTTTACGGTTGAGTGTGATGCTAGTAATGTTTCCATTGGGGCAATTCTAATCCAAGAAGGAAGACCAATAGCTTTTCATAGTGAGAAGATCAATGATACAAAAAATAAGTATTCTTACTATGACTTAGAGATGTATTCTCTAGTCCAAGCACTAAGGAAATAGAGACACTATGTTCTTCCAAAGGAATTTGTGGTGAATTCAGACAATCAAGCACTTTGCTTTCTAAATTCACAAGACAAGCTCAGTCCCAAAAATATGAAATGGGTGGAGTAATTTTAGGCTTACACCTTCAACATTAAGCACAAGAAGGGATTGCAGAACAAAGTGGTTGATGCACTTAGTTGAAGACTTTTGACAGTACAAGAAGTACAACTGTAGAGCATGGGTATTGAGAGTTTCAAAGATCTATATGCAGAAGATGAAGACTTTGTAGAGATATACAAGGTATGTAAAGAATATAAGAATAATTTCCATGGTGAATTTTATGAATATACTATTCAAATTTATCTATTGTTTAAAGAAATTCAATTATGTGTCCCTAGAGGATCAATTAGGGAAAATCTGATTCAAGAAAAGCACAATGGTGCACTTAGTGGTCACTTTGGAGTCAATAAGACCCAAGAGTTAGTGTAGAAGTTTTACTTTTGGCCTAAAATGAATTTAGACATCATAAATTATGTGGAGTTTTGTTTGGTGTGTCACAAATCCAAGGGCACTTCTTCCAATGAAGGCCTTTATAAACCTCTCCTCATTCCAATTAGACCTTGGGAATTCTTGAGCATGGATTTTGTTGTGGGATTACCAAAGAACAAGCAAGGATTTGACAGTATCTATGTCATAGTAGACATATTCAGTAAGATTGTGCATTTTGTCCCATGCAAGATAGTGCATGATGTTTGTCACATTGCACAATTATTCTTCAAGGAAGTGGTGAGAATCCATGGGTTACCCTTAAGCATAGTATCAGAAAGAGAAACTAAATTCATGAGTCTCTTTTGGAAGACATTGTGCTACAAATTGGGAACCAATATGTCCTTTGGGTCTGCATATCACCCTAAGGCAGATGGTCAGACTTAGGTGGTTAATAGTGATGACATGTAACTGAGTGAATGTTTGAAGATGTTAAGTTGGTGATCAACAAGGAATTAAATAAGTTAATGTATTATATTGTCATTGATGTCAACTTGATATAATCTATATGGTCATGGAGATACTGCCAAAGACATCAAAGAACCAAAAAATCAAAGGTTATGCTATCAATAATGCAAATAAGTCAAATATTCACTAAGTGATTGCATACACCAACAGAGTGCACCTGACGGTCAAAGTAAAAGAAAAAATTCACAGTGTTTCCCGATGAAGAAATGTACAGAAATTACCGACGAGCAGAGTTACAGTGTTTCCCAATGAGAAAAACACAGAGTAACCCGATGGGAAAAATTTTAGTGTTGTCTGACGGAAAACACAAGGATGAAGATCCCGATGAAAACTGAAGTCACACCAATGGAACGGTCAGTTATCACCGATAACTAACTAAAGTGTTGACTGACAGAACAGAGAGTTCAGAAAATGACAAAAATACTTAGATGTCAAGAAGCTAAAGATAGAGTTAATGGATACTAATCATTGTTTTAATCATCCAGATAAAGCCGGAGATAAGTAATAGATTTAAAGATGATTTGTATAGATGGCAAGAAGATATCTGCGAGACAAATTAGGAGTTATGCTTTAAATCTAATTGGATGGATTGTTTATCATGCCAACCAAGAAATAATGAATATTATGTCTATATAAGAGACAAGGTTAATTCATTTTAAAGAAAAGAGGGGATGAAGGGAAGTTAATAGAGAGAGGATGCTAAAGAGAAACTGATGAAGAACAAGTTCATGCAGTACTGATCAAACAAGCTGAAGGGAGAGCTAAGAAATTATACAGACACTGACAAATACTAAGCACAACATCATAGAGCAGAAAGTGTGGAGCATATGGATTGAATTAATACATTGGTCAGAGAGGTAATGTACTTAAATAGATCTAAAAATCTTCAATTCAAGTTGCAATATGAACAGGTCATAGTGTTTCAGTTTAACCATTGAAGCATCAAGTCTCTTAACCGAGCAGGACTTAACAATATTCTATATATTGAGGTACATCTTAAGGAGTGCCAAAAAGGTTGACTCATGAAAGTAGCATTGGATATTCTCGATGCCTATTGACAGTCTAAGAAAGAGGTTGATTCAAGGATGGCAGCATTAGATGCACGATACGAAGTGAAAACCTCTATGTATAAAATCCTGTAACAAGGTCACATCTAATAGTGTGTTTGTAAACCTTTAACACGGTTGGCTCTTAACAAGGCTCACTTCAGAAGAGTGAAAATATGGGGTACCGGTCCTCGTGGTTTTTCCCTTAACAGGGTTTCCATGTTAAAAATCCATGTGTTATGTGTATATGATTCATTTATTTACTATTTTGTATCTTACATAGTTAATTTTAGATTTATCGGTATACTCTACATATTTATTGTATTTTAGTAAATAGATGAATTCTTATCGGTAAACATATAGAAGAAGGTTTGACAGAGTAATCCGACAAGTAGTAAATTGATATAAGTATTTCATGGTATTCATCTTGTAGGACAGAAGATAACTTGAGACATAATTTGGGGTTATAAGATTCACAGGGTTGCTTTAAGGATGAGAATTTAAGGCCACTAATTCAACCCCTCCCCATCTCAATTATTGCTAACAATTGGTATCAGAGCTTGTGTGCTTAGAAAGGAATTTTTCAAGACCTAAGGCAAAGATCACAAGATGAATAGACGAGATGTGCCCAAGTTGAACAAAGAAATTTTTTCTTCATGACAGAGTAGAATAAGACTCCACTTGTTAGGTATTGGTAATGATTTTACTCAATACTTAGAGACTGAATATGTGTTGCCCAAAGGATCACCAATAGTTGAAAAAATGAGAGAGAATCATGAACACAATAGCATGATGATAGATTTTTCTTCCTCACTCTCTGATGTTGAATTTGAAGATGTCAAAGAATGCAAAACTGCAAAGCAGATGTGTGACAAATTGAAGCTTGTACATGGTGGTGACAAAAATGTTATGAGAGCCAAGGCAGAAAGCCTTAGAGGAAATTTTGATGATCTTAAAATGAAAGAAGGTGAAAACATCACTCAGTATAGCACAAGAATCAAAGAGGTAGTCAATGCTATCCGAGGAGTTGGAGGTGTACTAGAAGAAGATACAATGGTAAGTAAAAATTCTAAGAACCTTATTGCCTACTTATCCTATTAGAGTATCTGCTATTCAATAAATGAGAGCAGTAGAAAATAGCAATGTTACTCTAGACAGTTTGATTGGAAGACTGATTTCATTTGAGATGAATAAATTTTATAATAGTCTCTTACCAAATATAGAGTCTGCATTCAAATCTTCTGTGAGAATAAATAAATGAAGTCAGAAAAATACTATAAGAAAAGATAGTGACAGTGAAAGTGAAAAAGATGACCTTGATGAAATTGAAGCACCTATGGCAAGAAGAATGTAGAGAGGCAAAGGTAAATACAAAAGTAAATTACCACTTTGTTTTAATTGCAAAGAGATTGGACACTTTGCTGCAAGATGTACTAACAGAAGAAAAGATGACAGAAGTAATGAAAAATCATTTGAAAAGAAGTCTAACATAGGTGATTATAGAAGCTACCAACAATCAGAAAGAAGAGATACCCGAGACTATAAGGACAAAGTAAAGAAGGCCACTTACCTAGCAAAATGCAAGGATGATGATACTGACAATAAATCATTTTGAAGACATCAAGATGGTGTTTGTGGCTGTAAAGGATGATGAAGAAAGGTATGTAGAAATAGATCTCATATCTAAAATTAGCAAAAATGATGTTTGGATCATAGATGGTGGCTGCACTCACCATATGACTGGTGATAATCAAAAGTTTGAGGCTTTTGAATACTATAAAGGTGGTTCAGTATGAATGTGTAATGACAGACCTTGTCCAGTTGAAGGGAGAGGAACAATAATGTTGAATAACTACATAAAATGTGAAAATAATTATTGGGTAAATGGATTGAATTATAATCTATTGAGTTTTTCTCAGTTGAATAATTTAGGTCACAAAGTAGCATTTGAAAATAACAAGGCAAATATCTTCAATAAATCTAGAAATCTGATTGGTACCGATGAGAAGACAAAAGGTAACTTATTCTATCTAAATGATACTGATTCCACTTATTTGATTGATACAAATGAAGACATATGGTTATGACACAAAATATTGTGTCTTGTGAATTTTGACAACATGATAAAGATTAGAAAAAAGATAAATGTCAGAGGCTTACCGACGATGACCAAGCCCAACAACATAATGTGTAAGAATTGTCAAAAAGGTAAAATGACAAAGTTTAGTTTTAAAAGAAAAACCCATATAGCTAATGCAATTATAGAATTAGTCCATACTGATTTATGTGGACCTATGAGGACAAAGAGTTATTATGGAGATAGATATTTTATTCTCTTTGTTGTTGATTACTCTAGAATGATGATAGTCATGTTTCTAAAAGATAAATCAGAAGCATTTAAGATGTTTAAATGGTACAAAGAAATGGTTGAGAAGCAAAGTGGTAAGGAGCTAAAATGCTTAAGGTTGGATAGAGGAGGGGAATTTATTTCAGATGAATTCACTAACTTTTGTAATGAGCATGGAACCAAAAGACAGGTCTCTGCACCAAGAACACCACAACAAAATGGAATTGTTGAAAGAAGGAATATATCCATAGTTGATTATGCAAGGACACTGATGATAGAGAAAGGCATCACCCAAATATTTTGGAGGGAAGTTGTCAGTACTACTATTTACACATTGAACAAAGTACAATTGAAGAAAGACACCTTATGAGCTATGGTATGGATACACACCCAAAGTAAGTTATTTCAAAAACTTTGGCAGTCAATGTTATATCTTAAAAGATGATAGAAATAGAAAAATTGACTCTGAGAGTGATGAAGGAATTTTTCTAGGGTATTCTACCAAGAGCAAGGCTTATAAATGTCTAAACAAAGCCTCTAACAAAATTGTTGAGAGTGCAAATGTAAAGATAGATGAATCTATAGAGAAGAATGAAAAGGAAAGCACTAAAGAACTAGAGGAATACAATAAGTTTACTTACAATGAGGAACCAGGTACTCTAACCTACCAACAATGTAGAGAACTCGAGCATTAGGTTACAAATACTGACGATCAGAATATTTCTCAAGATGATGCACAAATTGATGAAGAACAGAATGAAGAACAAATTGATGATCAAGCTGATAGACAAAGAGCTATACCTATACTTGCAATATATTTCAGAAGGAACCATCCATAGGACTAGATCATAGGAGATAAAAAAGGCTGGTATGAGAACTAGAAGTAAGTCTCTAAATACAAGATGTCTTATTTGTGATTATGATCCCAGATATGTCAATGCCACACTAGATAATGATGAATAGATTAGTGCTATGAATGAGGAGATTGAAAAAATAGAGAAAAACAAGACATGGACACTTGTACCAAGACCAGATGACAAGAATTTCATTGGTACAAAATGGATATTTAGGAATAAGTTGAATGAGAATGGAGAAGTCACAAGAAATAAAGCAAGACTAGTATGCAAGGGGTATGCACAAGAAGAAGGAATTGACTATGGAGAGACCTTTGCACCCGTTTCTAGGCTAGAAGGAGTAAGAATACTACTTACTTATGCTGCATATAAAGGATTCAAGGTATATCAAATGGATATCAAGTCTGCATTCCTGAATGGAATACTTGAAGAAGAGGTATACATTGAACAACCAGAAGGGTTTTTTGATCCAGACAAGAGGGACATGGTATGTAAACCTAAGAAAGCCCTATATGGATTGAAACAAGAACCCTGAGCCTCATATGAAAGAATTCATTCCAATCTTATAAGTATTGGATTTGTAAGGACTAGTTAAAACAGTAATCTTTATTTGAAGGAAGATACTGAAGCTAACCCTTTGATTGCTAAGATATTTTTTGATGACATCATATTTGGAGGCAATGATATGCTATGAAAATCATTTGCAAATGAAATGAGAAAAGATTTTGAGATGTCTATGTTTGGAGAGATCAAGTTCTTTCTTGGTCTACAGATCATGCAACAAGGAGAAGGTATTTTCATTACACAATCCAAGTAAATCAAAGAAGTACTTAAAATATTCAAGATGGAAAAATCCAAACTAGTTGGAACACCGATGGCAACTGGATGAAAACTGACAGAGGAGGACAAGTCATCAGGGGTAAATCAGACTTTGTATAGATCAATAATTGGAAAACTCATTTATGTTGTACATACTAGACCAGATATTGCACATGCAGTAGGAAAAGTTGCTAGATCTTTTTCTAATCACAGAGAGTCACATACAAATACTATGAAAAGAATTCTAAGATATCTAAAGAATACCGAGGAATATGGCTTATGGTAAAAAGAGAAAGCAAATTAGAACTTAAGGTTTTTACCGACGCTGATTGGGCTGGAAATATTGATGATTGAAAGAGAACAATTGGAGGACCATTCTTCATGGGTGACAGAATTGTCACATAGATCAGCAAGAAACAAGGATGTATCTCACAATCTACTGCAAAGGCTGAGTATGTTGCTGCTGCTGCAAACTGCTCAAATATTGCATGGATCAAATAGTTACTAGAAGGTATGCATATGCAAATTATAGAACCAGTCATTGTCTACTGTGATAATATGAGTGCAATAAACATTTCCAAAAATCTTGTCATGCATGCTAAAACAAAGCATATTTCCATCAAGTATCATTATTTAAGAGAACAAGTTCAGGCAAAGGAGGTGATACTTGAGTATGTGCAATCAAAGGAACAATTGGCTTATATCTTCACCAAGCCACTCCCCAAGGATACATTTGAGTACTTGAGAAAGAGACTAGGGGTCAGACCCTTGTTTACTGGTCAGTAAGCTGACTAGAAGGCTGCATCAGCCTACATATTAACAAAATATCAATCATGTTGATGCAAGTAGAAAGATGGACTTCAAAGATAAATCAATACACAACAAGGTATTTATCTACTCCAAGCAACAAAGGTATTACCAATGAATTGGGAAATTCAAGGAATATATTATGAATAGAAAGGAGCCACTTGACATAACTGTCAAAAGCTTGTTTGAAAAGATAAGATGCTTGGCATTAATGTCAAAGGGAGAGAGATACCTCATTATCATACTGACAAAGGGAGAGCAAATAGAAAGGGAGAGAAAACATCAAAAGAAAGGAGAATATTCAAAGGGAGAGATTTTGACACAGAAGGAGAACACATCACACCAGAGAAAGAAATATTATACATCCATCCAGTGAAGGGATTGGAGATAGAAAGAAAGCTACAAGAATCAAACCAAAGCTATTGGAGGTTACCGATAGCCAGACATTTGTAATAGTTATATAAGGAAGCTTGATGAAATTGTATATTCCATATTGTATTAGCAATAGTATAGTATGATAATGTAGTATGTTGCCATCAATGCCAAAGGGAGAGATTGATGACATGTAACTCATTGAATGTTTAAATATGTTAAGTTGGTGATCATGCAAGGCATTAAATCAGTTAATGTATTGTATTGTCATTGATGTCAAATTGATATAATCTGTATGGTCATAGAGATACTGCCAAAGATTTCAAAGAATACAAAAATCAAAGGCTATGCTATCAGTAATGCATATAAGTCAAATATTCACTAAGTGACTACATACACTAATGGAGTGCACCCAATGGTCAGAGTAAAATAACAAAGTCACAATGTTGCTCGACGAAGAAATGCACATAAATTGCTAACGAGTAGAGTTACAGTGTTGCCTGACAAGAAAAACACAGAGTAACCCAATGGACAAAATTTTAGTGTTGCCCAACTGAAAAGACAAGGACAAAGATCCCCATGAAAAATGAAGTCACACCAACAGAACAGTCAGTTATCACCGATGACTAACTGAAGTGTTGAATGATAGAATAGAGAGTTAAAAAAAAAAAAAAAATGCTTAGCTGTCAAGAAGCTAAAGATAGAGTTAATTGATACTAATGATTGTTTTAATCATCCAGCTAAAGCTGCAAATAAGTAATAGATTTAAAGCTGATTTGTACAGTTGGCAAGAAGATATCTGTGAGACAAATAAGGAGTTATGCTTTAAATCTAATTGGCTGGATTGTTTATCATGCCAACCAAGAAACAATGAATATTATGTCTATATAAGAGACAAGATTAATTCATTTTAAATAAAAGAGGGGATGAAGGGAAGTGAATAGAGAGAGGATGCTAAAGAGAAATTGATGAAGCACAACTTCATGCAGTACTAATCAAACAAACTGAAGGGAGAGCTAAGGAATTCTACAGACATCGATGAACAGTAAGCACAACATCATAGAGAAGAAAGTGTGGAGTACAAGGATTGAATTGATACATTGGTCAGAGAGGTAATGTACTTAAATTGATCTAAAAATCTACAATTTAAGTTGCAATATGAACAAGTCATAGTGTTTCAATTTAACCATTGAAGCATCAAGTCTCTTAACCGAGCAGGACTTAATAGTCTTCTATATATTGAGGTACATCTCAAGGAATGCCAAAAAGTTTGACTCATGAAAGTAGCATTGGATATGCCCGATGCCTATTGACAGTCTAAGAAAGAGGCTGATTCAAGGATGGCAACATTAGATGCCCGATACTAAGTGACAACCTCTATGTATAAAATGCTTCAATAAGGTCACACCTAACAGTGTGTTTGTAAACCTTTAACAGGGCTGGCTCTTAACTTGGCTCACTTTAGAAGAGTGAAAATTTGGGGTACTAGTCCTAGTGGTTTTTCCCTTAACAGGGTTTCCACATTAAAAATCCACGTGTTATGTGTGTATGATTCATTTTTTTACTATTTTGTATCTTACATAGTTAATTCTGGATTTATCAATATACTCTGCATATTTACTATATTTCAGTAAATAGATGACTGGTTATTGGTAAACATATAGAAGAAGGTTTGAGAGAGCAATCCAACAAGTATTAAATTGATATAATTATTTCATGGTATTCATCTTGTAGGACAGAAGATAACTTGAGATATAATTTGTGGTTATAAGATTCACAAGGTTGATTTAAGGATGATAATTTAAGGCCACTGATTTTCCCCCCTGCTCTTGGTTATTACTAACAAATATAAGCCTTGGGAACCTATTGAGGTGTCTCACAAAGGAGTATGGTCAAACTTGGGATCAACTCTTAGGACAGGAAAAGTATGCATATAATGATACTGTTAATAGGACTACTGGAAAGAGTCCCTTTGAAAATTTTTATGGACTACACCCTAGAGGGAAATTTGATCTTAGAGAACTAAAAGATGGAGCCAAGGGTAGTGGTTATGCTAAATACTTTTCACTCTCCATGAAAGAGGTGCATGAAACAGTGAGAAAGACTCTAACAGAGAACACTACAAAAATCAAGCAAAAGGTGGATGAAAGAAAAAATGAAGTCCAATTCCAAGTAGGGGATCTTTTTATGGTCTATCTAAAAAAATAAAGACTATAGAAGGGAGTTCCAAACAAGCTGCAGATGATAAGATTAGGGCCATGTACTATTCTGGCCAAATATGGCAACAATGCATACAAGGTTGAGCCCCTTGAGGACATTGTTTTGTCTTTGAAATTCAATGTTACAGATCTGCTCCTCTACAAGCGGCCTACTCTAGATCGAGACCATAGGCTTACTAAGGTTATACAAGAAGTATAAGACCTGAATGTGAGCCCTACACTACCTAAGAAAGAAGAGAAGATAATTGAATCAAGGGCCTAAAAAAAGACCAGGCAGAGGAAATACTATGAGCATTTGATAAAATTGCATGGATAGGCAGATGCAGAGGCCACTTGGATCAAGGAGACAAAGTTCAATAAGTTGGGAGTTGATTTCAACTTACTCAATCCAAGGGTGGATTGAAATATTTCATTTGGGGAGAATGGTGTAGGAGCACCTAGGCTAATCCCTATTTCTTGTTTTTGTTTTGGCTTGAACTGACCTTAGCCAAGTTAGTAGATTTTAGTTTTGGCCTTAAAAGTTCTTGCAAGTGTGTACCTAGGTGGATTTGACTAGGATTAATCCAACCTAGGTGTTTTATTCTTTGTTAGTGGTTAGTGCTAGATTAAGCCTAGAAGTGGGAAAATGGGTCCAAAAGCCTTCATGACTTATGCTAGGTTAGTAATGTGCCTAAAAAGGCCTCTAGGATTATTTTACATCATTCTAAGTCGATTAGAGGTCATTGGGATTCATTTTATGCAAAGTTGTCAAAGTTGTCAAAATGTTGCATGACAACATTTGCAACTTTTAAAAGTTGTATGACAACATTTGCAACTTTTAAAAGTTGTATGAAAACATTTTGCATTATTGGAATATTTTAGAAGAATTATGGTGGGTGGTTAATGTAATAGCCTAAAATTATTAGGAAAGCATATTTAGACATGGAGGATCCCATTTCCCAAGGTAAGTGGATGTAATGAGTGATTTGAATTTGAAGAAGAAGCTCTGGGTATTGGTTTTTGCATACAGTCGACTACCTTGATGTCTGAGTGTTAGTAGATGGATTGAATGTTGAGATCCATTGTTTCATTTTAGTAGTAAAGGTAGTTTAGGACAACTTTTTTTTAGCTTTGAATCTGCTAGTTCATGAGATTAGTCTATTAAATTATTTTTTTAGTTGTATACTTGTTGATGTGGTTTAGACATTTTTGTGGATAATGGCTCCCCATAGATCTCCATTGTGAAAATTATCATGGCCTAGATGGATATGGAAGGGAAGCCATTGTATGGTATACATATGGATGGAGGAGCTCAAAAAAGAAAGCTAGCTGATTTTGGTGTCATGCCCTAGGCGAATCTAGTGTGCCCAGTTAGGTGCATGACACTGAACTAATGGTGTTTAATTGCAGGGTAAAGATTGGGAGAATGGAACCAAGTATGGTTTCATAAGAATAGAGGTCCTACAGATACCTCCTAGCCAGATTAGGCATTTTCCAATCCATTAAGATATATTTCTAGGTAGAAATGATCAGACTGCACAAAAATAGCCCTATTAGCCCTGATGTCTTGGAACCTACTATATGGAGGCCCTAGAACCCTAACACCACCAAAATCCTTAATGCCTTTAAAAAGGGTGTCTAAACATCTAATTTGTTTTTTGGGTTATTTGGAAGAAGTGAGAAAAACTCAATGATTAGGGCTAATTGACCTATTAGGCGTAAAAGACCAAATTCACCTAAGGTCTTGAGATCGTTTGAAAAACCATTGATGTCCAGTTCAAATGGGATCATATGGAAGGAAAGAAGTTTTATTAGCAATAATTAAACTCCCTGCAACACTTGAGATGAAGAAGAGATGAAATTGCACTTGGAGTCTTCCAAGAAGGAGTAAGGGATTGAAGAGCACTTTGTTGATAGTTACCCCAAGGTGAAGCACAAAAGTGACCAACTCATGGAGTTGTGTTGGAGAATTCCTAGGCAAGTTGAGCAAGGGCTTGGAAGATCCTAGGTAAGAGGGTAGGATATTGAGAAGGCTAGGAATAGTAGAGTCCTAGAATTGGCTTCTGTAAGCACACCTTGATTATTTATATCACTCCACAACTACTTTCAAGACCTTTTCTACTAACAAAGACATTCCTCCCACACTTGGATTGCATTATCCAATCCAACCTTGCATGATACAACCCTTTTTTTCTCTTTTTCCCTAGTCAGGCTATTTCAAATATCGCCTAGGAAAAGAGCTCATAAATCATTATGAGCACTTCTACAACTCAAACCAAAGTAAAAATTATGTACAAAGACTCCTCTCTCATTCCTCCTAGGCCCATTTACTTGCCACAGTGGAAAAAATTGAGAGGAGTCATTTTTTTATGTACCGTCCAGACTGGACCAGAGAGCACATAACCAGAAGAAGTTTTATTTACAACTACAAAATGGAACTAAAAAATAAAAACCACTACACAGATAACTAGTAAACTACTATTAGAAGCTAATTACATTGATAGGTTTCTCAATAGAATCCATCTTTGAATCTATCAAATAGAAAACACAAAACTTGTGACTGTGCAAAGTCTGCAACTTCTCAATTGATTCAAAATGTGATAAAATGACATAAAACCTTTGGATGAATAAATGAAAGTCTTGAAATATGCATCCTTTTCCTAGGAAAACCTCTGAAAGCAATCAATAACTAGGTTTTGGACAAAAGAAACTTTTTGGGAAAAGTTGTCGAGCAACTTTCAAAAGTTGCAAATGTTGCATAAGCAATATTTTGCACTTTTTAACAACATTGTTTTTCTTATTTATAGCTCCATGAATGGATGAACTAAGGTAATAAACCATATTCTATGACTTAAAAAACCTAAAAAGTTCCTCTGAAGAATCTTGGTTGCCCAACTCTCATTTTGACTAATTATGTCAAATAGGGCATTACAAAGGTCACTTGGACCAAAAGCCACACAAAATAAGCTCAAAAACTCCTAAATCATTCTAAACCCATCCCAAAATTCCCTAAACTATCTTAGAAACTAGAAGAAAATATTACACAAAAAATGAAGGGCTTTGAACCCTAGGTGCTCCTACGCCATTCTCCCCTAAACAAAAGGAAGTCAAATCCCATTGTTAAAGATAAAGTTAGGATCTATGCCCAACTTATGATTATTTATACCTAGCACCCATGTAGCCTCTAAATCTTCCATTCCTTTCCATTTGATCAGATAATCCATGTACACCTTGGTCCTTGTCTTTTTAGCTACTATAGGGCTCAAGATCATCTTGGCTTGTGGTCTTGGTGTGACTAGTAGTTTCAAAGATTTTATCTCTTTTGCATCCTCTAATTATCCATGTTCTCCTACTATAACTAGTCATTTTTAGGAAACCAAATATGAAACATTAAACACTAGAGAGAGTCCCATGTATGCAAGAAACTCCACCTTATACGCATTGTTCCCATATTTGGCTAAAATGGCACAAGGGCCTACCCTTCTCATCTGAATCTTTTTTGTGACACCTTTCTGCAATGTTAACTTTTTCAACTAAAGTATTACTAGATCTCCACCCTGGAATTGAACATCTTCCTTTCTCTCATCCACTTTATGCTTTGTATTTGTAGTATTGTCCCCAAGTACTTGTTTAACTGTATCATGTACCTCCTTCATGGACTGAGAAAATTCCTCTGCATAACCACTTCTCACTGCATTATTGCCTAGGTCTCTTAGTTTGCATATGCCTCTGGAATGAATCCCATAGACCACTTCAAAGGGACTTTTATGTGTGGATAAGTTTATGGTGTCATTATAGGAAAATTCTTCTTGAGAAATAATTTGGTCCAATGTCTATCCATACTCCTTCGTGAGACACCTTAGGAGGTTGCCCAAACTCCTATTTACAACCTCGGTCTTCCCATCTATTCGAGGATGTTATGCAGAACCAAAAGAGAAGTTGGTACCAAGCTTCTGCCACAAAGTCTTCCAAAAATGACTCATAAATTTGTTGTCTCTATCTGATACAATACTCATGGGTAGTCCATGGATTCTAAACTTCTTCCCTGAAGAAAATATTTTCTATGTAGCATTCATCATGTGTGGTCCTACATGGCACAAAATGGGCCATCTTACTAAATCTATCCACAATCACAAAAATACTATCCAAAACATGTTTTGGCTTAGAGAGTCAAACTAGAAAGTCCATACTGAGACACTCCCAAGGTCTATTTGGAATTGTAAGGGGTTGATACAACCCTACATTTGAGGAATTCCTCTTATCTTTTTGACAAAGAATACAAGTCTCTACATATTTTTGAATATGCTTATTCATCTTAGGCTAGTAATAATATCTTTTGACCAAATATAAAGTCTTGTTAACACCAAAATGTCAACTAAGTGACCCATTATGTTTCTCCTACATTATGTTCACTCTCATTAAACCTCTAGACACATAGAATTTCCCTCCCCTAAACAAAAGACCTTCTTGAAGAGTGAAATTAGAATACTCAATGTGGAAATGATTTTAAAAATATTTACAAACCTTATAAGCAGATGAGAAGTCCTCATCATCTCAGTAAATTTCCTTGATGCTATCTATACCAATTCCCCTTAAATTTATTTCTTGAACTGTCAACAATCTTCTTCTCAATGCATCTACCACCTTGTTTGGTTGCCCTTTTTTGTGCTTGATATTGAATGTGTAGGATTTAATGTATTCCACCCACTTCATGTGGTTGTGAGTTAACTTGTCTTGTGAATTTTGGAAGCTTAAAGCTTGATTGTCTGTGTAGGCTACATATTCCTTAGGAAGGAGGTAGTGTCTCCATTTCCTCAAGGCTTGAACCAATGCATACAAATCCAAGTCATATAAGGAGTACTTTATTTTTTCATCACTTAGATTTTCACTATGAAAAGACACTGGTTTACCTTCCTGACTTAATATTTCTCCTATAGCAGTGTTAATGGCATCACACTCAACAGTGAATAACTTCTCAAAATTAGGAAGTACCAAAATTGGTTGGGTGGCTATTTTTCTCTTCAAGGTCTCAAATCCCTTGTTATATTTCTCATTCCACTTAAATTTAGTATTCATGCATCCTTTCATTATGTCTAAGACAAGTGTACATATCTCACTAAACTGTCTGATGAATTTCCTATAAAATCTAGCCAAACCATGGAAGTTCCTTACCTCTGTAGCAGACTTAGGTGTTGGACAATTTATGATTCCTTCCACCTTTCTAGTATCCATTTTCAATTTCCCTTCTAATATAACAAAACCAAGGTACACCAACTCCTATTTCATGAACTCACATTTGTCCAAGTTGATTGTTAGCTTCTCCTCAAGCATTTTTTGTAAAACCATATGCAAATGCTTTAGATGGTCTCATTTTGTCTTAAAAAATACCAAGATATCATCTAGGTACAATACAACCCACTTACCTATGAATTTATTCAACACTTTTTTCATTAACCTCATAAATGTTCTTGGTGCATTAGACAACCCAAAGGGCATGGATAACAAATCATGTAGGCCTTGTGTAGTCTTAAAAGCCATTTTCCACTCATCCCCTTCCTTCACTCTAATTTTGAGGTATCCACTCTTTAGGTCAATTTTGGTAAAATACTTGGGTCCCCCTAGACAATCCATTAAGTCTTCTATCCTCAGGATTGGTAACCTATACATTATGGTAATTCTATTAATGTCTCTAGAATCTATACATAATCTCCAAGTACCACCTTTCTTTGGGGCTAGGATAGTGGGGACATCATAAGGGCTTATTCTTTTCCTAATTAGGCTTTGGTCAAGTAACTCTTGGATTTGTTTAGCAATATCTACATTCTACTGTGGGTTTATCTTATAGGTAGCTTTTTAGGGAGGGAGACTCCTAGAATGAAGTTAATTTTATGGTTTATGGATCTCTCAGGTGGTAGGGTTCCTATTTTTCCATGAATTACTATCTCCTTGTACTGGTTTAGTAGCTCTTGTATCTCTATGGGAAACTCCTCTTTCTTGTCCACTTTTTCACCCTTAGGTTTCAACACTAAGGAAAATCTCATTCCTCCTTCTTCTAGTGTGCTCAAGAATTCCTTTTCCCCCACTAAAAGTACATTAGGACTTACTATCTTCACTTCTCCTTTGAAGAGTGACTAAATTTTAAAAGTGATCCCATCCTTCTTAAATGAGTAGGAGTTATTAGCTCCATCATGCATAGCAGATCTATCAAACTACCAGGTTCTTCCCAACAAGATATGACAAGCATCTGTGGGTAATACATCACACAAAAATATGTCCTTATATCTCCCTATTGATAAATCTACCCAAGCTTTCTCATTTACTAACACATGTTGGTCTTTATTCAGCCAGGTGATCCTATTGGGGTTAGTATGTGGAATCCTTTTTAACTTAAGCTTATCAATTACTTCAATAGAGATAATGTTATTAGCCAATCCAGAATCAACAATAACTATGCAAACCTTACCTAAGATCTTGCATTTGACTCTGAACAAAGATCTCCTTTGACTTGGATCTTCTCAGATTGGTTCCTTGATAAGTGTTATTTTGATCATGAGATTCTCCCCTATCTCTGAATCTAATGCCACCGTTGTTGTCTTGCTACTGGAAGACTCTTCTTGCACATAATTTATTCTTTTCTCTCCATCTCAAGATGATGAACTCTTTTCAGGACAACTATAGGTAGGATTCCCATATTGCTAATAGTTTTAATACTTCATAGAAGAGAAATAATATCCTCTTCCTTGCCCACTTTTTCTCCCTCTGAAGTTCTTGTTAGAACCCCTTTCCTTTGTTTTAACCACCTCTGCTACTGGTTTCTTCTACTTGTTGCTCTATGAGATTTGATTCACATTGGCTTCTTGTTTTTGAATTTCTTTCCCCAAAGCCTCCTCTCTGGTCCCTTCCATCTCTTCCTCTTCCTCTACTCCTACTGCTTGAATCATGCTTATTCTTCAGTTTTTCTTCTACCTTGAGAGAAAGTTTATAGTATTGGTGAATTATCCTTAGTCTTAAGAGGCTGATCTCCTCTTGTATGATCCACCTTAACCCATTTAGATATATATCCACCTTTATTCTTTCCTCTTCTATCACATGTGATCTTAGACATAATTTATGGAACTCCTTTGTATAGGAACATACTTCAAGGTTTTTTTTCCTTAAGTTCTATCTTTTCTTGTGTAACTACAATTCATAATCATCTGGAAGATAAGTCTCCCTAATCTTTGCCACCATACCTTTCCAACATATAATTGGATTTTTTCCCTCTTTTATCCTTTCATCCTGCACAAACTTCCACTATGTGACTGCATTCCCTCTCAACCTTGTTTTGGCTACTTTCACCTTTTGAGCCTCTGTCACATTAAAAGTTGTTTTATAAACCCTCTATCCACTCTATGAACACCTCTCTTTCTATTTTACCACTAACTAGGAGTACACCTTCCAATTATTTTCCACTCATCTCCCTTAGAGCCTTAAGGAATGGCTCCTCTTGGAGTGCTGGATCAGGCTCTAGCAATACATCTTCTTCTCCTACTGACTTGTCTTTTCCTCCTTTCTCTCTTACCATCTCATTTATTTATTCTATCCCAGATTGCACTTCATCCAATTTAGTTTCCATCTTTTCCAACTATTCTCTTAGGAGTCTATTCTCCTCTTCTATTTCATTCACCTTC
Organism: Thuja plicata; assembly: GCA_018584345.1. Taxonomy (NCBI): domain Eukaryota; kingdom Viridiplantae; phylum Streptophyta; class Pinopsida; order Cupressales; family Cupressaceae; genus Thuja; species Thuja plicata. Next base: position 831,448 of record MU224075.1, on the reverse strand, counting down.
TTAGCCAGCTCTAGGCTAGTCAGCATGGTTGATTCATCGACGGATTCAAGGTCACTAATGTACCTTCTAGCCTAAATATTTCACGGCTTTGATACCAATCAAATAGATGTGTTCCCTCAAAAGTCAACTTGACTCACTACTAGGCCTTTCCCTAGTCTCAATAGGGATTCTTTTCATACCCTAATCTAAGGATGGAACAATTAGTTCAACTATCCCTCAATCCAAGAACCTCTTTATCAATTATGCCTTCATTCCTCACTGAATCCACTAGGGTAGATTCAATAAATCATAATAAAACCACTCATACAGTGTAGCAGGGTTTCGATCACTTACCATTAGCTCATTTGACTCTATTATTGAAGGTCTTGAATCAGAATTCATCCATCCACCAATCATTTTCCTAAAAATAAGGAATAGGGCTAATGGTTTAATGTAGCCCTATCTAGGTTCCTAAACAAGTTTAACTCAAAATTATTATAAACAAGCCCCCAAAACATTATTATATTTTGACACCCTTTTGGAAAACTCAATGGATTTCTAGGGTTAGGGTTCCTCAACTCCTTCATATAGTGACTCAAAATTCTTAGGGACCGTGTCCTTAAAAGTAGGGCTAATAGGTGGAGTCTTTGAAATTATTCACATAACCTAATGAATTAGATTCATCAATTTCCACCACTTCTCCTAGGGCCTATATTCTACCAAATACCTTCCTCCCACACTTGGATTGCATTATACAAGCCAACCTTGCAAGATATAGTAATTTGTTTCTCTTTTTCCCTACCTAGGCTATTGCCAAGCTCTCCTCGAGAAAGAGCTTATACATAATTATGAGAACTTCTCCAACTAAAACCAAAATAAAAAGTGTTTATAGAGACTCCTCCCATTCCTCCTAGGCCCTTTTACTTGCCACAATGGGAAAATCTCAGCGGAGCCATTTTTCTATGTATAGTCTAGACTGGACCAGAGAACACGGAACCAGAAGAAGTTATATTTACAAATACAAAAGAAAAAACACTACACAAAGAACTATTAAAATATTATCAAAATCTAATTACATTGATAGGTTTCTCAATTAAATCCATCTTTGAAGCTATCAATTAGAAAACACAAAAATTGTGATTGTGCATAGTCAGCAGCTTCTCAATAGATTCAAAATGTAATAAAATGACATCCAAACTTTGGAAAACTCCATGAAACTCTTTAAATAGGCCTATTTTTTCTAGGAAAACCACTCAAAGAAATCAATAACAAATTTTTGGACAAAAGCAACCTTTTGGGAAAATTCGTCGAGAAACTTTCAAAAGTTGCAAATGTTGCACAAGCAACATTTTGCACTTTTTAACAACTTTCCTTTTTCTTATTTCTATCTCCATGAATGGATGAACTAAGGTCATAAACAATATAGTTAGACTAAAAAAAACCTAAAAATTTCCTCCTAATCATCTTGTTTTCCCAACTCTCATTTTGACTCATTATGTCAAACAGGGCATTACAAAGGTCACTTGGACCAAAAGCCACACAAAACAAACTCAAAAATTCCTAAAGAATTCTAAAACCATCTGAAACTTCCCTAAACTAAAATAGAACCTAGAAGAAAACATTACACAACAAAATAAAGGGATTTGAACCCTAGGTGCTCCTGCACCAAAAAAAACCCAATTGAATGAAAGAACAACTTCACATTGGTCCCTTAGGGTGAGTACCTATTTTCCAACTAAGGTGAGCCCATCTAGAGGGAAATATAGTTGCAATTTCTTTGACACCCATAACTCATTGAAAGGAAAGGAGAGAGAATACTTTATTTTCTATATTTTTATCAAGGTATATGCACTTTCTCTTATACCCATGATTCATTGGAAGGAGAGGGGAGATGATATGTGTGTTCTACCTTACGATATAATAAGAAAAAAATAAAAAGGTGTACAAGTACGCCAGACATGTCAAACATTTTAGGTATTTTTAAGAACAAAAATGAAATGTTTTCTAATCTAAGGCAAACAAGGGTTATTTATAAACATCAAAACCAAAGTCCTAAACCCTAAACCTAGTCTCAAGTAAACTCTTCAACCCATGTAGATAAGAAACACCACTTGTTACAACATTAGGTTTCTCTCAAAAATAAAACCAAATGACAAGATAACTATTCTATAAAAAATGTAGTAATAGAACTCAATAATGTAGGTATACCTTTTCTATAATTCAAAAGTGGTGAAAAATAGATGCAAGACCATATAATGCATACAAATATAGTAACCATTGAGAAAAAATATAAAATCTCATTGGGAAAATTAAGGTATACAATGCTTAAATTTAGGAGCTCTAATAAAAAATGTACATTTGCCAAATAAAACCATAGGATTATTGAAATTTTCATAAACACAATAAAACATTGAAAAAAGAGTATAAATTCACGACATAGTGACAAAAATGTATTTTTGGTGACTCTAGTTATTTTGGACCTATAATTCACCAACAACATCCAACAAGAAAAAAAAAGTTAGTAAAAGGACTAGGGTTCCATAAAGTGTGCCAAAATAATGAAAAATACAAATAGTATGTGAAATGTATTCTAGCCCAACCATAAGAAAGAGACAATGAATTCAATCATCATATAAAGAGAAAAATTCTTCACAAAAGTACAAACAAATTTATATAAACACTAAAATTTTAGATGCTTTCATGAAACACTTGATTTCCTTGTCCTCCTATCTTCCTGATGTAAGTGTTCCAAATGGCTTGCTTGCGCAATGTCCTAAGGAGATCTTCTTGATCCTCTTCAAGGATCCTAATCTCCTCTAGGTCCTTATTAGGCTTAGATCATTAACTAATTCCTAATCCTACTCTTCTCTAAGAGTCTCCACTTTGTGCTTCACCTTTGAAATACTAAGACCCTAGTAGTTACCTCACTTCCTCACTTCTCCTACTTACACTTAGAAGTGTCTAAGTGCTAAGTTCCACTCTAAAATTCATGAATCACTTGTAGGGGTGTCCATAACCATGTAGACATTGCATTTTATCACAATTTAATCCATCTTAAGGGATCTCATACCCATTTTCAATCGAGTCAAAGTTCTTGTCTCTAGGAGGCCTAATTAAGCTTCCTTCCTTGTAGCCCTTGTCAGCATGTTTTTCTCAGTTCTTTCAAAAAATTTCCAAAGAACTTGGAAATATAAGACCATATCCAGATACCCTTTTCAATTTTATAAATTAATTTGTTGGTTTTAGTTTCAGAATTCCTCCATACATAGTCATCCTACAAACTAGGATCAATAGGGCTAATATGCTTAATTCTAGGACAGTCTGCAACACTATGCAAAAATTGTTTAAAACTTGGTCTCCATGATTGATATGAACTTGAAAAACTTAGTATGTTAAGGTAACACTAAACCCTAACTAGAAATGTACTTAGACTGTATAGTATTTTACAACCCTGCATGTGAGTGCTCACTATTTCACCTCCAAACCACTAACCAGACAGTGCATGCTCGCCTAGGGCTTGGATCTAAAAATAGAAAATCAACTTTCCCTAACTCTTAAATCTACACATATGTACACTACTGACTCCCCTAACATATCCATCTAACCTTAGGTCTTTCCCATGGTTAGATTTCATGGGGGAGCCATGACTTGACTCACTAGTCAGGACAGGACCAGTGAGTCTCCTAAACACAGAAAAATTTGAACTAGACCTTAAACTACCTCAGAAAAACTAACTCACTAAATGAAAAATGTTAAAAACTATCTTAAGAACACCAAAACATCATCAACTCAAAGCTTTCAATCCATACAATGGTACTGTTTCAATGAAATGCTCGGGATTCTCAGAAAACCAGAATTGCAGAGCTATATTCCAACTTTACACTTGTTACAATGATTGAATAAATATATTATTCAAGTCTCTCCATCCATTATATTCCTTCTTCCTTCATTCTAGGCCTTTTTGGTCGATTCCCCACTCCTAGTTTCAAGGAGAATCCAAGGTAACCATGTTGCATGCAACTTTTGCAATAATTCCAAATGTTGTCATGACAACAATTTAGCAACTTTTGGCATCTTTTCCATTATGCCTTCTCCCTACATTTTAGGACCTCTAACCTCTCTATTTTGAGGATCAAGATTATTTAAGGCCTCAAAGAATCTCTATATCCACATTTAAGAGTTTAGGACACATTCATGACTCCAATCCCATATTTAGCAACTAACCCTAATAAATTGAAAAACTACTAACAATGGCTATTGTTGTGACCTTAGTCCTAATGACTAACTCACTTAGCCCACATTGAAATGACCTACTAAGGTCTAAACAAAAACTAATCTATCTTGACTTGGCCAATATTAAGTACAAGCCAAAATGAGAACAACTTGGAGGTTAGCCTAGGTGTGCTCCTGCACCATCCTCCCCAAAACACAAAGTTCAATCCACCCTTGGATTGAGGATGCTTGGATCAATCCCCATCTTGTTGAACTCTGATTCTTTGACCCATACTACATCAGCATTGGTTTGACCATGCCTTTTGATCAAGTGCTCCTTATACTCTTTTGTTCTAGTCTTCTTGTATACTCTTGTATCCAGTATCTTGTCAGCTCCTATGACTATAGCAGAGGGTAATTGTAGATCTTCCACATCTCTGATCACTTCTTGTAGACTCTGATCCATGTTTTGTTGTGGTCCTTTGTAATGGACTAAGTCTGTAATGTTGAAAATAGGTGACAGTCCACTATCTTCGAGGAGCTCAACTTTGAATGCATTTTCACCATACTTAGCCAAGATAATTCATAAGGCAATGCTTTGAATGTAATTCTTGCATTGTATTTCTTGATTGTACCTCTAGGGTGTAATCCATATACTATCTCAAAGGGGCTCTTCCCTGTTGATCTATTGATGGTGTCATTGTAGGAAAACTCAGCCTGTCCAATCAATTGATCCCATTGCTATCTGTACTCCTTTTTTAATCACCTTAGTAGATTTCCAAGGCTTCTATTCACCACTTTGATCTGACCATCAGTTTGGGGATTGTAGGTAGACCCGAAGGATAAATTAGTGCCTAATCTTTGCCAAAGAGTCTTCCAAAAATGATTAATAAATTTAGTGTCTCTATTAGACACAATGCTCTTAGGTAGCCCATGGATTCTTACTATCTCTTTGAAGAAGAGAGAGGTTATTTGGCTGGCATCATTAGTGTTCTTTCATGGCACAAAGTGAGCCATTTTCCTAAACTTATCAACAACTACATAAACATTATTCATGCTTTGTCTTGTTTTGGGTAACCCAACTACAAAGTCCATGCTCAAGCAATCCCAAGGCCTAGTGGGAATAGGTAGTGTTTGGTAAAGACCAGCATTTGAAGAAGTGCCCTTGGATCTCTGACATACAATGCAATTCTCCACATACCTCTTAACATCAAGGCTCATTCTCGGCCAATAGTAGAACCTTTGAACTAGTTCTTGTGTCTTAGTGATCCCAAAGTGACTACTCAATGCACCACTGTGCTTTTCTTGTATAATATTGTAATTAATAGAGACTCTAGGGACACATAACTAATTTCCCTTAAACAAAAGGTTACTTTTCAAAGTGTATTCAGCATACTCACTATGAAAATGGTTCTTTTATTCAACACATACCTTGTAAATGTCTGCAAAATCCTCATCTTCGGCATATAGATCCTTGAGGTGATCTATTCCCATGCTCTTCAGCTGCACCTCTTGGATAGTGAGATCTCTTCTAGACAATGCATCTGCAACTTTATTAAGGACACCTTTCTTTTGTTTGATGTCAAAGGTGTAACCTTGCAGATATTCCACCCATTTCATGTGCTTGTGGCTCAACTTCTCTTGAGAATTTAGAAAACTTAAAGCTTGATTGTCTGAATAGACAATGAACTCCTTGGGCAAAAAATAGTGTCTCCACTTTCTCAAAGCTTGAACTAATGCATACAACTCAAGATCATAAGAAGAATACTTCTTCTTTGCTTCACTCAACTTCTCTGAATGAAATGCTACTGGTCTGCCCTCTTGGCTTAGGACAGCCCCAATAGCTATGTCACTTGCATCACACTCAATGGTGAAAAGCTTCTCAAATCTTGGAAAGACTAGGACAGGTTGGGTAGCAATCTTTTCTTTCAATAACTCAAAGCTATTAGTGGCTTGTTCATTCCATATGAACTTGGTCTTCATTCCTCCTTTGATTGTGTCCAACATAGGAGCACAAATAGCACTAAATTGCCTTATGAACTTCCTATAATACTGAGCAAGGCCATGAAAACTTCTTACCTCGGTTTTTGTCCTTGGATTAGGCCAATTCAAAATGGCTTCCACTTTACTAGTGTCCATTTTCAGATTACCATGAGATAGAACAAATCCTAGGTACACTAGCTCTGTTTTGATGAACTAACACTTCTCCAAGTTAATCATTAACTTCTCTTCTGTTAGTAATAACTGAGAGGGGGGGGGGGGTGAATCAGTGGCCTCAAAAATTTAT
>MU224075.1:793772-819490 GCA_018584345.1 Thuja plicata | reverse complement strand
TATGAGTGCAGTTTCTTCATACCTTTCATCTTCATCTGAATCATCCTTCACAGCTACAAACACTATCTCAACATCATCATCCAGTTCTGTGTCAGTATCTTCATCTTTGCAAGCAGCTAGATAGCTATCCTTTTTGCCTTTGTCCTTATAATCTCAGGTATAACTTCTTTCTGATCCTCAGTAACCTCTATAATCTTTGTTATCACCTCTGTCAGATTTATTCTCAAAAGATCTGTTATCACTTCTGTCATCTTTTCTTTTAGGACATCTTGCAACAAAGTGTCCAATATCTTTACAATTAAAACATACAAGTGGTAACTTACCTTTGTATCTACCTTTTCCTCTTAGCATTCTTCTTGCCATGAGTGCTTTAATTTCATCTAGATCTTGTTCTTCACTTTCTCTTTCACTGTCTTTTCTAGATGAGTGTCTTTGACTAGATTTTCTTATTCTCACAGAAGACTTGAATGTAGACTCTAAGCTTGGTGAGACACTATTATCAAAGTTATTCATCTCAAATGAAATTAGTCTACCAATCAGGCTATCAAGAGTGACTGTATTATTTTCTACTGCTCTCATTTCTTGAATAGTAGAGACTCTAATAGCATATCTAGGCAATAAGGTTCTGTTGGTACCCATATACACCCCGGTTTTTAAACTTTCGGTGTGGGGTCTCGAACCTCTTTGAACTAAGTTCAAAGAAGTTCAAAGTGGTTCAATTTGTTGGAGCAGGTTTAAATGGTTTATTCTAATTCCTCTTAGTTCAATATGGCTCGATGAATTCATTTTTATGGGATGTCTGATGATTTCATTTCAAAAAGTTCAGTAGTTACAAGAACAGAAGCTATTGGTTCAAATATGTAAGTTTGTCAGTGCAAGAGGTCAAATCTTTCAAGGCGGATCATGTTAGTATCAATGAGGTTCCTATAGGTACAATCAGATTTTAAAAGGTTCAACATAATACAGTTGGTTGGTTCAAATAGTTTCAAATCAGTTCAGAATGGTTTAGTCCGCCCCACCCCATCATTGGTCCAAATTGTTTCAAGAAGCAGGATCAAAGAATCGAGTTCAAGATGCCATTTCAAAAGCTCAAAGTGCAAAAGTTCAGATAATGTGATTCCTTAAGTGCATATTGCCAAAATAAGATGTTTGAAATTTGTTAGTGGACACCCAAAAGTGTATTCATCGTCAACCACCTATAGAGGAAAACATAATGTGGATTGTTTGATAGAATGTCAAAAGGATATATATTATACTTGGCACATAACACAATAGCATTTGAATGTTATATTGATCAAAATCAGTTCATTATTGATATCAAGTTCGGGCTATTTTATTTGCTTTCCACAATGGAACAAAGAACCCATCAAACTATGGTTATGTGTAAATTGATTGATGGAATGTTAATAATGTCAATAGACACTTGTTCAGTGATTGAGCAAAGCCTCGTGATGTACCATCGACCTCCAGTATCGCTCTAATTGGCAGTATGCAAAGTTCAACTTCAAATGGGAAATTTTGAATAAGCTACAACCTTATAAGATGAATGCCTCAAACATAAGGAAGATGCCAATGTGCAGAGAAATTTATTCCTAGACACTAAACTTTTACCAGTCTTCTGTATACATGGGCTGTGCATCTGATTGTGAGGAAACACCAGACAGTGTGGGAAGATGTGTGCATCGATGATGTCCAATTAAAACCAAAGAGCAACACCTACAGGAGCTCGTACATAAGAATAGGGAAAGGAAATATTAAATGAATCTCGAGGTCTCAGTAAACAAGTAGAAGAGTTAAGTCATGAGAAAATGTCTACAATCTAGAAGTGCCTAATGCGACCAGTGATAACAAAGAAAAGCACAAAATATCAAGCACGTGTTAGCAGCCGGTCCACATGTAGATGAAGAATACTTACCATTGCCGCTCCATAGTTTGTCATACAGACTGATGTCAATTCCCAAATCTTCAAAACATGCTGAGAATTAAGTATTCATGTGATGTACATGGTCAGAAGAGACTCAGATGTGGAATTTTTGAACTACGGTTATATCACTCAAGTCATGATCGAGCTCGGCCCTGTGTAAAATGACTATTTATTCACAATTGGAATTATATTGAATGGTCAGTGTTGACAATGCCGCGTGCCCTATTTCACGGATGGGAAACTCGATGATCATATGTAAATTGTTTGACAGAATGCCCGCAAGCAGAGCACGACATATGGAATTATAGATAAGAGAAGTAGAACTTGTAAAAGGTATCCAAACATAAAGTTTCCAAAGCTTTGTCAGGTTAGACTGGTCAATGACAATGAGAATTGGTTTTGCACATTGGCAATATTGGCATTCAAGAATGTGATCTAATCTATAACACAATTTCAATATTAAAACATTACCATTTCCTGAGAATGCCCCAACACTGAATGTCAAGGAGGACCCGACATCTTCCCTGATGGACATAACCTTGTTTCATGCTCGATTGTTGGATTCACAGAGGTCTGGGACTACATCAGTGGGAAACTTAAGAGTGATTTTCAATATCAGGCTGATAATGCCCTCATGATGCATGATAATGCAGTTCTTTGTGTTGACATCAGTCATGATTCAAAGATGTTGGTCTCGGGTTCACAGGGTAGGAAAATTGAGGAGGACGTGCTCGCAATTGAATCCCAAAATACATATGTGTGATGGCTTCGACAAAATGTTTCTTGGTGTTCAAAAATGTCACTTGCATGAAGTGGTATGTGTAGAGAGCCAAAAATGACACGCTCTAGTTATAACACCAATGCGTCAAATCAAAACAGAGAGACATTAACACATGTTGCAATGAGATCCGGATGGCACTATTCTATAGGAATAGATCCATTTTGAAAGATGTAGAGCACCAAGTAACATGGACTCTCATAACAAAATATTACTAAGGTACTCACAAAGGGAGACTTTAATGTATTTGAGAAAGTGGATGTGGATAGACACGTCCTCAAGAATTAGTTATTATAATAGGAAAGAAACTGACCAAAAGGGGGAAAATAAATAGGCTCACAAAAGAAGAAACAAGGTTCCAATTTTCTAAATTTTACAGGGAGACTTTGAGCTACAACAGAACAAAGGCTGTGAATATAGTGATAGGGGGAAGATTGGATTTCTCTGAGACTTTGTGCTACAGGGAGTTTTATTCTTCTGGCTTCCAGACTGCAGACTTTGGGCTTTAGCCAGGGAGAGGCTTTTGTAAAATCATTTCATTTTCTTGAGAGACTGTGAGAGACAGAGCATGGGCTTTTTCTTTTTCTCTTTTTCAGAACTGTGTGACTGAGATAGAGATAATATTTTGATAGTTAATGTAGTATTGTGAAAGGAGTTTCTATCTTTTTTTGAAATAGTGGTTTGTTTGTAATGTGTAGAAGATATTTCACAATCTTTTACAGTCAAGGAAGGGAGACTGAGGGTTAATTATATCAGAACTTTGATTATGGTGTATTTTCCTTCCACTGGTAATGAACTTAGTGTCATTTTCAATTTTCTCTGAATTACATTTCAATATCACTATTTTCCTGTTAGATTATGAGTTCAAAATATCTTTAAAGGCTCTGATTTTTAATTCTCTCAAGAAGCTGAAAGACATAGTTTCATCCTCATTACACTATGCAGCGTCCAGCAAATGAACTTTGCATCATCTGCTGTTCTTTACTCTCTTTTATGTAGTAGTATAGGTTCCCACATCTACATTGTATTTACGAGTAGATGTTTGATATCCTTTCTTTCTTTCAGGTTAAAAGCATCTTGTGGTTTTGTGAATTCATTGTAAATCTTACACGGGGAGCTGTACTCGGTTAATTCAGAGGGCACTTACGTTCTTCATAGCGAAGTGACCCAACTGTTGTGTTGCAATTTGTCTTTTGGCCTTGGGCGTTTGGTAGTCATTTTTGTGCAGGTGTTTTGGGAAGACAAATCTGTTCACCAATAGGTTCTTAGGATTTTACTTACCAATGTCACCTATTCAAGTGTACCTCCAACACCTCGTATAGCATTGACTACTTCTTTTATTCTAGTGTTGTACTGTGTGATGTTTTCACCTTCTTTCATTTTGAGATCATCAAACTTTCCTCTAAGGCTTTCTGCCTTGGCTCTCAAAACATTTGCATCACCTTCATGTACAAGTTTCAACTTGTCCCACATTATCTTTGCATTTTTGCAATCTTTGACATCTTCAAATTCAGCATCAGAGAGTGAGGCTGAAAGCTCTACAACCATGCAGTTAGGTTCATGCTTTACTCTCAATTGATCCACTATCAATGGTCCTATAGGTAACACATATTTAGTTTCTAAGTATTGAGTAATATCATTGCCAATACCTGATAAGTGAAGCTTTATCCTGCTTTGCCATGAAGAAAAGTTATCCTTGTTCAACTTGGGCACATCTCGTCTATTCATCTTGTGATCTTTTACTTAGGTCTTGAAACCTTCCTTCTAAGCACACAAGCTCTGATACCAATTGTTAGTAATAACTGAGAGGGGGGGTGAATTAGTGGCCTCAAAAATTTATCCAATTTTAAACTTTAATCCACCAATCAATACTTCTCAAATTATTAAGTCCCAACAAGATGCATGCCTTTGAAATATTTGAAACAAATAACTGTCTGTCGGTTTACCAAGTCTGTCTTGTTTCTCCTTGATAACCAATAAGTAGTAAACTATATTTACCAATACTCAGTAAATATGCAGAGTATACCAGTCAATCCATAAATGCATATGTAGAATGTAAAACACTAAATTAATTAATGATACACACATAACACAAGGATTTTAACGTGGAAACCCTGTTAAGGGAAAAACCATTGGGGCCGGTACACCAAATTTTCACTCTTCTGAAGTGAGCCCTATTAGGAGCCAACCCTATTAAAGGTTACAAACACACTATTAAGTGTGACCTTGGTAGAGGATTTTCAATACATAGGTTGTCACTAATTATCTGGCATCTACGCTACCATCCTTGAATCAGTCTCATGACTGTCAATAGGCTTTATGCAAAATCTTACTACCATCCTTGAATCAGCCTCCTTCTTAGACTATCAATAGGATTTAGGTAAGACCGATGCTACTATCATGATTCAACCTTCTGGTAGTCTGTTAGGATATACCTCAATTACAAAATAATGTTAAGTCTTTCTCTATTAAGAGACTTTAATGCTTCAATGGTTAAACTGAAATAAAATGACCTATTTCTAATGCAACTATATTGCAGATTTTTAGATCTATTTACTTACAATATCTTTCTGATCAATGTATCAATTCAATTTCTTTGTACTTAACTCTTTCTGCTTTGTTATGTTTTGATTCACTGTCTGTCGGTGTCTGTAGAATTCTTTAGCTCTCCCTCAGCTTGATTGATCAGGACTGCATGAAGTTAATCCTTCATCAATTTCTCTTGAGCATCTTCTATCAGTTCACTCCCCCATGTATTTGATTACATATTGACCACACTGGAATTAATTATGCTTGTCTCTTAAATAGACATGATTTTCCTTAATTCTAGGTTCTTTGATTCTTGGTTCTTGGAGTGAAAAACAATCCAGCCAAATTGATTTATGGCTTTAACTCCTGATTTATCTTGTAGTTATCTTCTTGCCAACTATACAAATCAATTACTTAACTGTGGTCAAATAAAACAAATAAAACAACCAGTTAAGTCTATCCTTTAGCTCTACTAGCTAGATATTTTGTCATTTTCTGATCTCTCTATTCCGTTGGTCAATTTTGCAGTTCGTCACTAGTGACAACTACTAGTTCTGTCGGTGTCGCTTTAGTTAGCTTCAAGATCTCCATCCGTCGGGCATCATTGTATCTTTATTCGTCAAGCAACATTATTTTTACCTCGTCAGGTATGATGTGATTCTGCTTCATCAGGAAACACTGTCTTCTACTCGTTGGGTATCACTGTGACTTTAATCTTTGTCTTTACCGATGTTGTGCACTCCGTCGGTGTAGTCTATCACTCAGTGAATACTAGAATTTTATGCATTGCTGGAAGCATAACCTTTATTCCATTGGTTCTCTGAAGTCTTTGGCATGATCATACAGATGATATCAAGTTGACATCAATGACAATACAAACCATTAACTAATTTAATGTATTGCATCATCTTCAACTTAATATAGTCAATCATTTAATCAGTTATATGTCATCACTCTTCATGTATCTTCTTGACTACTAATTCCACATGCTAGAGGTTTTCCTCTCTTGTCTTACTAAAGATGAGTATATCATCCAAGTATACCACTACAAACTTGCCAATGTGGTCCTTGAGTACTTCATTCATCAACCTCATAAAAGTTTATGGAGCATTTGATAGGCCAAATGACATGACTAGCCATTCATACAACCCTTCATTAGTCTTGAAGGTTGTCTTCCATTCATCTCCTTCATTCACCCTTATCTGATGATATCCACTTTTTAAATCTATCTTTGTGAAGTACCTTGCACCTCCTAGACAATCCATCAAGTCTTCTATCGTAGGGATAGGGAACCTATATCTGATAGTGATCCTATTTATGGCTCTAGATTCAGTACATAATCTCCAAGTACCTCCTTTCTTAGAGGCTAGGACTGTGGGTACAACACAAGGACTAATACTCTTCCTTATAAGACCTTGTTCTAGTAACTCTAGAATTTTTCTAGCTATTTCCTCATTCTGTTGAGGGTTCATCTTGTAGGTTGCCTTATTGGGTAGTTTAGCTTCAGGAATAAGGTCAATCTTATGGCTTATGGGTCTTATAGGGGGTAAGGTTGATGGTTTTCCATCACTTACAATACCTTCATACTTTTGCAACATTTCTTGTATCTCTTGTGGCAGCTCTGTCCTCTTCACCGTTTTGTCTTCCACTTCCTTGGGCTTTAACATTAGTGCAAAGAAAACTCCTTCTCCTTCCTCTATGGCTTCAAAGAACTCTTTCTCACTCACCATTAGTACATTAGGACCTGCTTTCTTCACCTGTATATCTTCTAACAATGACTGTATTTTGAAAGTCATGTTATCCTTCTTGAAAGTATAGGAGTTCTTCACTCCATCATGGATAGCTTGGTGGTCAGATTTCCATGGCCTTCCTAGGATAAAATGGCATGCATCCATGGGTAGTACATCACATAGAACCTTTTCCTTATATCTCCCTATAGAGAACTCCACCCATGCTTTCTCATTCACTAAAACATGTTGTCCCTTATTGAGCCATGTGACCTTGTAAGGATGGGTATGAGGTATCCTTGTCATGCCTATCTTTCTGACTACTTCCTCTGACACAATTTTTTTAGTAGACCCTGAGTCTAAAATGACTCTACATACTTTTCCCAACACCTTACACTTGATCCTAAACAAGGACCTCCTTTGGCTTGGTTCCTCCTTAATCGGCTCCTTGATCAATGTTCTCCTCATCATGAGGTTCTCCCCTTCCTCTGAATTTAATGACATGTCAAGGTGTTTATCATCTGCATTTGTGTCTTCTTGGACCACATTAGTCCTCTTGTTACCTCCTTGAGAAGTACTACCCTTCTCTAGACACCTATAGGCAAGCTGTCCCATTTGGTTACAATGATAACATTTCATATTGGAAAAATAATTGTCTCTTCCTTGTCCACCACTTCTTCCTCTGAATTTTGTGTTCCTTACTCTTCCACCTCTAGTAGAGCTTGCTTCTTTCTGCTCATTGTATTTTACTTCTCCTTGTGTCCTTGTTTCTGAACTCTTTCCACCATAGCCACCTCTTTGTCCTCTACTATCTCTTCCTCTACCTCTTCGTTTAGAACTTTGTTCTTGCTTTCTTTTGCCTTTCTCCTCTATCTTCAAGGCCATTTGATAGCATTTGAGGATGGTTTTGAATTTCACAATACTCATGTCTTCTTGAATAGACCATTTGAGTCCATTCAAATACCTAGCTAGCTTGATGCTTTCATCTTCAACCACTTGTGATCTTAAGCACAATTTTTGGAACTCTTCGGTGTAGTCTTAGACATCCAAGTCTTTTTGTCTGATATTATGTCTCCTCCTATGTAGCTGCACTTCATAATCATTAGGTAAATAGGTTTTCTTCATCTTAGTCACCATGCCCTTCCATGTGGCTATATGACTCTTCCCTTCTTTCTCTCTTTCAGTTTGAACAAACTTCCACCATGTGAGAGCTGAACCTCTCAATCTTGACTTGGCCACATTTACTTTTTGGGCCTCTATGATACCATCAAATTCAAAATGGTTCTCTATGTTTTCTATCCAATCCACAACTGAATCTAGATCCATTTGTCCACTAAATAGTGGCACACCCTCCAAAGCTTTACCACTTAAAGCCTTCAATGCTTTTAAGAAGGGTTCTTGGTCATTGATAGGGTCAGGGGTTGGAGCTTCCTCTTCTAGATCCACTCCTTTCTCCCTTTCTTCTTCTTCTTCTTCTTTCTAATCTATCTTATCTTTCATCTTCTCGGCTTTGTCTTGGACTTCTCCCAAGAGTTTCTCCATTTGAGACAACCTTTCTCTTAACAACTTATTGTCTTCTTCTTGATCTTCTACCTTTTTGGCTAACTCAGCATTAGTCACCATGGTTTTACCTTTCTTTTAACTTCTATGTGTATTCTCTCCCACTAATTTAGTAGGCTAAAACATCCACCACAAGCCTAATCTTTAATCAAGCTCTGATACCAATATGATGTAAGTGTTCCAAATGCCTTGCTTACACAATCTCCTAAGAAGATCTTATTTATGTTCTTCAAGGATCCTAATATCCTCTAGGTCCTTATAAGGATTAGATAATTAACTAAGTACTAATCCTACTCTTCTCTAAGAGTCTCCACTTTGTGCTTCACCTTTGAAAGACTAACACCCTAGTAGTTACTTCACTTCCTCACTTCTCCTACTTACACTTAGAAGTGTCTAAGTGCCAAGTTCCACTCTAACATTCATGAATCACTTGCAGGGGTGTCCATCACCATGTAGAAATTTTAGTTGATCACAATTGAATCCATCTTAAGGGATCTCATACCCATTTTCAATCGATTCCAAGTTCTTGTCTCTAGGAGGCCTAATTAAGCTTACTACCTTGTAGCCCTTGTCAGCGTGTTTTTCTCAGTTCTTTCAAAACTTTTCCAAAGAACTTGGAAATCTAAGACCATATCTAGATACCCTTTTCCATTTTATAAAGGATTTTTTTTGTTTTAGTTTCATAAGTACTTCATACATAGGCTTCCTACAAACTAGGATCAATAGGGCTAATAGGCCTAATATCCAGGACAGTCTGCAACACTTTGAAAAAATTGTTTAAAACTTGGCCTCCATGATTGATATGAACTCAAACAACTCATTAGGTTAAGGTAGCACTAAAACCTAAGTGGAAATGTACTTAGACCGTACAATACTTTACTACCCTGCATGTGAGTGCTCACTGTTTCACCTCCAAACCACTAACCAGACAGTGCATGCTCGCCTAGGGCTTGGATCTAAAAATAGAAAATTGACTTTCCCCAACTCCTAACTCTGCACATATGTACAATATTTACTCCCCTAACATATCCATCTACCCTTATGTGTTTTCCATGGTTAGGTTTCATGGGGAGCCATGACTTGACTAATTGGTCAGGACAGGACCAGTGAGTCTCCTAAACACAAAAAAATTTGAACTAGACCTTAAAATACCTCAGAATAACTAACTCACTAAATGAACAATGTTACAAACTATCTTAAGAACACCAAACAATCATCAGCTCAAAGCTTTCAATCCATACAATGGTACTATTTCAATGAAATGCTCAGGATTCTCAGAAAACCAGAATTGCAGAGCTCTATTCCAACTTTACACTTGTTACAATGATTGACTAACTAGATGATTTGAGTCTCTCGATCCATTATATGCCTTCTTCCTTCATTATAGGCCTTTTTGGTCAATTCTCCACTCTTAGTTTCAAGGATAATCCAAGGTAACCGTGTTGCATGCAACTTTTGCAATAATTGCAAATGTTGTTATGACAACAATTTAGCAACTTTTGGCATCTTTCCATTATGCCTTCTCCCTACATTTTAGGACCTCTAATCTCTCCATTTCAAGGATCCAAGATCATTTAAGGCCTCAAAGCATCTTTGTGTCCACATTTAAGAGTTTAGGACACATTTATGATTTCAATCCCACATTTAGCAACTAAGCCTAATAAATTGAAAAACTACTAACAATGGCTATTGTTGTGACCTTAGCCCTAATGAATAACTCACTTAGCCCACATTGCAATGATCTACTAAGGTCTAAACACAAACTAACCTATCTTGACTTGGCCAATGTCAAGTACAAGATAAAATGAGAACAACTTGGAGGTTAGCCTATGTGTGCTCCTACACCACTTCCAATGTCTTGTGTGGATGAAATGTGGGTACTCTTAGTTTTTAATACACAGAAGAAGAGGCTATGGAAAATGGAGATAGTTGATTGATAATAGAGGTATTGTGAGTATTTCAATGTGATCATGATATGATAGTAATGCACTCTCAAAGATGCTGGTATGCAAGGGCTCAAGCTCAGAAATACAAAAGATAAGATATCAAGATAGCCTAAGGTAGTCTAAGATTGCACAATATCATAAAATCTTCAAGATAGCATAAGATTCCAAGGTTGTATAAGATAGCCAATTTGAGGAGAAAAATGTCTTGTATATAATCCTTGTGAAAATCAACGATTGAGGTTAAGAGGTGCTAAAACATTGAATATAATTGAAGGCTAGGTTAGTTTTGGTAAAATTAAGGGAGATTAAGAGGAATTAGAAAATAAGTGACAAAAATGGAGTACAAGATTGTGTGTGAATGAAACACACATTCATGATATTAGTTTATTTATGAGCAATCCTATGGAATAATAAATGCAACTTAAACTAAGAATTGAAACTAAATCAATAAGCATACCATGGATCTCTATCTAAGCATGTTAATAGAGCTCTTAGCCTTAATCTCTACTAATGGCAGTCCTAAAATGAGAAATATGATGAAGATATGCCAATATAACTCTCAAATTCTCTCCATTGCTTCAAATTATGAACTCAAATGATCTTAATTGCTATGCAAAATGATCAATTATGCTTTAATATGCTATAAAAATGGCTATATTCTAGATGCTTTGCATTCAAATTTCTAGGGTTATCCTTATGCTTGCAAAATGACTTGTATTTATAGGATTTTCCCAAGTGTAGGGGATAGAGTCAATTGACCATGATTAAGCCTTGGTTGAGTGAAATTATTTCAAATGGTTTCAAATGGGGGGACAATTTAAATTCTTGTCTCAAAGGTTGGGACAAAGAGACAAATTCGAGTGAGTGAGATTGAAAGTTCAAAATCAATGATTGAGATTGCAAATTTGGAGTGCTCCATGTGCTTTTATTTCTCAATTCTCATTGGCTCCTCAAATTCATGTTGAGAGATATTAGGATTTATTAAATCAATCAATTAATTAAATTTACCCATGTAGGGGAATAGGTTGAATTTGATTTTTGATTTAAAATATACAATTAACTGATTAAAATCAATTATATAGTTTGATTAATCCCTTTAGGCTTATATTTAATCATTTGATGTCATTTATTAATTAATCCTTTGATTTGATTGATTTATCCCAATTTTATTTAATAAATGTCCATTTGAATTGATTTGATCCATTTTGATGAGATTTATAGCATTTTGTTGAGATTTGTAGATTTGCTTGATTAGAGAACACCTGCCTAGTTTTAGGTGTCTACAAATGCCCATCTTTGAATTGATGTGTGAAGAGAATTGATTCAAATAAAATTGCAAATCCTAATCATTGGTTTGATGCCTGATTGATTGATAAAAACTCGATTGTGAATGATAACCTAATTTGAAGATGCAGAACCTGATTTGAAACTCTAATGTGAAGATTGATATGATGCCCTAATTTGATAAAATGCAGAATTCCCCATGGATGATAGTTTAAAATTTCAATGCCCCAGATTTAGATTGATGTTTGATACAAAATATGATGTATAATCTTGATTTGATAATATGATGATGCCCCCTCATAAATGAAAATAGATTGATGTCCAAAAAATTATGATGAAACTGATAAAGAATAGATCCAATATGTTTTCATTTATGCAAAACACTCATGATGATCCTGGAAACAAAACATGCCCCAGTGTGGAAAATGTAGATTAGGTCAAACTGGGTCAAAAACCTCTTCAAAATTAGGTCAAATTGTATAAATAGGTTGAAAAATCCATTTTTACTATTTATTTTCACTTTTTACCATAGATATTTTGCTTTGATCTTGCTGAGATTGATAGTGATGGTAGTCCCTATTTGAGAGCATCGATTCGAGTGAGCACGCCGGTATCAGAGACCCACAGACTATGGACCTCCAGTAAGTGGTTTTGAACCTCTTAGTGCATTTATTGCTTTGTTTTGATTGTATTTATTGCTTTTAAACATACTTTCTAGGAGAGATTAGGCAAAATGCCACGTAACATAGTTTAAATGATGCCTAGACATGTTAAATGCTACCTTTGCATAGTTAAATGATGCCTATGTGTAGTAAAATACCACGTATGAGTTAGGTCAAAACTTGCCTTTGATCAATAAAATGCCGCTTATCAAAACATAGGGAAAAAGTAGATTTTAAATGGCGCCTAGGATGCTTTAATTGACACGTAGGATGATGAAATGACACGTACAATATAAAATAATGCCTCCGATAAAGAAAATCATGCCTATCATAGATCAAATGACACGTACACTATGACAAGTGACACCTGCAATGAAATTTTGATGAAAACCTGATTTAGAAAGACAAAACCACTTTCTGATTTAACGTCTAGATTACTAGACTTATTTCCAAGATAGATAGATGTATTTAGTGTTAGGATTAGGTAATACTGAGAGGGGGGGTGAAATAGTATTACAACACTTAATTAAACTTTTCAAACAATTATAAATAATCCATAAGGTTGCAAAAATGAAAATAACACAGTACTCATAACACCATTATTTCTTGTCGAGGAAACCCTGGCCAAGGGAAAAACCTGGTGGGGATGGTACCCACAAGCATGCACTAAACTATAGTGTCCTTTTTAGGAGACCTAGCCCTATTAGGAGATGAATATTACATAGTACAATTCCTTGTTAGAGGAATAACAACCGTGTTAAAGGTATACAACACCCTCTTAGGGGCCAACTGAACATACAACTCTTACAATATAGTTCTATTACAAAATATTCTCAGTGATGAACAAAAAAAGCATCTCTAATGCTTAGATAGTTCCATTCATAGTTATTCAAAGATCTCTGTCATCCTCTACTCTGCCATTCACATATCACATCCAAAAATATGTTCCACAACTCTCTCTTTGCTCAACAAAAAGATCTTACATATATATCTTTCTTCTTTACCAAGTCGAATCTCAAATACAAATATTACATATTTGACTCTCAATACAAAATAAATTTAATAGAGAAAATATCAAATGCATAGTCGACACTCTTACATAATCAAAATATATGTTATCAACAATCATAATCCAACTCTGATTTCCAGGATTCCATGTCATACTCCTTGAATCATCACTTTTATCCATCTGCTCTGTATCATTGTTCTGCTATTATCTGTCTATCTTCAAATCTCTCTAACTTACTGTAAACATCACCAAAACAAAATTGATCTTAGGTGGAGGTCACACATACCCCATAATATCTCTCTTCTTGTAACTCAACAATCTCAATCTTTGATACTCAAAATACCTTTGTATTTCTACTTCTGTACTTAGTAAATTTCAGAGTCAACAAAACTTAACTTTAAATGAATCAATTAGTATGCCAGATGTGTTACCATAAATGAAAACCAAAAAGTGGATCATTTCATACAAAATTGATCACTTTCCAACAATCTCTCCGTTTGCCATTGATGGCAACACTTAACAAAAAAAAGACTAAGTGTTCCAACAAAATAAAACCGTCTTTCCTTATAAATTATCTTCTCCTCTATTCATTTTTCTCTTCTCTCTTCTCCTCTTACTCATTTTTTTCTCCTTTATTCATTTTTCTCTTCTCTCTTCTCTTCTTATTCATTTTTTTTCTCTCTTCTCCCCCTTTGACAACAATGACAAAGGTGCATAAAAAGAAATAAAATTAGTGCTTTCTTACCAATTTTAGAATACCTTGAAAGGAATCTTCCAAGATCTTTACTTCTATACTCCATGACGTAAGTAATAATTGACTAACATGAATTAGTCCATTTAATGCAAATGAGATGAATTAGTCCATTTAATGCAAATGATGTTGTCTCTGCTTCTTTCAACTCTGTAGGCATAGAGTTAGCCAAAGATTCTACAGTTTTCTCCATGTCTGATAGGTGGGATTCAATAATTGATAGCTTAGGAGTAATTAAACTCTTCATAAAACCAAACCCTATCAAAACTCTCCCTTTCTAAATATCCAATACATTTATTTGAGCCAAAATTCTTGTTACTTCTTTTTCCAAGTCCATTATAGATTGTGAAGAGGTCTCACAACTGTCCATCATGTTGTTCAAGGTTTCCCTATCCTTGGAAATAATGTCTTAAACATTCAGAATATTTCTGATAGGGTTTATGCAATAGCTGAATAGTTTCCTCCCATGTGCAATACAACTCTTTGCATTTTCTATACTGGTTCTCAGAATGCCCAGGTCTCATGAGATAGACTGAAAAACTTCAAATAGCTTCTTCTCTGAGTAATTAAATTCTTCCTTTCCTTCTGCAATCTTTACCAAGTTCTCATACTATCCATCAAATGCATCAAGTGCCAAATTTAGGTTATCTACATCATCTTTGTTATGAAAAACAATAGGTGCTAGGAGCAATTTGTTGACAATATCAATTTCTCTAGACATCACCTTGGTTTTCTTGTCACTTTTCTTGTCAGATCTCTCCTTTGCTTTAGTAAGTGCAGTAAAAGATAATTTTACCAACTCATCCTCATCCATGCAATCCACATCCATGTCATTATTTTTGTCTTTACTTTCCAACAATAAGGTAGAAGATGTGTCAACTTCACTCTTGACTTCAACATTTTATATTTCTACTTTCTTCTCCAATTCTTTTTGTCCTTCTTCCTCAGTCATTGTACTGTCATTATCTTCTTCAAATGGATTTGTCTCATCAATTGAAGTCTCAAGAGTCACAAGCACACCAGAAACATAGAAATCTGGTTGCATATCAACTTCACTCTTCTCAACACTTGCATCTGTTGTCTTCGAACTCTCTCCCATTCCTAAGGGTGTAGGTAGAGTAGTTGTAGGAAGTGTGGTTTTCTCATGAATAGTGTTCATTAATATCTAGTCCAGTGCTTTCTAAGTCTCTTCAGTAACTTCATCATATTTTCTTTCCATAATCTTCACTAATCTAGTCTTAGTTCTTAATAGAGGTTCCAATTCTTTAAATATTTTGTCTCTTTCTTGCATAGAAACTACAGGCAACATATTATCAATTTCTTTGTTTCTAATAGTTTCATCCTTAATCTATGCTAGTTGTTTCCTAGTCTCTAGTCTACCATATAGCTCTTCAGGTATACTTCCTTCTATCTCCAATAGATTCTTCTTGAAAACAAGTAAATGATTAACTACAACATCCTCAATCCAAAGTTTATCAGTTTCCTCATACCTATCATATTATTTGTTAATAGAAACTAACTTCCCTTGCTTGATAGCTCTCTTCTCAATCATCTTCAATTCAGGTTTCTATATATGCTTGTCACTTTCAAGTTTCTTCTCTTCTCTCACAGTGCTATGGTTTTTAGGTGGTGAAATTTGTCTACTAGATCTGGTACTCACTGTAGGAGTAATATTTTCTGCCTGCAAAGTCTGCTGTGGTGGAGGGAAGGTTACATAAATAGCTATAGGAGGTGGACTATCTACCATCACTACTTCAAGAGGTGTAAAGGTTGTAGTAGCAGTACTTGCCAATCCAAAAGATCACTCTGCTAACTTCTTCTTAACTTCCTTCAATTCTTCCTCTGTGAATCCTTCCTTAATACCACATTCATGCACAATGTTGTCTACTTTTCTCTTCCTCAAACCTCTAATATAATCCTCTCTTACTTTAGCTGATTTTCCCTCACAGGCTCCCCATCTCTCCTCAGATGTATCTATCTCAGATGCTAGGACATGATCAATTTGTATATTTAACACCTCAAAACTTACCTCATATCCCATAGGATAACACCATTTCTTCCTTGGTGTAACTGCCTTAAGGTTCCATAATTAGCTTAAACCATGAAATAGATTTGATCCTTGTACTTTTCAACTAATTCTTCAGGTATCATGTATCTTCCTTTCATCTGCCTCTAAAGAATCTTAATTATAACAAACAACTCACCATCAACCCATGTATTGTTATGTCTTCTATAATTTTTCATAAATCTATATACCAGTAGGTATCTCTTTTCTCCAATCACTAGGGTGCATGCCTGGAAATTTTTTCTCAATGTGTAAGTACATATGCATCAATAGTGAACCAAATCTGAAGGTCTTCATTTTGTCTTTCTTTATCAATTTTACATTCTCCATAAATTGTTGTGCTAACACTTTGCATAGATTGTATTTAGTATTCTCTTTCACCATTATATATTCCATCATGATAACTCCTACAGATACTGAATTAGGTCTACCACTATAGTAGAATTTATAACCAAGTATCATAGAAATTAATTTTACATCCTCTTGCACAATATCACTTACTGACATAACTCCCTTGTCCCATTTCGACTATGTTAGGGTTTCAACTTGCTTCTTCACATGTTTCTCTTCTACAGGAATGATTCCATTATTATCCAATCCAGTAATCTCATAAATCTATTCTCTACAAATCTTCATAGGTTTCTCACCTATCCAAATAAACTAATTATGTACTCTACGCAACAATAACTTAAACCATTCTTCTTCGTCGAATTCATATAAGTCCAGAATTTTCATAATGCTCAATTGATCAACATTTTTGTATTCATCTCTCATAATGCCTTTGTCAGTCATATACTCCATTTCAGTAGCAATTTCATCAATACCCAGTATATCACACTTACAATGAATGTATGCCCTAATGTCTTCTACGTGTAAAACTCTATATGGTGTCTGAGAAAATGCTCCTTCAGGGTCTTCTTCACAAGACTTGAAAGGATGTTTCTTGAATTTGTATCTAGTTTGATCTACAAAATCATAAGTAATAGGTGAATCCATAGCTAGATGATGTAAATACCTCTTACACGCTGAATTTTGAGTATTTGCTTCAATCGATCACACAAGGAAATTGTAAGATAGACTGAATCTCTTTGCTCTCTGATTTCCTTAGGTGGCTACTCATCAAATGGTAAGGAAATAGATAATCTTATGGTGCTTTATACAAGTTTAAGTATTAAAATTTCACATTATGCAATACTATCTGGTCGGCTATAAATATCATGATCACACAATAAGCATCGTCCAATATTGCACTCTTAAATATAAACTCCATAATGTCACCCACAATCATACCTAAGCTCGCTAGAGCTCAATCCACAAAATCACAGGCTGGATATATTCAAATATCTTCATCCAATGCTCCCCCTAAGGCCATGATTGGCTAACTAGGTCGATTCTCCTTTGTTACCATAAGGTGAAGATCTCATAGCATCTACTGTCTCTCCCTGAACCAATGTCTCACTTGTCTCATTGATCTTCCATTTCTTACCACTACTATTATCCTCTTCTTTCTTAAAAAAATTGTCAAAATAATTCTTTAAATCTACAACACTCTTACCAATATCATTTCCAGTCTTCTGTGTATTCATAGGAGGTGGTACTCTTCTGTTGATTGCTCCATTATACCTACAAAAATTTTCTATATGACCTGAATTATTGCATTTGTAACATATAGGAGGTCTTGTTTCTTGATTTACTTGTAGCTTACAATACTTTGCAATGTGTCCAAGATTATTAAATTTGTAGCATGTAGGTTTCATTGTAGGTTCTCTTCCATTGTCTTGTCTATATCCAGATTGATTAGGTTTCATGCATTCTATTTTCTTGTGCCCATATCCATTACAATTAAAACAATAACCAGAAAAGGTCTTAAAAGGGGCATTACCTATGCAATCTCTTTTCATGTGTCCAAACTTGTTACAACCAAAGAATCTACCATTGAAGGGTCTGATCTGCTCTCTAGGTTCTTCAATAGTAGGTTTTTCAGCATAAATCTTTGCATCATGCTTCTCTTCTTGTTTCTTTGAACATTCAACTTCATTGAATCCAACACCAATCATATCACCTTTAGGTTTCTATCTATATCTTTGTTCATCAATCAAATCACTACTAGTGTGAAGTTTCTCAATGTGTTTCTTTGCCTCAACAAATTCAGCTTTTATGATCTGATTGTATTTCTCTAGTTCTAGATCCTTGTTCTTATAGTTGTCAGCCTCATTCTTCATTTGTTCCATCAAATCATTTGCACTATTCAAAGCATCTTCAATCTTATTCTTAGCATCCTTTTGTAATTGAATCTCTTTAGTCATGGCTTCATTCTCAAGTTTCAAGGTTTCATTTTCTTCTTCAAGTTGCTTCATTTGATCTGAATTGTCTTTTTCTGAATCTTTTTTTATCTGAACAACAAGATCTTGTCTCTAACTTTTGGAAAGTTCAAGCTGGTCTCTAAGTTTCTTTATAAAATTTTCAGCTCTTTGCATGTTGAATCTTAATTCTCCATTCTCTTCTTTTTCTTTATCAAGGTCTTCAAGTGCAACATCAAATTTTTCTTGCAAACTATATAAATCCATTCTGATCTCCCTTAAACTGCTAGACTTTCTATCCAAGGGGCAAAAGCTTTGATACCCATTGTTAGGATTAGGTAATACTGAGAGGGGGGTGAATCAATATTATAGCACTTAATAAATTTTTTTGACCAATTATAAATAATCCATAAGATTTCAGAAATGAAAAGAACATAAGAAAATAACACTGTACTCATAACAACATTATTTGTTGTCGAGGAAACCCTAGCCAAGGGAAAACCCCTGTGGGGATGGTACCCACAAGCATGCACTAAAGTATAGTGTCCCTGTTAGGAGACTTACCCCATAGGAGCTAAATATTACATAGTAAAATTCCTTTTTAGAGGAATAACAACCCTCTTAAAGGTATACAACACCCTATTAGGGGCCAACTAAGCATACAACTCTTACAATATAGTTTTGTTACAAAATATTCTCAGTGATGAACTCTGATGCTTAGATAGTTCCAGTCATAATTATTCAATGATATCTATCATCCTCTACTCTTCCATTCACATTTAACATCCAAAACTTTGTTCCACAACTCTCTCTTTTCTCAACAAAAAGGTCTTACATATATATCTTTCTTCTTTACCAAGTTGGCTCTCAAATACAAGTATTACATAGTCGGCTCTCAATAAAAAATACATTTAATAAAGAAAATATTGAATGGATATTCGGTGATCTTACATAATAAAAATATAGGTTATCAACAATGATAATCCAACTCTGATTTCTAGGAGTCCACATCATACTCCCTGAATCATCGCTTCTGTCCAGCTACTCTATATCATTGTTCTGTTGTTGTTTGTCTATCTTCAAATCTCTATAACTTACTCTAAACATCACCAAAAAAAAAAAATCTTAGGTGGAGGTTACACATACCCCATAATATCTTCTTCTAATCTCTCTTTCCATAACTCATCGATCTCGATCTTCGATACTAAAAATACCTCTATATTTTTGCTTCTGTACTTAGCTTATTTCAGAGTCAACAAAACTTAGCTTTAAATGAATCGATCTTAGGTGGAGGTTACACATACCCCATAATATCTTCTTCTAATATCTCTTTCCATAACTCATCAATCTCGATCTTCGATACTAAAAATACCTCTATATTTTTTCTTCTGTACTTAGCTTATTTCAGAGTCAACAAAACTTAGCTTTAAATGAATCGATCAGTATTTCAGACATGTTTCCATAAATGAAAACCAAAAAGTGGATCACATCATAGAAAATTGATCACTTGCCAACATTTATTAATGCTACAAAGTGTTTAGGATGTTAGAATAATCACAAAAATGGATTTTTGATATGTCAATATGATTGGATAGAAAACTGATTGATAAGATAACTAGTATATTGATCCCTTCTCAAGATCTAGTGTTGGGAACAATAGGTTGATACACTCAAAAAGAGAAAAGGATTGATATGATTAGTTTGATTGAATTGAAATGATCCACTGATATAATGATGATAATATAATTCACTTGTTTGCAAAATAGGCATGGTTCTGTAAGTTGTATGTACTGAGTCTAGCTTCTTGGATCCTTGATTTGGCCAGTGAGTTGACTGGTCCAGAGACACATGTGATAGAGAAGTTTGGTTTGGGTTTCTTTCTTGATATCCCTCAATTCTAGTTGAATCATGGTCTACTCACAACTATGGTAGAGCGATGGTACTCTGACCATAATACTTTCCACCTACCCCTTAGTGAGATGATGATCACTCCTGAGGATGTTTACAGATTGCTTCCTATCCTGACTAGAGGAGAGTGGTTTTACTATGATCAGATTTATGATGGAAGTGTATGAAAATGTGTGTATGGAGATGAGACTATCGGAGATGATACCATTACATGCAATCAGTTTTCTCCATTCCCTACTTTTCTAGTAGTGTTAGGTGCAGTGATTGGAGGATTACTTCTCCCTGATCGGCGAGGTCACGGATTCTTAGTTGGCTAGGGATAGATCCCGGAGGAATTACTTGCACATCCTTGGTAGTTTTATTTGGGCTCTTGTTTTTTAGCATCGTTATCTCATGATATTGATGAGGTTGTATATTGAGCTAGTGGAGCTTTATCAATAGGTGCTATTGTGTTACAGTTATGGACCTAGGAGTAGATCCCTATGATGAGACCTATATAATCTTGAGTGAAAGGTTGAGGATGACCTTATGCATTCCTTTATGATGGCATGGTTTTCCAACATCGTCTAGGAAAGGTTGATTACTGGTGTCGTATGATTGACGATATAGATCAAGTAATCTGGAGACCTTACCTTGGTTGTGAAGGATGGAGAGAGGATGATGATGAGATTTTGTATATGTTTACCCCTTGGTAGATGATTGGTCAATCACCACTTGAGATTGAGAGATTCTTCTTTGGTAGAGTTTTGTGATAGTATGACATAGTACAAGATATGCCTTAGGGTATGCCCTTATATGCACATGTACAGGCAGAGTGATCTATGTGGGGAGCTCAGGTAGATTATGAGTTTCAATGGACTGAGATTAATAGACTGGTATTTATCCAATGGGACATGTTAGGTCATGTTGTTGATGTTGGTATTTCTACTGAGTATAGAGAGTGGTTTTCTTGACACAGATTCATGAGATTTACTGACCTAGAAGAGCCTATCCCTGATGTGGATAATACTTTTGATGATGATGGCAGAGATGGTGATGGTGGAGGTGGGGTTCCAAGAGTATGGAGATAGAGAGCTTCTAGAGTACAGAGAGCTCCTACGGTTTTGAGAGCTCCTAGAGCTTTAGGCAAAGGATGGGTTAGACCTTGGATGTGGGGTGGACATGTGAGAGCTAGGGGTGGAGGTTATGGTTAGCCAAGATAGAGATAGGTTTAGGTTCATCCTATACCAGCTGCTGCATGGGGTCATCAGTGACAGAGAGAGACGGATGATAGACAGGCACATATAGATGTTTCTAGATAGGATCCTGGATCATAGGTTTAGGCTCCATTATAGAGACAGGTTCATGCACAACAAGTTCCTCCACAGATTCCTTTTGCACCCTAGGTACCTTTTGCACCACAGGATCCAAAGGCAATATATTCCTTGACACAGGATGTGAGGACCTTACAGACTGGGATGACATTAATGAGCAGTCAGATCGATCAGGTGGCTAGCATGATGTAGCAGTTTATGACGATGATGGAACAAAGGCCTAGTTTAGCTAGCACTAGTAAGGTACCTCCAACTACACAGGATAGATCAGGTGATAGAGATCCAGATGGAACAAGTGATACAGGTACTAGAGATGGATCAGGTACTGGTATAGGTAATGGATCAGGTGCCCTTACTGGGTCATGAGATAGTTTGATATTGATCCTTTGGATATGCATTGATGTACCATATGTATTTTTTATCAGGACTTTGATGATGATCATTTTTTCAATGTATCTTGATATATAGATATTGATGACCATTTTTTATGGACATTTATTGATGATTCTCTTTGATTCCCATGATGCTTTTATGATGTTGATGTTAGATTTCTTTATATGCAGATCTATATGATTTCTATGATGTATTTAATTTATTATGCTATCGATGCAATGTCTTATATGTGACATAGATAGATGGATGCAAATGATTTATGCAACTACTTCTATATGTTTTTCTGATTTTATAATGAATGCAATTATTTATGTAATGCAATGGTAAAATGAATACAACTATCTTTTTGGATTTTGATGTATGCAACTTATATGAAGTGCAATTTTAAAATGGATGTAAAATGAATAATGGTTGATTCTTCTTTTCTTTTGATTTTATGATATAATAGATAATGAATAATGATTAATGCTATGAATGCAAAAGAGAATCTCACATAATTGATTTGAAAGAAGATAATCGATATTAAGTCCCCAAAAATTGATTAACCCCCTTGAACACGGAAATTTTTTTAAACATGCAATTGATCTAACATGAAAATGCAATGCAACGCAACTAACTGTCATTATATTTTTGTGAAAGAAATGCAATAGAGATATATTTTGATCATGGAGCGTTGTGGAACTAAAATCGATTACAATCATCACTGATCACATCATGATAATATGAATACCTCTTTCATCTCTTTTGGTAACCATTTGGAGAAACTAGTACAACCCTGACTAGTTGAATAGCCAACTATTGGAGTACGAATACCAGTTTCATAGGATTCAATGTTGCAAGTGGATTTTGGTATTAAGATATGGAAGATCTAAATAGCTAAGGTATCATTTTGCACAAAAAATAAAGGTTAAACCTCCTTCCTATATTAAAGTCCTTTATGGTTCTTTGATTACCATGTCCTTAGATGAAATCAAACAAATTGGTGGATCTTCCTCAAAATAGTCACACAAAAGTTAAGAAAATATCATGTCTTCATCATCGTCGATCTAGTCGAAACATCATCGATTAGCTACAAATACATGACTTGAAAAGTCAATCAAGATCATCAAAAATTTGAAGTGGTTTTCCTTGTATCGAGATTTTCAATAGAATTCCAAACATTCTGATCATTTAGGTTTTGTCAATTTTTAATCTTGATAATAAAGTCATGAAGTTCAAGGATCAAGTTGTAAGATCAAATGCTTGAGTTGAACAATGATACCCATCAAAGGTTCCAAAATATCTCTCTTCTGAAGTTCTGAAAATCTTCTTTTGTCATGTGACCAAAATGTAGCATTTTTGAATCTGTTGGTACCAAAACCAATGCTTTGCCCCCAAGTGAAAAATGAGATCATGTAAAAAAATTGGTCAAATGAAACCTAGTATGTGACAATGCAATTAAGAGACTTTATTATGACCATGCACAAATGACAGATGCAATGAGGATATACAAATGAGATGATGAAAAGGCAATATGTACAAATGTAACTAGGAAAGACCTAAGGGATCAAAAAGTGTCTGTTTACCAGGTTTTCACCTTTTGGGTTTATTGCTCTTTTTTCTCTTTTTTTTTTTCTTTTTTTGCTACCAAGGCGCCTATTGCTAGGTTTTCACCAAGGCACTGTTCTCTTTTTCAAAATGTTTACTTTTTTTATTTTTTGAATGTTTTTGCTTTCTTCATGCTCAATTTTCCCCTTTTATTGATTTACTTCTTTTCCATTGTTTTTGAACTTTTGATCTTTCTCATGTTTTATTTTTTTTGGATTTTGAAATATCCCATGTATAAAAAATCATGTTGAACTCATCGGATACACACTCATATGATACTCTTCTAATACTATCTCATCTGATTAGGTATGAAACCTCTTGAAATGGATGTTGTTTATAGGCTCTTGTAACTCATCACCTTCACAATCAGCTAGCTTATAGATTCCCATTTCAAAAGAAGAAATAATTACAAAAGGTCCAAACCAATTTGCCTCCCATTTTCCCTTCTTTTCTCTATCTGCTTGGTTTTTAGATTTTTCTCTTAACACTAAGTCTCTCACTTGAAAGGTTCTTGGTTTGATATACTTGTAATATTTTATTGAGATTCTATTCTAATACACTGTCAAATGCTCATAATCTTTTGTTTGATGTTCCTCCAACAATTCCAATTGTTGAAGTCGGGAGACCCTATAATCCTCAACATTGACTAATCCATGTAATGAGACTCTTTAAGGATGGGATTTCCACCTCCAAAGGTAGAACATATTCTACCCCATAAACTAAGGAAAATGGTGCAGCCCTTGTAGGTGTTTGAATGCTAGTTCTGTAGGTCCAAAATGTCGAGTTTATGTGAATGTTCCAATCTTTTCCTGATTGGTCAACCGATCTTTCTAAGATTTTAAGGATATTCTTATTGGTAGCTTCAGATTTTCCATTACCTTGAGGATAGTAAATGGAGGAAGAATGGTGAGTTATATGTAAGGTTTCACATAGTTCATCGACATCTTTGTTCTTGAAATATTTCCCATTATCCATGATGATGGCATGAGGAATACCATATCTACAAATGAGGTGATTATGGATAAACATAGAAATATGTTTTCCCATTGCAGTTGTCAAAGGTACGGCCTCTACCCATTTAGTAAAATATTATGTTGTTGTCATGCCCCAAAATTTGGGCACTAAAACCTAAACCAAATGAACAAAAAAATTCTCTTTAATCCCGTTAAGTTAACTATAGGAGATGAAACCTCTTCTACACTTTTGCAAATCTCAGATTTAATTAATTGAAAGTTTGATCAACAATATTAATTTATAGCTTTAAGATTTTCTTATTACTTTACTAGATCGTCAACAAGACTATCTCTGAGTAGACAATAAAGCAATTAATGATACAAGCATATAGAACAAGTTTTTTTTTTTAATTCAGAATGTTAAGAATAATACAATTTATATCTACTATACATTAATAAACATCTACGAAGCTGATTGGAGAAAGATGTTAATACAACAATATTAAGCGAAAATTCTTTTCTTATTGATACAATTATTAAATACATCTTTTGAATACATAAGTGACTTTATTATAAGGGGATTACAAATTTTCAATCTCCTTTAAACATTTCAAGGAAAAGAACTTTAAACCAGAAGGTGACTTTTTTAAAAAGAAGATAGTTACAATTTCACTCTTAATGTAAATAACTTTGCCTCTTCATTAATGACATAAAACTATCTTTAAATTGAATAAACACAAACATAAATTAGGAATGAGGCTTATTTGAACCTTAATCTTTTAAACATATACTTTTCTTTGAACTTGATCTAATCAACTTTATTCAATCCAAAAAATATTTTAACCATCAATATTATTTAAACAACATAGATAAAAAGAAATCTCTCTTTAGTATTTACATATATACATCTCTAAAACATAGTTGATTTTCAGATTACAAAATAAAATAGGATTACTTTTACAAAATGCCCTCTTACTCAAAACAACTTTATAAGACTTCATAATAAACATTTTGGCTTAAAAACAAGCT
>MU224075.1:727351-783292 GCA_018584345.1 Thuja plicata | reverse complement strand
TTACAATTTGATCAAGCAAATTGATTTGAATTGAAAATATTCCAAAGCATTGATTCAAGAAATTTGATAAATTGATAAAATAATAAATGGGGCCCAAAGTCTAGGCGACCATTTTAGGGTGCATACACAATCATACACCACACTTTTATGAATAAAAAGACAATACAACGAGGTCCATGTCTCTTTATATAGACAGCGCCTTAGCATCAAGGTTTTCACATAGGTCCATTCCTGAATCCCCGATTAGTACCATGGTCAACTTTCCTGCACACTCATTGCACACATCAGTAGGTCCAATAAATCTATACATAAAAAATAATAGAATACATAATGTAAGTTGAACACACATTCACTCACACTTGCATCAAAGATTATTGAACTTAACAATATCTGCATCTATTCCACATGCATAAACATAACTTTTAATAAATTTTCATCTTGATTATATCTAACATCCACATACTAATCCAATATACAAAACCATCAAAACTAAATTCTGTAGGGAAATCTGCATCACTATCATAGAGTATTATATAGATTTCCCAATTACGTAATCAGGTGTTTGTATACAAGCAAAGGTTTCCACGGATCCATAAAGTAATAGATGCGTCCCAAAAGTCTGACTATAGAAAAATTAGTATTGACTGGAGAGCATATAAATGAGAAATAGTGTTAAGATTATGTCAGACTGGGGTAGGCCTCACAGTTGTTGTGATGATATATTTGTGACCATTGGAATAAGGAGGGTAAATCATTCCAATAAGATCAAAGCCCTATTGGTAAAATGACCATGGTGTGATGAATGGGTGCAATTCTTGTGTAGGTACATGGATCATGTCTCCATGATATTGTCATTTTGAACATACTTTCAAAAAGTGACAAGCATCCTTTTCTAAGGTTTTCCATAAATACCCCATGCAAAGGATTTTCTTATCTAAATTTAACCCACTCAAATATGACCCACAAATCCCCTCATGAACATCTTTTAAAGATAACTTTGATTCCTTATCCTCTAGAGACCTAAGAAGCATTCCTTCAAGACCTTTGTGATACAATGTGTCTGATAGGATAGTGTAACAAGTTGTTTGGTGTTTAAAATGTCATTTTTGGGCATGGGTTTGGTCTATAGGTAAAAATTGGTCTTTGAGATAAGAATAAATGGGTCTGTACCAAGGTGATTCATGTCCATTAATAGGGTAAATGATTTGGGTGTTAGGTAGGTCAAAATCTAGTTTCACCAACTCTTCCACCAAGAATTCATACCTTGCATTTTGATCAAGCATTTGGAGTAAAGAAGCCAAAATAGACATAACATCTATAGCTCTACTCTTGTCCCTTGGAATTTTCTCAAATGTAATCAAAGAAAATTATTTCTTCCAGTCATCCACCATCCTCTTATATGGCATCAATTTTTTATCATTTGTTTGATATTCATCATTGATTTGATCGATGACTAATTGAGAATCCCA
This sequence comes from Thuja plicata, assembly GCA_018584345.1. Lineage (NCBI taxonomy): Eukaryota > Viridiplantae > Streptophyta > Pinopsida > Cupressales > Cupressaceae > Thuja > Thuja plicata. The sequence goes on along the minus strand of MU224075.1, from coordinate 781,823 downwards.
GTAAAATTGCAGTTCTGTGACTTTCCATTCTAAAGCCATTTTAATGCCTATGACTAAATCTTCATACTCTGCAATATTTTTTGTGCAATTAAAAATTTTTTTTATAAGACTTAGGAATTTTGTATCCTTGAGGTGTGATTAATAGAATTCCAGATCCTAAAGTATTCTGAGTATATGATCCATTGAAATATAATTTCTATGCTTTGGATTCCACATTGACCATCTCTGTATCTTGAAATTCAACTTGAATAGGATGAGTAGATACTAAATGATTTTCAGCTTATTGATCATATATGACTTGGCCTTTGATAGCTTTTCGGTCCACATACTCAATGTAAAATTCACTAAGTACCATGACCCATTTAGAAATTCTTCCTGTTAGGGTTGTTTTACTAAGAAAATACTTTAATGGATCAATCTTTTCAATCAACTTCACCTTGTGCATCAACATGTAATGTCTTACTTTTTGTGAGGCAAAAAACACTGATAGACAAGCTCTTTCCATGAAGCTAAAGTTCAACTCATACTTAATCAAGGTTCTACTTAATTAGTAAATAGCTCTTTCTTTTCCTTCATCATCGTCTTGTGCCAACAAAACCCCTAAATACCTCTTCATTGATGAAATGTATAGTACTAAGGTTTTTCCTTTGATGTGAGGCATCAAAATTGGTGGATTTACCAAGTATGTATTCAATAAGGTGAAGGATTTTTCACATTCATCATCCCATGTAAAAAGGGCATCCTTATGTAGAAATCTTGTAAAAGAGTGGCACTTTTCCACCAATTGAGAAATGAACCTCCTAATAGATTGAATTTTTCCTTGAAGTGACCTCATTTAACTAATATTTTTGGGAGTTTCCATGTCCATGATTTCTTTTAATTTTTCCACATCCACTTCTATCCATTTTGCTGAAATTATGTAACCTAAGAGCTTGCCCGATTGGACCCCAAATGCACATTTCTTCAGGTTTAATCTTACTTTAAATTGCTCCAAGATTGTGAAAATCTTTTCTAGGATGGGGAGATGATCTTTTCTTTGATGTGAATTTGCTAAAATATCATCCACATAGTCTTCTAGGAAAGTATGCATCATGTCATGGAATATAGTGGTCATTTCTCTGTGGTATGTTGCTCCGGCACTTTTGAGGTCAAAAGGCATAAAATTCCAACAAAAGGTTCCCCAAGGACATGAAAGTGGTATTTTCTTGATCTTCAGGTGCAATTTGAATCTGATTGTAGCCACCAAAACAATCCATCAATGAAAACATTGAATGTTCTACCGTCAACTCCACTATAGCATCAATGCTAGGTAATGGAAAATTGTCCTTAGGGAAAGAAAGGTTAAGGTCTCTAAAATCCACGCATATTCGAATGTATTTTTCATGTTTAGTAATAGGTACAATATTGGAGATCCATTTTTCATAAGCTATTACTCTTATGAAGCCAACTTTTAGTAGCTTTTCCAATTCTGCTTTGACCAATAGAGCTATATGGTGATGCATTTTTCTCAAATTTTTCTTCACAGGTTTGATGTCAGGTCTCACATTAAGGTGGTGCATTATAAAACTTGGATCCAATCCTGGCATGTCTGCATATGACCATGCAAATTTGATTTTCTTTTCTTGAAGGAATTCAATGAACTCCTTCCTTTCTGATGGGGTTAATGATGTTGCTAAGTGAATAAACTTTGGTTTTGATTCAGTTCCAATGTTGAAATTTTTGGTTGGCTCAATGAGAATAGGATATCTATCATCATCATGTTCTGGTATGGTATCCAACCTCTCTTCCTTAGGTGCCACATTTGGGTTTTCACCTTTGGAAACATTCGATATTTTTAATTTTTTAGGTTCTAGTACTGCCACATGGTGGTTTTCACCACTAGAACTTTTCATTTTTTTGAATTTATTTCTTTTATTTTTTGGATTAAGAGATTGAACCCCTACCTCCATCATCATGTTTGGATTGAATTCGTTGGCGGAAGATGTCTCAACTGCGTTTAAGTATTGTTCCATCACATTGTCATTGGGAAAGTATAGTAGATCATTAGGTTCAGTTAAGTCCCAATCAATGAGTTCAGGATGTATCAAGGCTAAGGACTAATTAGGAAATTTTTCATTCGAAGGGTTCAAGTACATGACCTCATTTGAAGGTTTTTACATTTTATCATTTAGGTCAATAATATGTGCTTTCTCATGGTGTTCCATGGAAGTAGGATCAAAAGTTTCTTCACTAGAGTCCTTGTGGATTTCCATGGGAAAGAATGTGTTTGGATTAAATCTAACATTTTAATCACCCCACCATGAAGGTACCCAAGGTTCACCTATCCATTGGTTTCTACTAGATACTTGACCTATATTGGATTGTTGAGGTTCATTTGATGCTTGTGTAGAATTTAAACCTTGATCCTCATTGTCTTGACTTTTGGCCTTATGAATGGTAGCATAAGTATGAATAACATCAACCTCTTTGTCATGAAAAGAGTCTTTGGATAGGGTATCCCACTCATAGTCTCTAAAATCATCCTCACTCTCAGATCCTACCATGTGTACATGATAATGAAAATCATGCATAGGGCTTGAACTTTCTCCTTTGTCTTGATACCCTATTCCAGATTTCTCATCCTTTAACCTCTAAGGAGGTTCAATAGGTTCTATCAATCCTCTATTCCTAATTCCTAAGGGTCATCTTCCCTTGTATCCCATTTTTTGAAAAATTTGAAAACCCCTTCCATATTAATTAGTTTGGATATTGATATGTTGCACTCTTTCAACGATATTATTTGAAGTATCCTCCTCTTTTTAGAGCCATTATAAAAATTCATTATCCTCCTTTTCTAGGGCTGATTTGTCACTTTCTCTTACAAAATGAGAGTTATATTTGTGAGGTTGATGAGTAATTTTTGGTTTCCCATTTGTCTTTGGGGAAGTTGGTAAATCAAATAGGGAAACAAAATATTCCCCTACTCCTTGTGAATTGATCCTAAATTAATTTTCAAACTTATGCATCATTTCACTCATCTTTTGGTAGTGGTCATCCTTGGTTTGTTCTCTCTCATCCTTGGAAGGTTTCAAAATGTATACCTTTGGTGTAGAAGCTCTGAATGAGTTAGCATTGGAACTTTGACCTTCACAACTAACTTTCTCCTTTCCCTTAGTTGACATTGATTAGTTATTTTTATTTGACTATGAAGTAGATGTAGCATTTGATGTCAACTTAGGACCTTCCTCTTTGGTTTCTTCATTAATGACATTAGGAATGATTCATTCCCTATTATGTGGAATAAATAGCTCATGAATAGGCTTCAATGTATTGAAATATTGAAAGGGATTAGAATGTTCTCCAATTGTGATTTCTTCACCCATGTATGGAAATTTAATACATTCATGATAGGTGGAAGGAACCACTTACATCTCATGAATCCATGGCCTTCCCAATAAAATATTATAAGTTAACTTCATGTCAAGGACTTGAAAATTAGTGTCTTTATTTATAGGTCCAACCTGAATGGATAGAACTATCATTCCTTTCAAAGATCTTTCCTCCTCATCATAGGATTTCATATTAATATTCTTTTTAGAATCAATATATGATTCGGATAACCCTAAAGACTTGACAAGGTTCAAATTGCAAATGTTAAGACCCGCTCCTCCATCAAAGAGGAATCTCTTGACCCTATGTCTTTGGATTAGGACTTCTATATGCAAGGGAAAATTTTGAGGATGAGTAATGGACGTATCATCTTGTTCTAAAAATGAAAGAAAATGTGGTGCAACAAGATGTCCTACCATGTTTTGAAACTTATCTTTCTCCAAGTTTATAGGAACATTAGTTTCCACTAGGTCTTTTTCCAAGATCTTCTTGTGATTGGGAGAAAGTTTTAATAACTCCAAAATATAAATTTGTGCTAGATTATTTTGCAATTGATCAACCAAACTATAGGGCTTTGTTGTATTAGATGTTTGTTTAACCAAAATAGTTGATTGTGTAGGACCAATAGGTTTAGGAGAAGCCCCTTTTAGGGTAATCCTTGATGCTTGCCCACTAGTGATATCATTAGAAGTCTCCTTTTTGGGTTGTTCCTTTATCACCACAACATTAACAACATTCTCATGCTTGGATAAGGTATTGATAGAATTGTCATAATGATGAGCAAAATTGACATTGTTCTTACCTTTAGAATTGTTGTCATGGTTGTTCAAATTTGAAGACTCGCCTTTCTCATGACTATAGAAAGGATTTTTAAAGGTTGTATGATCCTAATTTTTTGGGGGCCCTTCCAATTTAATTACAAAATTATCAATAAAATCTTGCACCATATATCTTAGGCGTATGCAATCATTTGTTTTGTGTCCTCGATTCCTATGGTATTCACATTGATTGGACTCATACCACCAAGTAGGCTTCACTTGTGGTTCATAGGGTTGAGCCCTAGGTAAGTCAATAATGTTATCACCAATGAGGGTTCTTAATGTATTTTCAAGTGGTTCACCCAAGGGTGTGAACTTCCTTCTAGGCGATGGAGCAAAGAAGGGTTTAGGCTTATTGGCCTCTTGATTATTCCCAAAGTTGTTATTATTGTTGTTATTGTTGAAAGGAACATTGGGTGCTTGAACTACATTATTAACATGAGTAGGTCTTCTTGTGAGGGTAAAAGGAGTGGCCTTCAAATTATTTACATCCACAACTCCATCATTGACCACACCTTTGTTATTGTTCCTCATCCAAAATTGGTTATTTTTAGGAGTCCTATTTTGATTGTTGTTGGAGGTATTGTTGTTAGCATTCTTATTATCCTTATAAATTTGAAGTTCTCCACTTTTGACTAATACATCCACCTTAGTAACTCCATTCTCAATTAGGTCTTGGAAATACCTAGGGCACCATAATCTTAACCGATACTTCATCTCATTGTTCAAGCTATTAATGAAGATATCCATTTTCTCCTTTTCGGGCACACTTCAAGGGTATCTAGAAAATACCCCTCTCCAAATTTGTAGGAAAAGTAGGAATCCTTCTCCCTCATGTTGCTTGTTATTACATAAATTAATCATCATAACCTCATGTTTGATATTATAAGAGTAGTGAGTTGCGAACTTTGAGGCCAATTCCTCAAAAGTGCGGATGTCAGAGGGTAACTTCGAAAACCACTCCATTGCAATACCTCCTAAAATTCTTGGAAATAACTTCATTAAATATGTTGTTTCATGCATGAAATCCAAGCTCAATGCACAAAACTCCCTTAGATGATCTTGAGGATCAGATTCTCCTTTGTAATTATCATACTTAGAAAAAATAGAATTGATAGGCAATGGAACCATAATTAAAGTTTTATCAAACGGAAATGGACACAATGCCTTGATAGAGAAGGGTTTAGGAGCCCCTTCTTGTTTCATTGTATCCAATTTCATTTGGAATAATTTAAACTTCTTGTTCATGATGTCGATAGGGTTGGATTCATCTTATTTTTCTGCAATTGTGAGGGAGTTTAGTCCCTGCTTGTTCTAGGTCTAGAAAATACTTTTCCCTATCTTGTTTCAATACTTTCTCCATGAGTTTCATGAAGAATGGGATTTTAACCACTTCATTAACCTTATCTTTGGTAGCCTCTTCATCATTAGGGTCAATATTTCCACCATTGTTGTTATCTACCCCTTGAATGTTAGGGTCAATTCCTCTTCCATCGACCCCATTATTGTTGACCTTGCCATTTCTATTATTATTAGTGTTATCTCTGTTGGCATTATTTATTAGGCTAGGGTCCATATTTCCTAATGGGAAAGCCATGTTTGGTTCTACTTATTTGTTTGGTTGTTGAGTTGGTTGTTGTGAAGAAGTAGAATTATCACTAGGAAAAGGAAATTCCTGCCTTAGGTAAGAACTGTCGGATTTCAGGGTAGACTTGATGTAATGTGATTGGGTGAAATCTAGCATGAGCATAAATCAATAAAAACTTGGATTTTTGTCACCTCTTTGATCAATCCCTTAATTATTTTGTGATTTATCAAATAATGGGGGATTATGGTCAAAATGAACTTATGCACAGGTAGAAAATACAAAAGGGTATCTTGAAATGTAAACAAATTATTTTCAAGCTCTCGATAAATGCCCCTTGTTTTCTATTCTTTGTTTCTGGGTGTCACTTTCCTACAGTTTAGGTGTATCTTTGCACTATATAGGCATTTACTAGAAAATTTGTATGCGGTACTCTGCATATTGTAGGTGATTCTTACCTATTTGTAGGCGATGTTTAAAAGTTTGTAGATGTTAGTTTCTAGTGAATTAAGCAGTATTTCAATAGTGATAGGTTTCGTTTCAGTTTACAGGCATCACATAAAGCATTGCAGGTGGTATTTAAACTTTTGTCCGTGGCACTTTGCAGATCAAGTTGGTTTTTCATAGTTTTAAGGGTTTTAAAAAGATTAAGTCTATGATCAGATATGTCAAATGGTATTCTTTCTTGAAAATGTTGATAAAAACATAGTACACACATCAATTTTTCATCATAGCACTAAAACACACTAAGTGTATGTTCTTGGTCATTTTAACGGGTCTTGTACAAGAATATCTTCCTAACAATCTGCCTAGAGTCAGATTTGGATTTTAAACAATATGGCTCTAAAAAGGTAGCTTGCTACTTTAACAAGGTTTTAATTAACACCTCTATTCTAAACTATGAAAAGTCCTTATACCCCCTTGCGGGCTTCCCAAATGCATGAAAGTACAAATTTTGCACAATCCCAAAGGACTACTAGAGGAAATGAAGATACTTAACATAATTTAGTCACTACGACCCATTAAGGAAGAGTGCATTTTTTTATAGTGGGTCGGATATTCTCATGGCTAAAGTGAGTGTCTCCCACTTTGGGTCATTCCCTCTCACTGTCCTCTTAAGGATGTACTCGAGAGGCAAGCCCTTTAAGTCTCTAATTTATCTAGCATGTATATAAGAAAGAAAAAATTGAACTAAGTTAAGCAAGTTTGGGAGTTTCATTCACTCAAAGAGTGAAGAACATATCCCTATTACTTCCCTTGAATTCCAAACACTTCAAACACATATGTATTTTCAACCTCTTGCCAAGGAGTTTCTTAAAATATGAAATGTTTGGTTCAATTTCCTCCTTTTTTTCTACCACCCAAACACAACACTTTTGGATTTTTTTATCAACTTTGAAAAGTTGAGAGCATATACCTAATGTTTTGTTCGGAATGGACAATAATAGGGTGTCCCTATTAGCTAGATATCAAAGAAATGCCACAATCTAAATAAATCAAGCTTGATATGAAAATACCTGATTTTGATGCTAGCAAAGGCTAGGCACTTTTTTGAGGTTTTTTACTTAATTTTTCTCACTCACCTAGTGGCGATCATTCCCTCTCCGTCTCCTCCAACAAAGTTATTCCAACACAACCAAACAAACTGAAGAAAAAATAAATTGGAATTGAAAATGCAATTAATTTCCTTAGCAAAATTTGCAAAAAACAACTTAAGGACTTAATGCATAAAATCAATTAAGAGATGAAAAATGTTTCTTATAAGCACTACTAATTTTAAAGTAATGCTCATACAATTCCTGCTCTTTTTCTAAATCCTCCAAAATTAAAGCACTATGAATTTTCTTTGAGTACTTGTTTTGGACTCTTACTACCTTTATTTGCCTTTTGATCCTCACTTCGGGTTTATGCACCTTCAAGTGTCTGTTCATCTGCAGAAAACACAAAAATAGAGAGTTAGAAAACTGAATTTATCAATCTCAAAGCAATAAAACAAAGACAGAAGCATGCGTCATTTTACAGCTAGTAGGCTTGATTTTGCAGTGTGTTAAGAGTTTCTTTGGAGTAACTTAGGTGTTAATTTGTAGTGAATTAGGCATTACTTAACAGATTATAGGTGTTAAATGAAAAATCACAAGCGTTGTAAAGCTGATGAAATGTGAAACACAAGATCACAGGTGACAAAAGAGAGTTGAAATGCGGTATTTCCTGAGTAGCAGGCGTCGCTTTACATGCACAAGAGGTACACTTTATCTAAAAAGCGTGCCAAGAATTAGACAAGAAATAGAATGAATTCTTTAGGTATTGTTTGATTTCTTGTAAGCGTCATACTTTTACTTGTAGGCGTCATTTGACCTGCAACCTACAAAATGAGAACAAAAATGCACCAAAAACACACAAAATTGAAATAAAATGAGATTTAGAGGCTCAAAGCCCCATGGTGGGTGCCATTTGTGTGTGAATGAAATACACCTTCATGAGATTAGTTTATTTATGAGAAATCCTATGGAATAATAAAGACAATTTAAACAAATAATTACAAATAAATAAATAAGCATCCCATGGCTCTCTATCTAAGCATGTTAATAGAGCTCTCAGCCTTAATCTCTACTAATGACAGTCCTTGAACGAGAGATATGATGAAGATATGCCAATATAACTCTCAAATTCTCTCAATTGCTTCAAATTATGAACTCAAATTCTCTTAATTACTATGCAAAATGATCAATTATGCTTTGATATGCTATGAAAATGAATATAGTCTAAATGCTTTGCATTCGAATTTCTAGGATTATCCTTATGCTTGTAAAATGTCTTGTATTTATAGGATTTTCCCTAGTGTAGGGGTAGAGTCAATTGATCATGATTAAGCCTTTGTTGAGTGAAATACTTTCATAGGGTTTCAAATGGGGGGACAATTTAAATGCTTGTCTCAAATGTTGGGACAAAGAGTCAAATTTGAGTGATTGAGATTGACAGTTCAAAATGAGTGATTGAGATAGCAAATTTGGAGCGATCCATGTGCTTTTCTTTCTCAATTCTCATTGGTTCCTCAAATTCATGTTGAGAGATATTAGGATTTATTAATTCAATCAATTAATTAAATTTACCCATGTAGGAGAATAGGTTGAATTTGATTTTTGATTTAAACTATACAATTAATTGATTAAAATCACTTATAGAGTTTGATTAATCCCTTTAGGCTTATATTTAATCATTTAATGTCATTTATTAATTAATCCTTTGATTTGATTGATTTATCCCAATTTGATTTAATAAATGTCCATTTAAATTGATTTGATCCATTTTGATGCAATATAGAGCAATTTGCTTAGATTTACAGATTTGCTTGATTAGAGAACACCTGCCCAGTTTTAGGTGTCTACAAAGGTAAGTAAGGTGTTCACTTTAGGAATGAAGAGACATGTGGCACGTGTCACATGCTCAAAATTGAGTTGATCCATGTGATTACAAGTGATTGGATAATATCAAAAGAAGAGGATTTAGGAATTAATAAAATAAATGAAGGTGTTTATTCAATAAATAGGTGAATTAGGAATAAAAATTGCATAAATTAAAAAATAATAATTTATTTACTTTAAGGATAGAAAAGGATAATGAATTTTTTAATTAAATAAAATATTTATTTAAATAATAGAGGAAGATGCCACTAAACTAATCACATAAACAGGAATATTTATTTGATTAATAGATGAATTTTCTGATTTTGTGAGGACATTTTAGGTGTCTACAATGGCCATAAACAATGTTTCATCATTTAAATCATTTTCACCTTCATCATCTGAGGAACAAATATTATCTTTTGAATAAAAATTTATTTTTAAATTATCTCTTTCAATGCTAACTTATGAATCTTTAAAAGGACATTTAGGATCATAATGACTAGTTCTACCACAATTAATATATTTGAAAGATAGCTTACATTTTTATTTTCTAGTGCCTCTCTTTATTCTTACCATTTTTGCTTCAGCATTTTCAAATCCATCAAGTTGATCAACATCACCCTCTATCTTTCTACAAACTTCTAATGGTATCTCCCTCATAGGAGCATCCTTATAAAATGCTCTAAATTCATATGTAACTAGAGAACCACACATTTTATGCAATGTATGTTTGTCCAACTCATTGTTTTATTTAATAATTGATGCAGGAGCATCTTGGGTCCTTGGCAATCCTGCTCAACCAAAAATATGTTTACTTTCATCTTAGTCTGTTCTCTATCACCCAGCTTATGTTACTCGGCAGCCTTGCCGAGTTGCTTAGCCATGCTTTTAGTTGTTGCTTGGTTTTTCTTTTGCCGAGTGCTCTATTGCTCGACTTTTGCTTTATCAAGTTGGTTTATTTGGAAGTTGGAGCTGCTGGACAACTTCTTCTTTCTTTTCATGGTTGGATTTATTTAGGGTCTATCTTGGGATCTGTGTCAACCTAAATCTGGGTCTCTCCTTTGGGTTTGAGCGCCGACTTCTTTGTTGGACCCTTGTATATATTATTTTGTATGTTCTTAGTTTGGTAGCAAGTCTTAGAGTAGCAAGGAAAATGTTAGAATATTAAAGATCTGAGATCTTTGTTGTAAGAAGATCAAATTTTAATACACTCTGATGTATATGGCCGTAATGAGGAAGGCCTTATAGCCTGACATGTATTAAGTTTGATGATTTAATAAAGAAAGATCTTTGCATTTCTCTTCTCTCACTTTGTTGTTGTTTAATTCCACATTGTATTTTCAAGAAGGATGATACTGGGTATGCCCTAGGCCCCATTGTCGCTCCCTCCTTGCGTCAGGTGGTATCAAAGTGAGTTGAGATCCATGGCTCCTTCTTGTAAACTTTAAAGATATTTGTTGTAGGGTGGTAGGTTGCGATCTGATCTACAATTGCAGAGAGTTTCAAGATGGTTCGTGGGAGAGGAAATGTGGATCAAGGTCTAGCTGATATGCTTAGATAAATGGCTGCAAGATTGGAAGTTGTTCAGACAGCCCAACACAGTGGAAGACATCTTGAAGATGTTAGTGATGATGAGTTTGAAGAGGTTCAAGGTGAAGCTGCACCTGCACCTGTGATGGATCAAGAAGAGGAAAGATTCTTGAGAGTTTTGACAAGCTTGAAGTCCACACCTCAGTTTATTCCCCCTAAGTATAGTGGAAAATTAGATTCTGATGAATTGATTGACTAGATCACTGAGATGGAAAAATGTTTTGAATATGAGAATGTTGCAAAAGACAAGAAGGTCAAAATTGCAAGCACAAAACTAAAATGTCATGCATCCTTATGGTTGGAACATCTGCAGTTGGATAGAAAGAAGAAAGGTAATGAAAAAATCAAGGCATGGGATAAGATGGTGAACAAATTGAAAGGCATGTTTCGTCCTTATGATTACTAGATCAACCTAGTTTGGAGAATGTGAAGTTTGAAGCAGAAGGACAAGTCAGTCAAAGACTACACTGAAGAATTTTATAGATTGGAAATCAGATATGGACATGTTGAAGATGAAGTGGAAAGAGTTGCAAGATATCTGAATGGCTTGAGAAGTTCCATACAAGATGAAATCAATTTGATCAAGATGGAAGGCATTGAAGAGGCATACCAATTTTCCCTAAAAGATAAAGAAAAGTTGAACACAAGATATGAACAAAGATAAAGAGGTAGAGGTGGTAGATTCCCTAGAGGAAGAGGTAGATCTCATGGTGAAAATAGTAGATCTAAACCAGACAAGTCAAATATAAACACTAGTCAAGACAAAGGAAAGACTGAATGGAAAGGTGGAAATTCATACCAAGGAAGAGGTAATTACTCTAGAGGTGGTTATAGCATAAGAGGGTTCCAAGTAACTTGTTACAATTGTGGTGAAGAAGGACACAAATCCTTTGAGTGTACACATGCAAGAAAGAAAGTTGGTAGCAGTAGTAGAAATGCATTATTACAAGAAGAGTCATCAAATGAACCTAAGAATCTCATGATCCGAAAGATACTATGGAGTGAGAAAGATAAGAAAGATCCTATCAGGAAGAGTTTGTTCAAAACCATATGTAGGGTTGCAGATAAGGTTTGGAAAGTCATTGTTGACAGTGGAAGTTCAGAGAATATGGAATCAAAAGAAATGGTCCCAAAGTTGTAGTTAGAGAGGATGAAACATCCAAAACCCTATCAAATTCCATGGATCAAGGATGAGCACACATTAATGGTAAGTGAACAATGTTTTGTGAATTTGAAAATTGGAAAGTACTATGACAAGGTTTTATGTGATATTATGCCAATGGATTGTTGTCATATTTTGTTGGGTAGACCTTGGAAATATGATAGATATGCTATACATGATGGAAGGTTGAATAGATATTCTATTTGGGTTGATGGGAAGAAGCAAATTTTGTTACCTTTGATTGAAGATTCTGTTGATGAGTTATGTACATCTGTGAGAGTTTGTCTGATGGAAGGTAGATAGTTTGTTAAAGATCTAAAAAGAGATGATATTTGTTATGCTTTGATTCCTAACAAACCAAGTTAGAATGCAGAAGATGACATACCTACAGAACTTGAGAAGTTGCTAACTAAATACAAAGAAATCATTTTAGATAATGTACCTGATCGTTTGCCACCAATTAGAGATATCAGTCACTATATGGATCTAATTCCTGGAGCTAGTTTACCAAATAAATCACCACATAGGTTGACACCTACCGAGAATGAAGAGCTTAATCGACAAGTTCATGAGTTGTTGAACAAGGCTTAATCAAAGAAAGTTTGAGTATGTGTGTGGTACCTGCTATGTTGGCACCTAAGAAGAATAGAGAATGTGCATTAATTCCAGAGAAATAAACAAGATCATAGTCAAGTATAGGTTTCCTATACCAAGAATGGATGACATAACAGATTTTTTGAGTGGAGCAAAGTATTTTAGCAAAATTGATTTAAAGAGTTGATATCATCCGATCAGAATCAAAGAAGGTGATGAATAGAAGACTGTTTTCAAGACAAAAGAAGGTTTGTATGAGTGGTTGGTTATGTCTTTTGGTTTAACTAATGCACCAAGTACATTTATGAGATTGATGAATGAAGTTTTGAAGAAATTCTTGAACAAATGTGTGATTGTATACCTAGATGATATTCTGATATTCAGTAAAACTAGAGAAGAACATTTGATGCATATAAGACAAGTTTTGCAGAGGTTGAAAGAGGAAAAGTTGCTGATAAATCTGAAGAAATGTTCCTTCATGAAAGAAGAGCTTGTATATTTTGGTTTTGTGATTTCAGCTGATGGTTTGAAGATGGATCCAGAGAAGGTTAAAGCTATATTGAGTTGGCCTACACCTGAGAATATTATTGAGGTAAGATCATTTCATGGATTGGAAAGTTTTTATAGGAATTTTATTAGAAATTTCAGTTCTATTTGCAATGCTATGACTGAGACAATGAGAGGAGACAAAAGAGAATTCAAATGGACACATGGAGATGACAAGAGTTTTGAAGCTTTGAAGTTGAAGGCTTCTGAATTACCTGTGCTAGCCTTACCTGATTTCAATAAGGTATTCCAAGTTGAATGTGATGCAAGTGGAAGTGCAATTAGAGCTGTGTTAGCTCAAGAAGGTAAACCTATTGCTTTCTTTAGTGAAAAGTTGAATGATGCAAAGAGAAAGTACTCTTTCTATGATCAAGAATTCTATGCTATTGTGCAAGATATGAATAAATGGAGGCATTACTTGATGCTAAATGAATTTGTGTTGTATACTGATCATAAGGCTTTACAATATTTGGGTAGTCAAAACAAGTTGAATCAAAGACATATGAAATAGGTAGAGTATTTGTAGAGATTTACATTTGTGATTAAGCATAAGAGTGCAGTATCTAATAGAGTTGTTGATGCATTGAGTAGAAGAAGATCTTTGTTCACTGAAATGAGAATTGAAGTTCTTGGCTTTAATGACATGAAGCATTTGTATGAAAATGATCCTGATTTTTTAGAGTAGTGGAGAGTGTGCAGAGCACCTAATACAAATCAATCAAGTATCAAGACTATTTCATTCAGGAAGATATGTTGTTCAAAGGAATTTGGTTGTGCATACCAAGAGGTTCAATGAGAACTAATTTTATAAAAGAGAAACATAGTAGTGGATTGGCTGGACACTTTGGCATTGATAAAACATTGAGTTTGCTGAAGGAGAGGTATTTTTGGCCTCAATTGTATAAGGATGTTCAGAAATTTGTAAGAAGCTGTGGATTTTGTTAAGTTGCAAAGGGAGTAAGTCAAAATACTGGTTTGTATATACCTATTACTGTTCCTAAGAAACCTTGGAGTGATATGAGCATGGATTTTTTTCTTGGACTTCTGAGGATAGAAAGAGGTAATGATTCTATATTTTTTGTTGTGGATACATTTTCTAAGACAAAACATTTTATACCATGTAAGAAAAAGTCAGATAGAGTTCATATAGCAGATCTTTTTCTTTAAGGAGATTATTAGATTTCATGGATTACCAAAGTGTATCATCTCTGACAGAGACAGTATGTTTTTAAGTTATTTTTGGAGAACACTTTGGAAGAAGCTGAATATTGAGTTGAAATTTAGTTCTACATTTCATCCACAAACTGATGGACAAATAGAAGTGGTAAATAGAAGTGTGGGTAACCTATTGAGATGTTTAGTAGGAGACACACCAGGCAATTGGGATTTGATGTTGGCACAAGCAGAATTTGCATACAACAGTTCAGTAAATAGAAGTACTGGAAAGATACCTTTTGAGATTGTTCATGGCACACAACCTAGAGGTATATCAGATTTGAGAGACCTTGTTGGTGAAGAGAAAAGAAGCACTGAAGCAAAAGAATTTGCAGAATTTATGATGACATTGTATGAGGATGTAAAGCAGAAGCTGGAGAAAAGTAATCAGAAATACAAAGATGATGCAGACATATCAAGATGACATAAGACATTTGAATTTGGTGATGCTATGATGGTTCATCTGAAGAAAGGAATATTTCCTATTGGAACATATGGGAAACTGGAGATGAAGAAATTTGGTCCTTGCAAAATACTGAGAAGATTTGACAGTGGAAATGCCTATGAAGTTGAATTACCTGATGACATGGATATATCACCTATATTCAATATTTTAGACTTGTATGAATATCATGAACCTGATGAAGAAATAACAGTACCAAGTGATTATCCTAAGAAGCAGATAGAAGAAGTTGAGAAGATCTTGAAGCAGAGAATTGGCAGAAGTACAAGAGGAAAGGAATACATAATAAATTTGATAAAGTTGAAAAATAGACCGATTGAGGACTCATCTTGGATTTCTCAATCTAAGTTGGATTCATTCTAGGTTGGACCTGATACATGATTCAGGGAATCATTTATTTTCTACCCCAGGTGTCTGATGCAGGAGCATCTTGGGTCCTTGGCAATCCTGCTCAACCAAAAATATGTTTACTTTCATCTCAGTATGTTCTCTATCACTCGGCTTCTGTTACTCGGCAGCCTTGCCAAGTTTCTTGACCATTATTTTTGTTGTTGCTCTTTTTTCGAGTGCTCTGTTGATCGACTTTTTCTTTTCCGAGTTGGTTTATTTGGAAGTTGGTGCTGTTGGCCGACTTCTTCTTTCTTTTCATGGCTGGATTTATTTGGGTCTATATTGGGATCTGTGTGGACCTAAATCTGGGTCTCTCCTTTGGGTTTGAGCTCCAACTTATTTTTTGGACCCTTGTATATATTCTTTTGTATGTTCTTAGTTTGGTAGTAAGTCTTAGAGAAGAAAGGAAATGTTAGAATATTAAAGATTTGAGATCTCTGTTGTAAGAAGATCAAATTGGAATACACTCTGATGTATATGGCCATAACCAGCAAGGCCTTATAGCCTGTCATGTATTAAGTTTGATGATTTAATAAAGAAAGATCTTTGTATTTCTCTTCTCTCACTTTGTTATTGTGTAATTCTGCATTGTATCTGCAAGCGGGATGATACTGGTTGTGCCCTAGGCCCCATTGTCGCTCCCTCCTTTCATCAATAATATAAGTCTTAGAGCTATTGTTCTTTGGATGACATCTAGGAATAATTTTCACAACTTCATGTTATTTGTTTCTCCACAATAACGTTGATGTCATTTAATACTTCATCTACCTAGAGCATGTAGTTATCCTAATCTTGATCTCTATCCATACATTGAGTCTCAAATCTAGTTTTTTACATTTTGCATCTCCATCTATTTCACCTTAGTATCACCTTCATATTTTTCATCGAGCTTACGTAAAATTTATTTAATAGTAATGCAACTCATCACCTTTAAAAGTTTGGGATGTATAATTCCATTCAAAATTGCATTTCTTAATTTCCCATTTATTGTGTATGTCTATATCTCTATATCATTTGTAGGAGGTACAACAAGAGGAATACAACAATATATGACAAATTTCTATACACTAAACCCTTATAAGCATATGGGTTCTTTCATTCTTACTTTCCAACGGTTGAAGTTTGAAACATAAAACTAAGGAGCCATGTGAGATCTATATTTTTGCATCTGAGGCCTTACTCAAGAAGTTAACCTTACTCTAGAGGAACCTTTATTTGATGCTAATTATTGAATACAACTAGAGAAAACAAGGGTGTGAAATAGTCTTTTAATAATACTTCATCATCTTACTTCAATTCTAAAACATATAACTTCTAATAAACAACAATGATGAATAAATCAATCAACACCAATATAAAAGAGAACACCATATTTTTATGTAAAAATAAAAATGAAGTAAATACCATGGTTATAATATCTCATAGTATATGAGAAGTATTAAAAAATTATCATTGTGATTCTTGCATCCAAGATTCACTACCTCAGATAAAGATACAAAGGAATTTCTACAAAGACTCGTCATCTCTGAGAAACATACAAAGGATTTGCAAAGGAGAGTTACTACCTCAACATAGGATACGTGAAAATAATTAAAAAGTATATTCTATTTTTTATTGCTTCTAAAATTATCCCATAAATGTAGCTACTCATGACTCAGCCTCAAGCAACCATTTTTTAAAATTTAGCGCCAATACTCTCATCATATACAATTTCTACTATAGATTGAAATCTGTCATATTTCATTCGCACTTTACACACGTTCTGATAATTTGATCTTCTATATAGACTCTTTGGATCATTAAAAAATATCAATTACTTCGGCCAAAATAAGGGACAATGGTTGATCCCAACAAGATATCCATATAGACATAATTATGGTACAAGTATTCCTATCAAGGACATAGAGAGAACCTTAAACAACATTTTAAAATATCCAAATTGATCAAAAAATCACACACATTTGGCACGCATTCTCTAAAGTGATGAACATAGTAACATGTAACATACAATTAGTAGGCCCAAAAGATATATTCAATATCAAACTAGTTAGTGTAGATCTCAACACAACAAGTTGGGAGTAAAAACCAACTCAACACGTCATCTAATGAAATTGGAATTATGATGTAAGAAAGAGAAAAAAAAACCTTGTTGGCTAGATAACAATAAATAATACTTAAAACTAACTCGAGACACAACACAACACCAAAGAAATCAATCACTGCTATATAAATCACATAGATATTTTCCTTGAACATCCAACTCTATTCCTAACAATATATTTCATATTGATCCAAGCTACCACAACCATTCATAATTTGAAGGCTGAGAAACACCGTTGTGAAATACATAACAAAAAATGTACTTGTGGTGCTCTTCACTATAAATTTTTTTAACTAAGATATTGATAAAGTATTACAAACATTCCCTCAATGCCGTAACACTACAAACATTAATTTTAAGAAATGCATAGCATTTTCTAGACGAATATTGATAGACACCAAAACTACCAACACATAACATACACCAAAGAGTTCTACAAAAGCACCATAGGCTTGATAAGTTAGGTGTGCAACATACACAACATATATATTTTAAAAACTAAGAAACTATAGCACCACATGTGGAGGAATGTGAACCATTCTTCTTGGTATCCAACAAAACGCTTGTCTACAAATTGAAAATTCAATAATCTTCAATGCTTTAAATAACTTAATAGAAATAATTTCTCATGTCTAGAAGGAATATGAGAGAGATGACAAGAAACAATAGCATCACATAGTCATCAACACCAATTTCATGCTTCTAATCCTCATCACAAAGCTAGTTTTTATCTGTAGTTGTTGGTCACATCAACACAGTTGGAGTCTTTGATGTATGCATGTCTTGAAGCATGTCTCTACTATCATTAACACTAGAGTACAAATCCCTTATCAATCCATTATTTATTACATCTTTTCATATAAAGAAAAGTAAAATAAAGTACCTGTTCTTTTCAATTTTTTTGTTTGTATCATCACATCAAGCCAACTTTATAGGCCTTCATTTTTTGTTTTAAATAAAATACAAAAAAAAATCACTAAATATAATCTAGACCCAAATATAAGTGACCTACGTGTATGCCAAAGACCTAGCTTGACCAATGGAGGGGAAATGAAATTATGTTGGTTGACTGGAAGTGATATGGATTGAAGTGACTAATGGGCTGTAAACCTAAGGATTAGAACCAGATGCTAAAGGCTAGAAAGTATATTTTGATCAAATTTTCATCTCTTTATTTTATAACATAGGTTATAGTATTGAAATGTAGTTCTAGTGAAGTAGAAACACAAGTCTATGTGAAAAAGATCAAAGTGTGTTAATGCAATTCTACTGAAGTAGAAATGGATGTCTATATCCTACAAATGCAATTTTATCTCAAAAATGAACATTCAAGAATCAGAAACACGAGTTTATGCCTCAGAAATGTAGGCCTAGTGAAAATTAGTTATTTTCCAAGTTTTGCAAACTTTTGTCAATCTTAAGGTTTGTTTGAAACCTTTTCTTATAAGAATACAATTCAAGCTCAAAAAAAATAGTATCTAAATGTTTGATAAGAAGTGAAATCGTACGTAATATTAATGGTCAAGGCTCCTCAAATCTCAATTTCCATGATTCTTATCACAATTTGATAACACTTCAAGATAAAGGCTATCTACCTATGGTCAATATAGGCACACAACTTGGTGTTTCTTAATCCTTGTATGTATTGAGTTCAACATATCTTGAAAATATTGGTGAGCTAGGGTACTCACATTTAAGTGAAAACTAAACTCTTCTTAAAAGACTATGAATAATATATTATAAGCCCAGAATTTCCACCTCAACTCCAAGGAAATATGGTGCGTAACTTAATAGTATGATGCAATCCCTTTTCTCTATAATTATCATACCAAGGCTAATAAAGGGTAGGATTCTAACCTGGTTATCTAATGACATTGAAGAATCCTATCAAATCATGGGGATCCACTAAGACACTTAAGGATTTAACTAATCTTACTAGGAGTTTAAGATACATAGGGTATGCCTCCTTTCAAATTGGCACTGCATGGTAAGCACTAATACTATTTGAGCTATGGTATTTTCCTCACCCACATTTATACAGCGAGCCAAAAGAGAAGTGCCACTTGGGGTTGGTTCACAAATGTGAGTACCTATTTTCCTACTAAGGTGATCCCATCTAGAGGGAAAGATAGATGCAATTTCTTTTACATCCATGATTCATTGGAAGGAAATTAGAGAGGATACTTTTTTTCTATCTTTTCATCAAGCTAGATGTAGTTTCTCTTGTAATCACCCAAAAATGATCTAGTAGACTATGAGCCCCTTTCTAAACATTAAAATTTAAATACTAGACTACATCTTGTTCTTAATCAATTTTGCATATTTATTTAATCTCTCATTTTCTTGGTCAAATCACCATTTAATCATTTATTTATTTATATCCTCAAGTTAGATCACTTTATCCTAAGATTTATTTAATTAAAAGAACATGCTCTCTTTTAATTAAACAAAAAATCTTTTAACTAAATAATAAAACCCCCTTTATCCTAAGTGCACATACAACATGAAAATAATAAATAATAATAAGAAGGTGCACTTTTCAATGAGATGGAATCTTTTGAAAAAGGTTTTTTGCCTCTTAATCTTAGCCTTTGATTTTGCCTCTTGGAGATATGAGCACATGGATCACTCAACATTTAATATCCACCATTGATCGTTTATTTTTTCCTCTTAATATTGACCGTCTGCTCATTTCTAATCTCCTATAAAAGGAAGCTCGCTCCTCATTCTTGGATAATAGAAAAAATTAGAGAATATAGTTGTTGGAGCTCTTACATATTGCCCCTTTGGAGATCTTGGAGTTCTTGCATCTTGAAGGCTTCTTAAATCATAGCTCATATTCTATCTTGGTATTATTGAAGCATTACATTATCATTTAGCCTTGTTATCTACTTTCTTGTATCTATCTTAATTCATCTAGTTTATATCTACTTTCCTTGTATTTCTTGCATATCATTTTAAGCTTAGATTTTGCATCTCATCTTAGATTACTTTCCATTATCATTTGACTCTTCCATTATATAGTGCACCTTGTAGGGATCTTTCTTATTAGGTTCATCTAAGATCCATCATCATTATCTACATGATTCTTGCATGCTATGGATAGGAAGCTATAAGTCACTCCTTGAGACTTCCTCTTCATGGATTCTCTCAAGTGTAATGGTTTATAGAAGTGTCACATTTTGATCTCAGCTACAACCACATCCCTAGGGGAATTATTGGCACAAAAAGATGAACATGGGAAAGAAAGAGCTATATAACATCAACAGAACATTAGAAACTTATGAAATCAATTACAACAACATTGAAAAATATTGCCTTGCACTAGCCTTTGCATCTCAAAAACTCAGAAATTATATGTTGGCACATACTACACAACTTGTCTCAAAAAATAATCCTTTGAAATATTTACTAAATAAAGCTACTCTTACTAGTCGACTCGCTAAATGGATGATGATTCACTCTAAATTTGACATTGAGTATGTTGATTGTAAGGCCATAAAAGGACAAGCAATTTCTAATCAACTAGATGAATTCCCTCTACAAGATGATGCCCCTATACAGACTGGTTTTCCTTATTTATCCATTATGTATGTGACTAAGAAAACATGGAAGATGTTCTTTGTTAGATCTCACACACAGAATGGTGTTGGATTTGGTGTTTTGTTTGTCACACCTAGCGGATACACTATCCCAAAGTCATATAATTTGTTATTTCCTTGCATGAACAACATAGAATAATATGAGGATTTGACAAATGGGATTAAAATGACTATTGAATGGAGCATCACTAAGCTAAATATTTTTGGAGACTCTCAGCTTATTATAAATCATACTAATGATGACTATCAAACAAAAGATGAGAAATTGATTCCTTACAAGTAGATGATTGATGATCTCAAGAACTACTTCACTTTCATCACATTCCAACAAATCCCTAGAGAAGAAAATAGGGCGGTCAATGCCATGGCCCCTTTGGATTCTATCTTACAATTGGAAGAGCGCGAGTCTAGATTTTAATTCCTGGTGGAAGAACTACACTACCCTGCCTATAATTCCCCTGAAAATCACATTATATGTACCATGATTGGTCATGATTCTTCTCAATATGCTAAGATTTACTCTTACCTGTGTGACCAAGTCAATCCTGATAATCTAACCCGTAATGAGAAATGACAATTTAGTTGCAACGCTTCTCGCTATACCCTCATCTCTAGTATTTTTTTAGGAAGGGTCTAGATAGAACACTTATTAGATGTCTAGAGAAATATGAGTTTGAACATGCATTAGCTGAAGTCCATGATGGTTTATGTGGGTCTCACTCTAATGGTCTTGCACTAGCTCAAAAACTAAGTACTGGGTGTTGGTTTCAACTGGCCTACTATGAAAATTGATGCTATTAGATATGCTAAATCTTGTAAGAAGTGTTAGATGCATGGGAATTTGACCCATGTTCCAGGTAGGGAACTTATTCCATTTGTTACACATTGACCTTTTCAACAATGCACTTTTGATTTGATGGGTCAAAAACATCCTAACTCATCTAGTGGACACAAGTTTATCATTACTACAACAGAATATTTTACAAAGTGGGTTGAGGTTGTTTCTCTTTTAGTTTCTACTGGGAAACAAGTGTCTTTTTTCATCCTCAATTATATTGTCTATCGCTATGGCATACCTTCCTTCATTGTTACTAATAATGGAGGACAATTCAAAAAACAAGGATCTCAACCAGTTATGTAAAAAATTAAAGATTAAAAAACACTAGTCCTCAATTTATTACCCTCAAGGTAATGGCTAGGTTGAAGCTTCTAATAAGACACTTCTGAAAATTTTGCATAGGACAGTCAAAAAATCAGGGAGACTGGCACTTTCAAATCAGCCCTGTACTATGGGCCTAGAGAACTAGCATTCACATACCTACTAGAGCTACACCCTTTGTTCTTGTTTATGGATCTAAAGTTGTCTTACCTCTTGAAGTAGAGATACATTCCCTAAGAAGCTTGTTAAAGGGTCTCATCTTAGATGATGACTATAGAATCATGCGTAAACAAGAGGTAGAGCTTCTGGATGAGTGTAGAAAATCTGCATTTGATTACATGAGGGTATATCAGAAAAGGATGTCACAAAGCTATAACAAAAAGGTTCATTCTAGAGAACTTTAGGTTGGAGATCTCATCTTGAGAGAAAATCCCAAAAATCAACAGAACAAAGCACAAAAATAGAAGTTTGAACCAAATTGGTTGGGTCCCTACATAGTTACTACTGCTTTTGGATCCGGTGTCTATCAACTTTCTAAGCCTGAGGGAGAAAAACTCCCTGAACCTATCAATATCCTTCATCTGAAGAATTTCTATGCATGATGTTATAGATCTTTGTACATATCTTAAATGTCCTAAAAAAAATATAAAATTCATAAAATGTCCTAAAAATATATATATAAAGTCCTGGAAAAAATGATCATCCCGATGAAAACCTAGCAATAGGTGCCTTGATGTATCTTTAAAAAAAAAAAAAATTAAAAAAAAGAAAAAAAAAAGAGAAAAAAAAAGAGAAAAAGAGATAGGAAAGAAACAAAAAAAATTGAAAAAGAAAAAAAGATGTGCCTTGGTGAAAACCTTGAAACAGACGCCTTGGTAGCAAAAATAGAAAATAATTCAAGTGGTGAAAACTTATGTCTATCAGCTTATTGCTTTGCACTTCGAACCCTTTTAACTTCCATCTACAATCTCCTTGGTCTAAGATTGATCTTTGTCTAGAGCTAGGGGACATAAACTATATCCTCCTTTAGGGTGCGATGGTGTTACTTAGTGGCTCACCCCAAATAGTGTTTCCCAACACTTCCTTTGACATTGAATGTTTCTTAACACTTATCATATATGCTACCTTGATTCAATGCTTTGTCTACAGTATAGGATTGTGTGATATTTCTCACCTCTAGGCATGAGTCCTAGCGAGTTAATGATTATTCTTTTTCATTTTCACACCGTGCTTAAACTGAAATGACTGAGACATGTTATGACTTATTTTCTTTGTGTGCTGACTGGTTAATGATTTTCATTGAATTTTTCTTCCTTAGTCTCTCCATGATGTTACAACTAGAGAACTAAAGACATGGGGCATGTTTTATTTGATTTCTACCCATGGGTATCACTTTGGTGATCCAGGGCGTCTCTTACTTTTCCCTTGTACACTGAGGAGATCTAGAGCTATATCCTTGATTTTTACATTGTGTTTGCTTACGCATGAACCATTTGGGTCATCTTAGACTCTTATGCCTTGATGATTATGGTTACTTGCAACATTAACTTGGAAACAATGTTCAGGTCATCTTGGCCTCTACACCTTGGTGCTTACGTTTTTTTCCTACATTCTATCCGATATAGATCATATTCATATCATCATAGTTGTGCTTGCACTAGTGATGATTGTATGATCTTGCGATGTCCCTTAATAAGTCTCAATGATGAAAATAAGGACCTAGTAAGATCCCTACACATTTTACTTGCATTTTTTATCCTAGCTTGTATCTTAGTCTTTTCATTTCATCTTAGTTTTATTCTTTGCATCTTGCATTAGGTGAGGAGGAGAGTCTTCATCTTATCATTATCGGACACTTTGGTCATTTCTTATTGGCATCCTTGATTATTTTTCAGGATCAAAAACCAAAATTCAAGTTCACTCTTGATAAAGCGTTTTCTTTGACCTAATGCTAATGTTATACCTTTTTTGTCAACCTTATTCAAACTATGGAAAATTCTCATTACTTAGTGGTCAGACTTGGTCCAAATTCTTTTCTAATCAGTCTTAATCAATCATCAATAATATTGGACCCTATCTTATCTCGATTTGATCAAATCTATCTAATTTTAGCATCTCCTCTACCTCAATTTGATTTCGATCCCTAGGAGGCAGGAATAACCTATCTTTTAAAGCTGCAAATTGATTCTGGCATCTTATTATCTTGTCTTTAAATCTCTATTTCAATGTTCATTTTTCTTGTTGTGCATTGGAATCTTGCTATATTTTCTAGTTCTCGTTCAATCAAGTTTGATATTAGTTTCCTTACTGTACTTTGTTTGATGAATTTTAGACTCAGATCTTTATCAGTTACCTTGACATCATCTTTCTTTGACCTAATGTGTTCCCAGATCGCTCACACCTCAGTCAAAGAGGGGCAAATGTAATCACCCAAAAATGGTCTAGTGGACTATGAGCCCCTTTTAAAACATTAAAATTTAAATACTAGACTACATCTTGTTCTTAATCAATTTTGCATATTTATTTAATCTCTCATTTTCTTGATCAAATAATCACTTAATCATTTATTTTATTTATATCCTAAAGTTTGATCACTTTATCTTAAGCTTTATTAATTAAAATAACATGCTCCCTTTTAATTAAACAAAAAAAAAATCAATTAAATAATCAAAACCCCTTTATCCTAAGTGCACATAAAACAAGAAAATAATAATAAATAAATAATAAATAATAGTAAGAAAGTGCACTTTTCAATGAGATAGAATCTTTTGAAAAAGGTTTTTTGCCTCTTTATCTCAACCACTCATTGTTTTGCCTCTTAATCTTAGCCTTTGATTTTGCCTCTTGAAGATATGAGCACATGGATCACTCAAGATTTAGTATCCACCATTAAGAGTTTCTTTTAGCCTCTTAATCTTGACCGTCCGCTCATTTCTAATCTCCTATAAAAGGAATCTCTCTCCTCATTCTTGGAAAATAGAAAAAATTGGAGAAGATAGTTGTTGGAGCTCTTGCATCTTGCCCCTTTGGAGATCTTGGAGCTCTTGCATCTTTAATCCTTCTTGCATCATATCTCATATTGTATCTTGCTATTATTCAAGAATTACATTATCATTTAGCTTTGTTATCTACTTTCTTGCATCTATCTTAATTCATCTTGTTTACATATACTTTTCTTTCATTTCTTGCATATCATTTTTAGCTTCGATCTTGCATCTCATCTTAGATTACTTTGCATTATCATTTGAATCTTCCATACTATAGTGCACCTTGCAGGGATCTTTCTTATTAGGTTCATTTGAGAGCCATCATCATTATCTACACGATTCTTGCATGCTATGGATAGGAAGCTATAAGCCACTTCTTGAGGCTTCCTCTTCATGGATTCTCTCAAGTGTAATGGTTTATAGAAGTGTCACATTTTGATCACATGTCACTTATACCCAAGATTCATTGGAAGGAAAGTGGAGAGGATATGTGTGTTCTACCTTAGGATATACTAACAAAAAAATAAAATGGTGTACAACTGCAGCAAATTAAATGTAAAACACTTAAGTTATTTTTAAGATCCAAAACCAAATGTCTTCTAATATAAGACTAACAAGGATTATTTTTAAATATCAAACCAATTTTTTTTTAAATCTATGAAATCCAAACAATAATATACAACTAAAAAGAATTAGTAGTCTCAAGTCAAGTCTTCAACCCACATAGACAAGAAAAACCACTTGTTACTCCATTAGGGTTAGCTCAAAAGATAAACCAAATGAAAAAAATTGATTGTATTTTGTAATAGAAATGTACAGAAATAAAACTCAATAATGTAGGTATACCATCTCAAAAATGTATAATAAAGTTCAATGAAAAAAAGAGCATAAATTCATAATATTGTTACAAAAATACATTTTTGCTGACTCTAGTGATTTTGGACCTGAGAATTCACTAACAACTTCCAATAATAAAAGAACAAAGTTAGTAAAGGGACTAGGTTCCCACCGACTGTGCATAAACAATAACAATTAAAATGAAAAATGTAAATACTATGTGAAAACCTATTCTAGCCCAACGATAAGAAAGGAAATGACAATGCATTCAATCATCAATTAAAGAGAACATTTCTTCACAAAAGAACAAACAAAGTTATATAAACACTAAATATTAAAATTCTTCCATGAAACACTTGATTCTCTTTTCCTCCTATCTTCCAATGTCCTATGTGGATGAAATTTGGGTACTCTTACTTTTTTAGCATGAAGCACAAGAGGTTGCGGAGAATGAAGGTAGTTGATTGCTAATGGATGTAATATGACTATGTGAATGTGATGATGATAGGATAGTAAGGCATTCTCAAAGATGCTAGTATGCATGGGCTCAGGCTCACAAACACACAAGATAATGTATCAAGATAGCCTTTAATCTAGTCTAAGATTGCACAATATCATGAAGCCTCCAAGATGGCATAATATTCCAAGGTTGTATAATACATAAAATTTGAGTAGAAAAATATCTTGTTTATAATCCTCATGAAAATCAAAGGTTGAGATTAAGAGGTGTTACAAGATTGAATATAATTGAAGGTTAGGTACATTTTGGTCAAAGTGAGAGAGATTAAAGAGAATTAGAAAATTAGTGGCTAGGATGGAGTGCTAGGAAAGTAAGGTGATCACTTTAGGAATGTGGAGACATGTGACAAGTGTCACAAGATCAATATTTAGGATTTGATCCACGTGATTAAAGATGATTGGATAATATTGAAAGAAGAGGATTTAGGAATTATGAAAATGAACAACGGTATTTATTCCATAAATAGGAGAATTAGGAAATAAAAATTTGATAAATTAAAAAGTAATAATTAATTTAATTTTAGGATAGAAAAAGCTAATGAATTGTTTAAATAAATGAGAATATTTATTTAAATAATAGAGGAGGAGGCCACGAAATTAAATAAATAAATAGGATTATTTATTTAATTGATAGATAAATTTTATCATTTCATGAGGACATTTTTAGGTGTCTACAATGCCCATAAATAATATTTCATCATTTAAATCATTTTTACCTTCATTTTCTAAGGAACAATTATTATCTTTTGAGTAAACACTTATTTTTAAATTCTATCTTTTAATGCTACCTTATGACTCTTTAAAAGGACATTTAGGAGCATAATTACTAGTTCTACCATAGTTAAGATATTTGAAAGATAACTTACCTTTGTATTTTCTAGTGCCTCTCTTATAACCTTTTTATAATTTTTCTTCACCATATTCAAATCCATCAAGTTGATCAACATCACCCTCTGTCTTTCTACCAACTTCTAATGGTATCTCCCTCATAGGATAATCCTTGTAAAACTCTCTAATTTCATATGAAACTAGAGCACCACACATTTGATCTAGTGTATGTTTGTCCAAGTCATTGTTTTATTTAATAATATAAATCTTAGAGATATTATTGTTTGGATGAAATATAGGAATATTCTTGACAACTTCATATTATTTTTTCTATGCACAATAACTTTGATTCCATTTACTAATTCATCTACCTAGAACATTTAGTTATCATAATCTTCACATCTACCCATTCTTTGAGTATCAAATTTGGTCTTTAAAATTGTGCACCTTCATTGGTGCAGGAGCACCTAGGTTATCTCCTAGTCTGACCCTAGCTAGGTCAGGAGTGTTTGTTTATACCTTATGATTCCTTGTGAGTAAGTGTCTATATGTATTATACTAGGATCAATCCATTCTAGTTGTTTTGGTTATGTTGTTGTTCAACTCTATTGTAGCCTAAAGTGGGATTTTGGGTCAAAATCCTAAAAGGCTTAGAAGAGCTTGTATTTAAGCCTAAAATTTCCTCTATAGTATTTAAGCCTAAAATAGCCTAAAGTGGAAATAATATTAAACTATGTGGAGGCTGATTTCCCGAGGTTGGCTGATTTGGAGAAGTAATTAAAATTTTGAGAAGTTGCTCTGTATATTATTTTGTGTGAACTGTTGCTTACTAGAGTTCTTTAATGAATTGAATCACTCAACTTCAAGTTGGATTATTGTAGGTAGGATGGTTAGTGTGCATTTTGTTTTGTTTTTAATTTTCTTTGTGTTCATTATAGTAGGTTTGTAAAATATTTTTTTAGTTAGCTAGTTACTAGTTTAGTCAGGACAATTTGTAGTAAAATGGCTCCCCCATAGAACCCTATTGTGAATTTCATCACATACTTGAGGGATATGGAAGGGGAGACCTTTTATAGTGTAAATATGGAGGGATTATCTCTGAGAAGATGTTTAACTATTTTTAAAGACAAGCCCGAGGCAAGTCCAGTGCACCCGGTTAGGTGCTTGTCAGTGATCCTATTATGTTTGAATGTAGGGGTACGATTTGCAGAGTAAAAACAAGACTATTTTTGTGAACATTGGGGTTATAAAATGACCTCTAAAGAAAATTATGCCTTTCCCAATCCATTTTGGTACTTTTTGAAGTATAAGTCACTTGACTGGTCTAGAAAAGCTCAATTAGCCCTAGTTGCCCTTAATTCTAGGAATCCATTGTACAGAGACCTTAGAGCTACAAGACCTAAAAAATATTTCATATTTTGGAAAAGGGTATCTGAATATTTAATTGGTTTTTGGGGTTATTTGGGAAATTTTTGAAAAAAGTGGGAAAAACTAGTCAAATAGGGCTAGTAGAGAATTAGGCCAAAAAGCCAAGATTCCAAAAGAGTTTGGAAATAATTTGAAAAATAATGTATACCCTATAATAATGGGATAAAATGAAGTAAAAGAAGATTTCTAAAGGGAATTATAACCCCTACAAACACTTTCTAAGAAGAGGAGTCAAAAAGACACTTGGAAAGATCCAAGAAAGAGCAAAGAAGTCAAGAAAGACTTGTTGATAGTCACACGTAGTGAAGCACAATGGTTGCAATCTCTTAGAGAGGTATTGAAGATGTCCTAAAATACATAAGTAAGGACTTGGGAGATCCTATAAGAAATAATATGGTCTTGGTGAAACTAGAAACAATTAGGGTCCTAGAGATTTTGTGCAAGCACACTAAGGGAGTCTTTATCAGATTGGTATCAGAGCAAGAAGGATTAGGCTTATGGTGAATTTTTAAACCTAAAGAGTCAGTAAGAGAGTATACAATGGTGAAAAATGTAGAACTTGCATGAAAAGTGGATGAGAAAGAAGAAGAGAATAGGTTTCTCTGAGATAGATTGGCCCAATTAGAGAAAAAATTGGATCAAGTGGAAGAGAAGACCAAGGAAGTCAAATACAAAGTTGAAGGCAAGAGTAAAGAGATAGCCATAGATGATGAGGTACCTGAACTAGACCCTATCCTCAACAAGGAACCCTTCTTGAAAGAATTGAAATTCTTAAGTGGAAATACATTGGAAGGAATCTGAATCTCTAGTGGGAAAATGGAACTAGAAGTAGTCCTAGACTGGATCGAAGGAATTGAAAACCATTTTGAATGTGATGGGAAAACATAATCCCAAAAGGCAAAAGTAGAAAAAGAAAGGCTTAGAGTGTGTGCACTCACTTGGTGGAAATTCATCCAAGATGAGAGGGAGAAAGAAGGAAAGAAACCCATTGCCACTTGGAAAGCTATGGTAGCTAAAATCAGAGAGGCATATGTGCCAGAAGATTATGAAATTTAGTTACATAAGAGAAGAAAAGGTCTAAGACAAAAAAGAATATGATGTTAACTCATACACCAAAGAGTTTCAAAGATTGTGCATGAGGTCAAGAGTTACAAAAGATGAAAGTGTGATGACAGCCAGATATGTAAATGGCTTAAAGTGGACTATTCAAGATGAAATGAGTCTATTAACCACTACCATAGTTTAGAGGTGCCACCAACTTGTAGTTAAGGTGGAAGAAAAGTTGAAAAAGAAACAAGACTAAAGTAATACTAGAGGCAGAGGAAGAGGAAGAGACGACAGAGGCCAAAGAGGAGGATATGGTGTTAGAAATTCAGAACCAAAGACTCAAGGAGAGACTAAATTGATTGCAAAACAAGAGGGAAGCTCAAATAGAGGAGGCTTCAATAGAGGAAGAGGTTCTAATAGTAATTGGAGATGAAGGAACAATAGCCAAGGAAGAGGTTCATATTCTTCAATAATGAAGTTCTATAACTACAACCAAATGTTACACCCTTCCTATAGGTGTCTAGAGAAAGGTTGTACCTCCCAAGAGAGTGACAAGAGAGTAAATTTTGTTCAATAAGAATATAGTGGTGGTAAAAAACACCCTAAAGTACCCTTAGAGTCAAAAGAGGGAGAGAATATAATGATAAGAAGAACATTGATTAATGAACCACTGAGAGAAGAACTAAGCCAGAGAAGATCACTATTTAGAGTGAAGTGCAAAATTATTGGTAAGGTGTGTAAAATCATCATTAACACATGGTCAACTGAAAATATTGTGTTAGAGGAGGCATTTAGTAAACTAAAAATGAAGATGATTCCACATAGTAATCCATACAAGGTTACTTGGTTAAACAAGAGACAACATGTCCTTGTGAATGAACAAGCATGGGTGAAATTCTCTATTGGAAGGTACAAAGATAGGGTATTATGAAATGTACAACCAATGGATGCATGCCATCTCTTACTAGGAAGGCCATGGAAACTTGACAGACAAGCCATGCATGATGGAGCCAAAAATGCATATTCTTTCAAGAAAGATGGTGTGACTTTATAAATCCAGACAATACTAGAAGAAGGTGAAGTGAACCCCACAAGCCCTAATGCTATTTTAAAAAGTGAAAAAGAGTTCTTAGAAGCTCTAGAAGAAGGAGAGGGAGTAGGATATTCATTGGTTTTGAATCCAAAGGAAGAAAATGTAGAGAAGATAGTAAAGAAGACAAAGATTCCTATAGAAGTGCAAGAATTGCTAAAAGAGTACAAAGACATTGTAAGTGATGGGCAACCAACTACCCTACCCCCTATGAGAGCTATTAGTCACCAAATAGACTTTATCCCAAGATCTACCCTTCCTAATAAAGATGCTTATAAGATGACCCCTCAACAAAATGAGAATATTGCTAAGAAAATCCAAGAACTCCTAAACCAAGGCGTCATTAGGAAAAGTATAAGCCCATGTGCTATTCCCACTATCCTAGCACCCAAAAAGGGAGGAACTTGGAGGTTATACACTGGTTCTAGAGTCATGAATAGAATCACCATTAGGTATAGATTCCCTATCCCAAGGATAGAAGACCTAATGGAATGTTTAGGAGAGGCGAAGTACTTTACTAAGATTGACCTAAAGAGTGGCTATCTTCAAATTAGGGTTAATGAGGGAGATGAGTGGAAGAATGCCTTCAAAAAGTATAGAAGGTTTGTATGAGTGGCTTGTAATGTCATTTGGGCTATCAAATTCCCCATCCACATTCATGAGGCTTATGAATGAAATTCTAAAAGACTACAATGGTAAGTCTGCTGTAGTATATCTAGATGATATATTAATCTTTAGTAAGACTAAAGAATAACATTTGAGGCATTTGCAAATTGTGTTTAAGAAACTACATGAAGAAAAGATAATGATAAATCTGGATAAGTGTGAGTTCTTGAAGCGGGAACTGGTGTATCTTGGTTTTATGTTGTCTCAAGGGAATCTTAAGATGGATCCAAGAAAGGTAGAATCCATCATCAATTGGCTTACCCCCAAAACTACAATAGAGGTGAGAAGCTTTCATGCCATAGCTCATTATTATAGGAAATTCATTACGTAGTTTAGTGCTATTTGTGCTCCCATGTTAGATACCATAAAATCGGGAGTGAAAATCAAGTTTGTGTGGAATGAACAAGATAACCAAGGATTTGAATTGTTAAAGAAAAATATAGCCACTCAACCTATCTTAAATCTCCCAAGTTTTAAGAAACTCTTCACAGTTGAGTGTGATGCTAGCAATGTTTCTATAGGGGTTGTTTTGAGCCAAGAAGGGAGGCCAGTGGCTTTTCATAGTGAGAATCTCAGTGATGCAAAGAGGAAGTACTCTTCCTATGACTTAAAGATGTATGCTCTAGTCCAAGCATTAAGGAAATGGAGGCACTATTTTCTTCCTAACAAATTTGTGGTGAATTCGGACAACCAGGCTCTTATCTGTTTGAAATCCCAAGACAAGCTCAGCCACAAACACATGAAATGGGTTGAATACTTGCAGGCTTACACCTTCAATATCAAACATAAAAATGGACTACAGAACAAAGTAGTTGATGCACTAAGTAGGAGACTTCTGATAGTGCAAGAAGTGTAATTGTAGAGCATAGTCATTGAAAGTTTTAAAGACTTTTATGTAGAGGATGAAGAATTTGCAAAGATATATAAGGTATGTAAGGAACATAGGAATCATTTCCATGGTTATTTTCTGACTATATAATGTAGAGTGAATTGTTGTTTAAGGGTAGTCAATTGTGTGTCCCTAGGGGATCAATTAGGGAAAATATCATTCAAGAAAAGCATAATGGAGCACTTTGTGGTCAATTTGGAGTCAACAAGAATCAAGAGTTAGTGCAGATGTTTTATTTTTGGCCAAGAATGAGTCAAGACATCAAAAATTATGTGGAGTGTTGTGTAGTATGTCAAGAAGCCAAGGGTGCATCCTCCTACGCATACCTTTATCAACCTCTCCCCACTCCAAGTAGACCATGGGAATGCTTGAGCATGGACTTTCTGGTAGGTTTTCCAAGGATAAAACAAGGATTTGACAATATATATGTCATAGTAGACAGATTCATAAATATGGCACATTTTTTTCCTTTTAAGACTATTCATGATGCTTTTTAGATTGCACTATTCTTCAAAGAGGTGGTGAGAATCCATGGGTTACCCTTGAGTATAGTTCAGACAGAGACACCAAATTTATGAGTCACTTTTGGAAGACACTGTGGAAAAAATTGGGAACCAATCTTTCCTTTGGGTCTGCTTATCACCCTTAGATAGATGGTCAAATTGAGGTAGTGAGTAGGATTCTAGGGAACCTACTGAGGTGTCTCACTAAAGAATATGGTCAAGCTTGGGACCAGCTTTTGGGGCAGGAAGAATATCCTTATAATAACATAGTCTACAGGAAAACTAGAAGGAGTCCATTTGAAGTAGTTTATGGGTTACATACTAGAGGGATATTTGAACTCAAAGAGTTAAAGGATGGAGCCAAGGGGAGTGGATATGTAGAATAATTTGCACACTTCATGAATAAGTACATGAATCAATGAGAAAGACATTGATAGAGAACACTGCAAAGATAAAGTAGAAGGTGGATGAAAGAAAGAAAGATGTACAATTCTAGATGGGGGATCTTGTAATGTTCCATTTGAGAAAGGAAAGGTTTCAGAAGGGAGTGCCAAATAAGCTAGAGATGAGGAGATTAGGACCTTGCACTATTCTGGCCAAATATGGTAATAATGCTTATAAATTTGAACTTCCTGAGGACATTGGATTGTCTCCAATTTTCAATATTGTAGATTTGGTCCTTTACAAGGGCCCTACTCCTAATCCTAATTATATTCTTACTGAAGTCATCCAAGAAGTAAAGGACCTATAATTACCCCCTACAGCATCAAAGAAAATAGAAAATGTACTTGATTCAAGGGTCTACAAACAAACTAGACAAAAGACTTACAAGGAGCATCTGGTAAAGTGGTATGGCCAAGAAAATTTAGAGGCTATTTGGATCAAATAAATAGAGTTCAATAAGTTTGGAATAGACTCCAACTTGATCAATCTAAGAGTGAGTTGAAATCTATTTGTTTGGGAGAATGGTGCAGGAGCACCTTGGTTATCTCCTAGTCCTAAGTTTTTTTGTGGTTTGTATGGACCCTATCTAGGTCAGGAGTGTTTTTTTATACCTTAGGAGGTCTTGTGACTAAGTGTCTAGATGGATTAGACTATGATCAATCCTTTCTAGTTGTTTTGGTTATGTTGGTGTTTAGCTCTTTTGTAGCCTAAAGTGAGATTTTGGGTCAAAAAGCCTAAAATGATTATAAAAGATTTTATTTAAGCCTAAAATTTCCTCTATGGTGTTTTTACATCATTTAATATAGGTTGGAGGTCATAACTCTAAGTTAGAAGCAAAATTGTAAAAGTTGACAAAATGTTGTCATGACAACATTCGCAACTTTTATAATTTTGCTTTTAACTTAGAGTTATGACCTCCAACCTATATAAAATGATGTAAAAACATCATAGAGTACCTAAAAACATGTGTAAGTCATATTAAACCACTAGGTTGGCTAATTTGGAGAAGTAATTAAAATTGTGAGAAGTTGCTCTGTATACTGTTTGTGTGAACTATTTCTTACTTTTTCTTACTAGATTTCTTTAATGGATTGAATCACTCAATAGAGTTGGATTATTTTAGGTAGGATAGTTAGTGTGCATTTTTTTTTGTTTGAAGTTTCTTTTTTCTTAGTAGAGTAGGTTTGTAAAATATTTTGTTAGTTAGCTAGTTACTGGTTTTGTCAGGATAGTTTGTAGTAAAATGGCTCCCCCATAGAACCCTACCATGCATTTCATCACACAATTGAGGGATATGGAAGTGGAGCCCTTTTATAGTGTAAATATGGAGGGAGGATCTATGAGAAGATTTTTAGCTATTTTTAAATACAATCCATAGGCGAGTCTAGTGCATCCGGTTAGGAGCTTGTTAGTGGTCTTATTGTGTTTGAATGCAAGGGTATGATTTGTGAGTGAAAACAAGAGTTATTTTGTGAAAATTGGGGTTATACAGTGACCTCTGAAGAAAATTAGGCCTTTCCCAATCCATTTGGGTACTATTTGAAGCAAAAGTCACTTGACTGGTCCAGAAAAACCCAATTAGCCCTAATTGCCCTTAATTCTAGGAATCCATTGTAAAGATACCTTAGAGCTACAAGACCTATAAAATTTTTCATGTTTTGGAAAAGGGTATCTGAATATCATATTGGTTTTGGGGGTTATTTGGGAAATTTTTGAAAGAAGTGGGAAAAACTAGTCAAATAGGGCTAGTAGAGAATTAGGTCTAAAAGCCAAGATTCCAAAAGAGTTTGGAAATAATTTGAAAAATAATTGATACCCTATACTAATGGGATAAAATTAAGTCCAAGAATATGTTTATAATGAATTATAACCCTTGAAAACACCTTTTAAGGAGAGGAGTTAAAAAGACACTTGGAAGGATCCAAGAAAGAGCAAAGAAGTTAAGAAAGACTTGTTGATAGTCACCCCTAGTGAAGCACACTGGTTCCATATCTTAGAAAGGTATTGAAGAGGTCCTAAAATAGATAAGTAAGGACTTGGGATATCCTAGAAGAAAGAATAAGTTCTTGGTGAAACTAGGAATAATTAGGGTCCTAGAGAGTTTGTGCAAGCACACTAAGGGAGTCTCTATCATTCATTTATTTCACCTTAGTATCACCCTTGAATATATGTCATTGAACTTACATAAAATTTATTTATTAGTAATGCATAATATCACCTTTACAAGTTTGGGATCTACAAGTCCATTCAAAATTTTATTTCTTAATTTCCCATTAATTTCATATTCCCTAGTTTCTATATCATTTTTAGGAGGACCAACAAGACAAATATAAGAATCCATGAAAAAGGTCTAGACATTGGACCCTAATTAAGGTATGTGTGCTTCCATTCTTACTTTCCAATGGTTTAATTTTGAACCATAAAACTTAGGTTCTGTGTGAGATCCATATTTTTCTTTCTTCAAGAAATTAACCTTACTCCAAAATATTATTTCGTTAATGCTATTTGTTGAAAACAACTAGACAAAGTGGGGGGTGTGAAATATTATTTTAAGAATACTTAATCTCCTTACTTCAATTCTATAACATATAACATTTTATCAACAAAAATGATGAATAAATCAATCAACACCAATGCACAAGTGAACATCATATTTCTATGGAATATAAAAATGAGGGAAATACCATGGTGATAATATCTCACAATATATGAGAAGTAATACAAAAATTCTTATTATCATACTTGCATCCAAGATTCGCTATCTTAGATCAAGATACATATGACTTTCTACAAAGACACATCATCTCAATGCAAGATGTAAAGAAGGAATTGCAAAGTAGAGTCACTATCTCAACATAGGTTACATGAAATTTTTTTATAAAGTATATTCATTTTTCATATTGCTTCTAAAAGTCTCCCTTAAATGTGGAAAATCTTTACTTATAGCCTCGAGCAACAATTTTCATAAATTTTCACCAATACTCTCATCATACACATTTTCAACTGTAGATTCAAAAATTATGTTAGTAATGATAAATTTCTTGGTTTCCATGGTGCTTTTTCTCCTTGTTTCTGCTGTTTTCCAGGTGCTAATTGTAAAATTTCTAGCCCTTGGTTTATTTTTCCCTAAAACCTAGCTCTCTCATGTTCCTTATAAAACCGTGTTACTTTTTGGGCCACTTAAGTCACTAAAAACCCATGTGCCTTAAGTTGTTGCACGCGGGTCCTGTTATTCTATGTCATCAGCTCTAACAGGGCTCATTTTAATATTTCCTAAGTTTAAATCCACGTACTATTTCTCACTTTTTAGGGGGCCAAGAAAGTTCTTTTTGATCCAATGGAGGGCACTTTTGCTTGATCAAAACATGCATGAAATATATTCATCAAGGCATTGCGCTCTGCTGAAACCTATCCATTATGAGATCGTGGGGCTGACGTGTTCAAAGCTAAAGGGAAGTTATTGTTCAATCAGATCTGATTTGATTAAATGGTTGGTGTATTTCCTTTATCAAAATATGCAATGAAAATACTCTTCAAGTCATTGCCCCTATGATACATGTAGAGATGGCAGGTTAGACTGTGACTTAAGTGAAAATAAAATTCATGCAAATTCTTCTTCATCCAATGGTGGGCGCTTTGACTTGAACATAAGATGCAAGGAAATTAATCATCAAGGCATCATTGTTATTCGATACCTGTCCATCAGAGATCTTGGGAAAGTGGGGTAGAAAGGTAAAGCATGGTCAGATCTGTTTCAATCCAATGACTGACGCATTGCCTCAAGGGTAATTCTCACAATGGATAGTCATCAAGGGATTATGCTTGGGTGACACATGTCTAGTCTAATGACAAAAATTCAAATGCACCTGATGTTGTCATTTTAAAGGGAAGATCGACGACCATGTTTTAAACTTGTTTGAGAGATTCAATATGGGTCATTGATAGTGTTTCCCCGCCATGGTGACCATTGGAACAGGTAAGATTTGAAAAATCAAATGTTTCATGAGGGTTTCTGGTTGTATGATGGTTTGTTCTATTTATAGGGATATATATTTTGATCAAATTGATGGTAGATCTATATTTAATGACCAAATAAAT
Source organism: Thuja plicata (assembly GCA_018584345.1). Classification (NCBI taxonomy): domain Eukaryota; kingdom Viridiplantae; phylum Streptophyta; class Pinopsida; order Cupressales; family Cupressaceae; genus Thuja; species Thuja plicata. Next base: position 744,489 of record MU224075.1, on the reverse strand, counting down.
GTTTCTAGACAGGTGGTGATGCAGATCTGATTATTTTTTGGATCTTTTGAAGAAAGATAAATTGTTTGGAGGAAACAAGCTTGGTGTAGAATCAGATTTCATGGAGGGATAGATGTCAAATCAATATATTTTCTAGGGTTTCCCTCTTCTATAAGTTCCTTTATTTTATTTTTTATAGGGGTTCTGGTTTTTATGTAGCACAAGGAGGTTCCAAAGAGGGTTCACTTTTCCTTTGTTCTGAAAGAAGGTTCCAAGTGTGGTTCCTCTCTAGGTATTTTTCCTTTTCTCTGCATATAGGGTGTTCTTGATATCTTTCTTGTTTCAAAGAAGAGAATGAGTTGTAATAGTTATTTTTATGAATGAAATTGTAGTGTTGTTGTACTATTATCAAGTTTTATCCATTATTATACCTGAATCATAGAGACTAAGGTATCAAGGCTGTTTTGGTTTTGTCCATTGTCGATCAGCAATGGAGCCATTTAGATGATGACTATGATTTGGGATTAGTTTTCAGATATGTATGAGTTTGAGGTATTAAGGATATTGCAAAATTGTCTTTCAGCGTTATGCTGAGTAATGTATGGTCTATTCTAGGATCTCTTCTAAGGAGAGGGTTAAATACTTTGAATAGGTAGTTTGATATTTGAACACACGGGTGGATTCACAAGTAGAACTTGATTGATAGGGTATGCTTGATGTAAGGTATTAGACATATTAGACTGTGTCAGTTTCTTTGTTCATAATATTCCTCTTACATTTTTGTGCTTGACTCTGTTGCCCAATAGATAAGGCATTGGTCTATGTGGGATTTGGGGTATTTGAGGGATCATCAAATCATCAAAGAAAATCCTTTCCCTCTCATGTTTGTAGGAAGGAGTTGGAATATGTCATTTTTTCTAACATACTTTATGCAAGTAGGATACTGCATAAGATTTGGTAAAAAAATTGAGGTACATGTTACCTGTAGGTTTGAAAGCTATTCCATAGTTATATATCTACAAGCTATTGTTTGTTACAAAGGGTTATGTGTGTGCAGATTAGGTATACCCACCAGAGTGATGTGGAGCTCAAAGTGTAGAAGGTTTATGAACCTTGTTGAACATTATTTTTTTCTTGTTGAATTAGTGTTTGGGCATATAGAGGAATATATCTAAGTTGCAAGTATAAAAAGGATCAGCAAGAAAAAGAACTAAAAAAATTGACAACTCTACTGGGGAATAGAACAGAAAGGTCATTTAGACCTTATCAGAGAAACTCTGGTATAAATAAATCATATTAAAAATTTTAGATGAAGTTATCCCATTTGAGTCACTAACATAATTTGAAGACTCTATTGGGAAAACAAAATGTAACAACTTCAACATAATTGTTAGAAAATTTCCTTTCTTGAATCAATCCAAGAGTCAAAAACAATATATAAACTCATCTAGGGATAAGAGATCTTTGTTCTCTATTTAGTCAAAATAAATCCCAGAGTCATATGGTTGTGATAGAATCATGTGCTACAAAGAAGTATTCCTCTTACTTATAAGGTGAGCCAGGGTTTGTTTTATTTGTCATTGAAAGATTGTCCAAAAGGTCCAAGTTCCTAAAAGATATATTATCTCACAAGTGGTGAGTGGCAGATTCGAGTTCTCTTATTGTACCAGTGTGCATGTTTGGAGAAAGACAAATGATAAAGGTGGACTTGTAGTGATGATGAAGGAGACATTGGGACTCCTATGGTTGAGAACATAGTCAAAGGAGAAATCTATATGAGACCCTATTAGTGGGTTGTGTTGTATTTTTTGTTGGTTTTAAAGAAGGTCGGAATTGGGTAAAGAGATCTCAGCTGATGCAAATTTTTCCTCTGCAAAGAGGTGGAGACTCTAGAAAAGATTTTAAAGGTGATTTGGAGGTGACTTCAAATTAGTATTTTTGTAGCTACTACAACACGTCCAACTATTTTATTTTCAAGGTTATAAAAGTGTTTCCTTATTAAATGATTTAAGCACTATGAGAAGGAACAAGGTGTGGATAGAGGTTTGCATACCTCAAGGGTAGAATTTTAGTTATTTCTTTTAGTTGGAAGTATGTATTAGTTTATGGTTACATGGTAAATCCAGAAAACTTGTGTTGCTGCAAGTAAAAATGTTTTCTCAAAGTGATGATTCATGTGTATTTGCTAGAGAAATGTGCAGATCAGGGATACCTTTGCCAAATCTTGAAGAGGTTCTTGCAGATATAAAAAAGTTAAAACAAGAGCTTCAAGAAAAGGTTATTTTGTCACTACAAAGAAACATGAGAAGAATGGTGGGGGAATCTACATTTAATTTTTGAGGGAGGTTTGTTTCTACACTGAGGGAGTTTCATGATTCTTTTAAACCTTAGGAGTCTGTTTGGGTGGATGTGTGTTTATAACTTTGTATGCCTAGTTCAGTTGATTGACCAACATCTTGGAAACTGGAGGGACTGAAGTATATTAGGGAGAAGATAAAGGATATTGAGGATCATGAATATGAATTCATAGATGATTATCAACTTAATGTTTCTAATTCTGACAATGATGGAAACCTAAATGCTAGAGATGAGTCTAGTCAGGATGATGTTTCTTGTAAACAAGAAATTGATGTTTTTTTCTCATAATGAAGTAAAGGATGTGTGTGTTGAGAGTAATGGATATAAAATTAATATTGATGGTTCTATAAGGTATTATCTCTCTTATGAAAATAATTATTACTCTCAATGTGTAACAAAAAATATCGATGATGAACAAGAAGATCATATTAATATAGGTTGGTGCATTGATGATTCAAATGAACCCCAGAGTATTCATGAAGGGATGTTCCTTCCTGTATCAGGTTATGTATGTGATAGTGAATCCAGTGATTTTCCTATTTTATATCACAAAGATGATAATAAAGTGAATACTAATCCATTAGGTACTCATGTCTAGAATGATGAAATTAATGAAGTTATAGACCAAGATTTTGAGGTGCTAAATACAGAACAAATTTCTTAGTTATTGGCAACTGAATATCAAAGGTATGCATCCAGAGGTGACTCCATTTTTTCATGCCCAAAAAATATATGTTTTGATGATAATGATATTCTTGAGGGTATGAAGTACGATACATATGGTATTGATTCCCTTCCTATATTTGGATTGGGTAGTGTGCAAGATGACAAGGCATGTGAGAGTGAGGAATAAAAAAATGTCGTATATGGTGGGTACAAATTTGATTATGCATATCTGTTTAATAAAGAAAATGATGATGTTAGTGTGCAAGAATCTGATGTCATTGATTCAGTCTTACATAAGGTTGTTTTAGATGGTGACTTTACTACAGAGGAGAATATGGATCATGGCATGGAGTTTTCATGTCTTGAAGATGATAGTGTTGAACATTATTCTTGTTCAAAAGTTGATATGTCTTCTCCTGCAGAAGGTGGATCTGATAATATTGATACCAGCTATATGGAAGAATATGTGTGCTTTACCTTTCAACTAGATGATGGTTTTCCAAGATGTGGCATTGAGTTAGAAAAGGATGAAGGCTACACCCGATCTTATCTCATTATACCTAATGCATGCAACATTAATATGCCACATGATCTGCATTTTCATTCTTTTTCTGATTTCCATATGGGCTCTACTGATGAGTATGGTGATTTAATGGAAAGCATCAGTAGGCTAGGTCAAAAAGATGAAAGTGATTTTGTAGCTCTTTTCCAGTGCTGAGAGAAGAGGGTTTTGTTTTTGACAGAGGCAAGCTGAATTGAATTTTTTTTTATGGCACAGGATCATCAAGCCTGGTTTGATTCCTTCAAATCAGGGCACAAATAAAAGGGGTAGAGATAATGTGATTCTGCTAAAAGGATGTATATTTGTACATATTCCAGTGTTTTTTGTTGTAGGGTTTTTCTTTTGTCCTTGGTCTACTTTTCACAGAGATTTGGAATCTAGTGTTGATCTTGCATTCAACCTTCCTTGGTCGGAGCCACTATTACTACTGATAAATTTCCTAATTTCTATGGTGCTTTTTCTCCTTGCTTCTACTATTTTATAGGCACTAATTGCAAAATTTCTAGCCCTTGGTTCATTTATTCACTAAAACCCTAGGTCTCTCGTGTTCCTTATAAAATCATGTTACTTTCTAGGCCGCTTAAGTCACTAAAACCCATGTTCCTTAATTTTTTATGTGCGGGGCTAGTTCTTCTATGTCATAAGTTCTAATGGGGCTCATTTTCATATTTCCTAAGTTTAAATCCCTGTAATGTTTCTCACTTTTTAAGTGTCAAGAAAGTTCTTTTTGATCCAATGGTGGGTGCTTTCCCTTGATAAAAATATGCATGAAAGATAATCATCAAGGCATCGCACTCTCCTAACACCTCTCCATTATGAGATAGTGGAGCTGGCACGTTCAAAGCCAAAGGGAAGTTGTTGTTTGATCAGATCTAAGTTGATCAAATAGTTGGTGTGTTTCCTTGATCAAAAGATGTGAGTAAAATACTCTTCAAGGGATCACGCCTATGATACACATGGAGATGGTGGGCCAAACTGGGACTTAAGTGAAAATATAGTTCACACAGATTCTTTTTCATCCAATGGTGGCCACTTTGCCTTGAACAGAAGATGCAAGGAAATTAATCACCAAGGCATCATGCCTAGTTGACACCTATCCATCATAGATCTCGGGAAAGTGGGGCTGAAAGGTAAGGCGCAGTCATATCTATTTCAATCCAACGGTTGGCACATTTCCTTAAGGAGAAGTTTCATGATGGATAGTCTTCAAGGGATAATGCCTAGGTGATGTGTGTCTAGTTTGATGATGAAAAGTCAAATGTGCCAGATGTTGTTATTTTAAAGGGAAGATCGATGGTCATAATTTAAACTTGCTTTGAGAGATTCAATCTAGGTTTTTGATAGTGTTTCCTCACCATGGTGACCGTTGGAACAGGTAAGATTTGAAAATTCAAATGTTTCCAGAGGGTTTCTAGTTGTATGGCAGTTTGTTCTATTCACAAGGGCATATATTTTGATCAAACTGATGGTAGATCTTTCTTTAATAACTGAGTAAATTTTTTCAGACAGGTGGTGATGTAGATCAAATTTTTTTTTGATCTTTTAAATAAAGATAAATCATTTGGAGGAAATAAGGTTAGGTTATAGAAGAGGGAAATAAGCATATAGAGGAATATATCTGAGTTGCATGTATGAAAAGGATCAGCAATAAAAAGAACTAACATATTCCATATTTCATTTTCACTTCACACACTTTCAACTAATTGTATCTTCTATATATACTATTTTGATCATTGGAAAATGTCAATTAAGTTGACCAAAATAAAGGAAAATGTGTGACACCATCAAGATGGCCACAAACAATTGGTATAAGTATTCCTATCTAGGAGATAGAGAGAACCTTAAACAACATATGAAAAAATCCAAAATCTAAAAATCATATATATTTGGCACACATTCTCCAAAGTGATGAGCATAGTAACATGTAGCATACAGCTAGTTGGCCCAAAATATATCTTCAACATGAAATCAATCAGTGTACATCACAACATGATAAGTTGGGACTTAAAACTAACTCAACACATCATCTAATGCAAATAATTCTGATGTAGGCAAGAGAAAAAACCTTGTTGGATAGATAACAACAAATAATAATAGAAACTAACTCTACACAGAATGCAACACAAAATCAATTGCTGATATGAAAATCACATAGAGATCTACCTTGAACATACAACACTATTCATAATGTGCCATCCTAAAATGTAAGAACCCTTATTAAGTGCTCATTTTTAGCCTCATTTTAGTATTTATGGGTTCCCATAGTGATTCCATGTCCTTCTAGCCCTTGTACATCATTCAAATCAACATTATTTATTGAAAAAAAAACTTGACAATGGCTCTAGTTTCTATGAATGATTCCCTATTTTTCATCTAATCACTTAATTCATCTTCCACCTAGGTCCTTTACATGAATTTTCATATTTCTAGATTTTTCCCTAATTTCCTAGTGGATTAAGCTTTTCAAACCCCCTTCTTGGCACACAATTCTAGGTTCTGTGAAAGCCTTCTCAAGTCTTGTGTTAGTTTGGGATTGTTCTAGGTAGTTTGTTTAGGTTTTCATATGGTGTATTTTTTTGTGAAAGTGATTGGGTGCATTCAACCTTATCTTGTGGTTGCAAGTCAAGCAGGGAAAAATAGTAAAATGGCACCTAGAGTGCATAAATGGATCCATTTTGGTTGTAATGAAGTTTACAATTTATTTTAAGGTGAATTGGAACCCATATTTTTGGGTTAGGATAGTGTAATGTTTTAAATGTCAAAAGATATAAAAAATTTCGTACAACTTTGGCAACTTTGCAAAGTTGCTCAACAACTTTGCAAAGTTGCTCAACAACTTTTGGGAAAAAGTTGCAATCTTCCCAAAAAAAATTATGGGTCAGTTTGATCAGTTGGAATAGGTCAAGATGGAATATTTAAGAAATTTTGAGGCCTTGTACATAGGTTGGAAAATTTTGGGTGCATTTTCCAAGAAATTTAATTAGATAGTTCACTTTGACAGTTAAAATTTTCTTTTTTTGTTTTATAGAGTTTCTTAATGGATTGAATCCACTTTCTTTTCAATGTAATTAGGAAGGATTGATTTTTTCTCAATACTATGTGGATTAGTTTAGTTTTTAGTTTTTATTTTTGTAATGCCCCAAAATTTGGGCACATAAACCTCAATCTAATGAACATAAATTCCTATTCAAACATGTTATATTAACTATAGGAGATGAAATATTTTCTACACCTTTGCAAATTTCATAGATTAAATTAACTGAAATTTTATATATAATAACAACATCAATTAGAGTTATAGTCCTTAAGATTTTGTTTCTACTATTTTTAGTAAAACATCCATAAATTCATTTTGGGATAACCATCATTTCAAATAAAGGTCCAAATACTTATTTTATTAATAGAAATAAACATCCTCTAATTTCAAAATACCAGAAGATTATAATTTCCAAAACCTTTCAAATTTTACAAGGAAGAAACTTGAACAGAAAAAGACATTTATGTGGAAATTGCATGCAAGACACGAAGACCTTGGATATACTTTTAGAAGCTTTCTCAGAACCTGCAAAAATATCAAGGTTGACCATGGAGGGTCACCTCCCACCCTAGGACTTTGCAAGGCCACCCCTGAGCTAGGGGATCGAGAACAGAACCAGGATACACACAAACATAACAACCATGAAACTGAAAATAGGAACAGAGGAAAATTCCCAATACCTGAGGATATACATAGGTCTCCAAAAGACCTAAAACAAGGGGGTGAAAGAGGACTACCACAAGAGGAGAAAGCCAATAATACAAAGTACATACACTAGGAATAGGCCACACATCAGCTCAACATTCCTAAGTACCACATCTTTAACCTTGTTCCATGGCCACACATGGACTCATGAAAAAAATTCTACCCTTCTCCTCCATGCCATATGACGGTAACTGGAGTAAATTTACATTCTTTTCACAAAACAATTCATGGCTTCAAGCCTTCCAATTTTTCTTATGAACCCCAAATTCCTTTGGGCATTCTTGGCATCACGGGCACCCATATACCCATTTACATCTCTCCACACATGTGACACTCTACACTACTTAGGTAGATCACTAACTTTCACCCCATCAAGGTTACCCAACCCTCCCAATGGTGAATATGACTTGAAGAACCCCAAATACAAAAAGTCACAAAATAATTACAAGACTCAACACATAAAATCCATGAAAACCCATGAAGATGAAAACAATTTAACATAAACTCCATTCATGGATTTCTCAAGCTATGTACAAATGCAAGAAAATACTACTCTAGCTATGCTAACTAGAAAAATCACCTCAAATCCTAGCTATGGCAGATGCAAAATAGTTTGTGAAGAACTTCTCCTTCCAATCCTTCCTCCTTCTCACAAGACTTACTTGTACAAAAATGAATCTATCTCTAAAAGTAGAGAGTGGGTGTATACCCAAACTCCCTCTAAACCCTTCCTTATATAGGGCTTCTTCGTAAAATATCAGGAGTCATAAATGGAGGAGAGACCCTAATCCATCTACTCTCCCCACTTTCCTTCCTTCTCCATAAATGGATTTAAATGCTTGCAATGAAAAAATGGATGGATTAACCAAAGTCTTACAACTCTTCAAATTCGCCACTACCCAAAATGGAGACTTTAGGGGAGTCATAAATTATTTTTGAGGCTCTTAATGGGTTGAAAATGTCCCCTAACCCCTAAGGTACCAAGTGGGGTAGTTAGATTTTACCCTAGTTACTCCCTAGGAGTCCAAATGACCCTCCTAAACCCCACCCAAGGTTAACTCACAAAAATCCAACCCTCAAGACTCAATCTAATCTCTCTTGACTCATCCTTATCTTCCTTGTGTCAATCCTATCTCAATATTATCTTCCTAAACTTAAGGGTAAGCATTGGGACTATACTAGGTAACTCCTAGGTAAAGTTAAGCCTGTGCTAGTCAAATTCACTAGCCATAACAACACATAAAGTGTACATGTGTCAAGTGACACATCAATTTCACATGAGCATGACTTATTACACATTTACTCAATTAAATAAAATACAATCATACACCACACTTTTATGAATAAAAATACAATACAACAAGGTCCATGTCTCTTTTTATAGACATGGCCTTAGCATCAAAATTTTCACTTAGGTCCATTTTAGAATCCCCATTTAGTACCATGGTCAACTTTCCTGCACACTCATTACACACATCAGTAGGTCCAATAAATCAACACATAAAAATAATAGAATACATAATGTAAGTTGAGCACACATTCACTCACACTTGCATCAAAGATTCATTAAACTTAACAATATCTACCTCTATTCCACATGCATAAACATAACTCTTAATAAATCTACGTACTAATATTATCCAACATCTACTTACTAATCCAATAAACTAAACCATCAAAACTAAGTCGTAGACAAAAATATGCATCACTAAAAGAAATTATCTAATAGATTCCCCGATTACATAATCAGGTGTTGTATACAAGAAAAGGATTCCACAGATCCATAAAGAAGTAATGTGTTCCAATAGTCCAACTATAACAAAATATGTATCGAATAGAGAGTATATAAGTGAGTAATAGTGCTAATCTATGTCGGGCTAGGGTAGGCCTCACATCCTCCCCCTCTAGGCATGAACATCCTCTTGGATTTTACCAAAGAGGTGGGGGACTCTGTGACCTCATATGTACTGCATTCTCATAGCATCAAAACTCATGTCAAAACATATTGATCAATGCTAATTATTTCATGTAATGTATATCTAATATTTATATCTATGTGTAGGTTAATTTACTTTGAACATTTCTTAATTGATAAGTCATATTTCAAGAAAAATATGATTTTAAGAATAATAATGGTATGTTCTTTGCAGCCTACTCCCTTAAACATTCTACCCATATTTCATTTTGAACATGATAGAGAACATTACTCACAACACAAGACTAGCATCATAAAATAGACATCCTAGCCACCAAAAATATAATAAATCTCAAATCATGGTTCAAAAATTTCAAAATTCAAACCTCAAAAGTTATATAAATCTAAAAGAGGAAAAAAAATGTGAACAAGAACTATATTATTAATAGTCAAAAGAAAATTTTGTGGCTAGACGGTGACAAGAAAACTTAAAGTAAATGTAAGCTAGTCCTTCGTCACTTCCAAATTCATCAAAACTGAAAATTAAGTTAAATTTAATGACATATACAGAGTGACTAACACTTTGGCACAAGAAGGGAGTAGAAGCTACATGACACCTTGTGTCAGAGGTGCGCTAAAGAACATGACCAAACACTTAAAAAAAGCATATGTCTCAAGGGTTACATGTCTATGTAATAACACATTTTGTTTTCATTGATCTTTAATCATAAACCTAGCCTCAATCTTTGGTATATAAATACATTCATAGCCTTAGTAAAAACATCAATCATTAACTAACCATACCAATAAACCATAGAGATTTACTCCCTTTCTTTCTTCACACCTACAGAGAAATAGGTATTTAATCTTAAGTGCATCACTCATACCATAGTTCCAATTTTAAGCAAACACAATTACACCAATCTAAGGTACACCATTTTCAAGATGTTCAAAATATTTCCATCCATTATAATCTAAGGAGAAATTAAGGTCAACCAAGAAGCCTCATACATGGATATAAGAGGTAATTCCTTATTCTCATTATTTTTTACTCATATAACTCAACATAGGAGACGTCACTTTCTTTTCTCTCAATAGAAACCATAGCTGAGAGTCTCAAGGATCAACACATAGGATTAACACTTACACACATGGACTAAGAATAGTGAACTCAAGGCCCTAATGTGGAACCCAGAGCTCTAATACCAAATGTCATGCCCCAAAATTTAGGCACTTAAACCATAATCTAATGAACATAAATTCCTATTCAAACATGTTATATTAACTATAGGAGATGAAATCTTTTCTACACCTTTGCAATTTCACAGATTAAATTAATTAAAAGTTTATATATAATAACAACATCAATTAGAGTTATAGTTATTAAGAATCCTTTTCCACTATTTTTAGTAAAACATCAATAAATTGATTTTGGGATAATCATCATTTCAAATAAAGGTCCAAATACTTATTTTATTAATAGAAACAAACATACTTTCTTTTCAAAATACAAGAAGATTATATTTTACAAAACCTTTCAAATTTTATAAGGAAGAAGCTTGAACAGAAAAATACTTTGAGTTATAAATTGCATCCAAGACACCAAGACCTCAACTATACTTTCAGAAGCTTTCTTAGAACCTGCAAAAATATCAAGGTTGGCCATGGAGGCTCACCTCCCAACCTAGGCCTTTTCAAGGCCACCCCCGAGCTAGGGGATCCAACATTGAACAAGGATACATACACACATAACAACAATGAATCTGAAAAATAGAAACAAAAGAAAATTCCCAATACCCGAGGATATACATAGGTCTCCATAATACCTTAAACAAGGGGGTGAAATAGGAATACCACAAGAGGAGAAAGCCAATAATAAAAACTACATACACTAGGAATAGACCACACATGGGATCAACATTCCTAAGTACCACATCTTTAATCTTGTTTCATGGCCACACATGGACTCATGAACAAATTTCTACCCTTCTCCTCCATGCCATACAATGGAAACTAGAGTAAATTTACCTTTCTTTCACAAAAAAAATCATAGCTTCAAGCCTCCCAATTTTTCTTATGGACCCCAAACTCCTTTGGGCATTCTTGGCATCATGGACACCCATATACCCATGCACATCCCTCCACACATGGGAGAATCTACACTACTCAGGTAGATCACTAAATTTCACCCCATCAAGATTACCCAACCCTCCCAAGGGTGAATATGCCTTGAAGAACCCCAAATACAAACAATCACAAAATAAATACAAGACTCAACACATAAACTCAGTGAAAACCCATGAAGCTGAAAAAAATAACATAAACTCCATTCATGGATTTCTTAAGCTATGTACAAATGCAAGCAAAGACTATTCTAGATATGCTAACCAGAAAAATAACCTTAAATCCTAGCTATGGAAGATACAAAATGGTTTGTGAAGATCTTCTCCATCCAATCCTTCCTCCTTCTCTCAAGACTTACTCCTACAAAAATGAATATGTCTCTAAAAGTAAAGAGTGGGTGTGTACCCAAACTCCCTCTAAACCCTTCCTTATATAGACCTTCTCCCTAAAATATCAAGATTCATAATGGAGGAGAGACCCTAATCCATCTACTCTCCCCACTTGTCTTCCTTCTCCATAAATGGAGTTAAATTCTTGCAAGGATATAATGGATGGATTAACCAAAGTCTTACAACTATTCCAATTCTCCACTACCCAAAATGGAGACTTTAGGGGAGTCATAAATGAGTTTTGAGGCTCTTAATGGGTTCAAAATGACCCCTAACCCCTAAGGTACCAAGTGGGGTAGTTAGCTTTGACCTGAGTTACTCCCTAGGAGTCTAAATGACCCTCTTAAACCCCACCCATGGTTAACTCACGAAAATCCAACCCTCGAGACTCAATCCAATCTCTCTTGACTCATCCTTATCTTCCCTACCTCAATCCTATCTCAATCTTATCTCCTAAACCTAAGGGTAAGTATTGGGACTATACTAGGTAACTCCCGAGTAAATTTAAGGCTATGCTAGTCACATTCACTAGCCATGCCAACACATAAAGTGCACATGTGTCAAGTGACACAACGATTTCACATGAGCATGAATTATTACACATTTACTCAATTAAATAAAATACAATCATAGACCACACTTTTACGAATAAAAATATAATACAAAGAGGCCCATGTCTTTTTTTATAGACATGGACTTAGCATCACAATTTTCACTTAGGTCCATTTCTAAATCCCCATTTAGTACCATGGTCAACTTTCCTGCACACTCATCGCACACATCAGTAGGTCCAATAAATCAACACATAAAAATAATAGAATACATAATGTAAGTTGAACACACATTCATTCACACTTGCATCAAAGATTCATTGAGCTTAACAATATCTACATCTATTCCACATGCATATGCATAACTCTTATTAAATCTACATACAAATATTATCTAACATCCACTTACTAATCGAATATACTAAACCATCAAAACTATGTCCTAGGTAGAAATTTGCATCACTCAAACAAAATATCTAATAGATTCCCCGATTACATAAGCAGGTGTTGTATACAAGAAAAGGATTGCACAGATCCATAAAAAATTCATGTGTCCCAATAGTCCAAATATAACAAAATATGTATCAACTGGAGAGCATAAAAGTGAGAAATAGTTCTAATCTATGTCGGGTTGGGGTAGGCCTCACATCCTCCCCTTCTAGGAATGAACATCCTCCTGGATTTAACCAAACAGGTTAGGGAATCTGTGACCTTATATGTATTGAATTCTCATAGCATAGAAACTCATGTCAAAACATATTGATCAATGCTAATTATTTCATGCATTGTATATCTAGTATTTATATCTATGTGTAGGTTAATTTACTTTGAACATTTCTTAATTGATAAGTCATATTTCAAGAAAAATATGATTTTAAGAATGATATTGACATGTTCTTTGCAACCTACCCCCTTAAACATTCTACCCAAATTCCATTTTGAACATGATAGAGAACATTACTCACAACACAACACTAGCATCATAAAACAGACATCCTAGCCACCAAAAATAATAAGAAATCTCAAATCAAGGTTCACAAATTTCAAAATTAAAATCCCAAAATTTCTATAAATCCTAAAGAGAAAAAATAAAATAAATGTGAACAAGAAGTATATTAATAGTCAAAATAAAATTTGGTAGCTAAACAGTGACAAGAAAACTTAAAATTGGGTGAAGTAGAGGAGAAGAAAGAAGAAGTCAATGGTAAGATAGGTGAGAAACAAGGAAAGGAAAAAGTAGTGGTAGTTGAAGATGAAGTTCTAGAGCCTAACCCTGTAATTCAAGAAGAACCCTTCTGTAAGGCCTTGAAGGCTATTAGTGGAAAATATTTAGAGGGAATTCCTCTTTTCAGTGGCAAGATGGAGCCATAGATAGGAATGGAATGGATTGAGGGGATGGAGAATCACTTTGAATGTGATGGTGTGAGTGAAGCTCAAAATGTCAAAGTAGCCAAATCTACAATAAGGGGACCTGCCTTAACTTGGTGGAAATTTATTCAAGCGGAGAGGGAGAAAGAAAGTAAGTGTACGCCTCTCTCTCCGGTTCCCATAGCTTTCCAAAGGCGGGGGTTAGTAGCAAAGGTTCACAAATGAATGAAAATCAAGTATACAATGACTACTAAACAAATAACAGAAATGTGAGTAATAAAATGTACAAACAAGAGAAAGGAAGACAAGTAAATGCAAACCCCTCGATGCTTGAAGCTTCTATTGTTTCTCTCTACTCCTTCCGAAATGTTGTTCTTGATGCTCAGTATTGGTAGGGCAGCGTCTATGACTTGAGAAGCATCGAGAATTTGATAATTGAAATGTGTGTGTGTGTGTGTGATCTCAAGATGGCTTGAATGCTAGAACCAAACTGACGGAGTAATGGCACACGAGAGCTTGAAATCCTGGATCCTTCAAATGGTTATGAAAGATTTATTATATAGGAATTGGTGATGAACTGAACAGTTAAGACCAATCCCAGAGATGGGGAGATGAATGGTTGAGATAAAAAGGAACAAGAGAGGTCCTCTGTAAACTCCACCTCTTCATTTGGTAAAGAGGAGATAGGGTTTGGTTAACTGAAGAGCTATTTATGAGTTACCTTTTTGAACTGAAGAGGTGGGTGAAGTTACCCATGTGGACTGGAGAGATGGGTGGAGTAACCCATGTGATGTAATTGGAGTTATCTCTTTGAAGATAAATGAGTATTTAATTCATTTATTTATTAATTATTTTCAACATGTGAGATAATTGAATTCTTTTTGGTTACGAATTTCTTTATTTGATGAAATTAAATTAATTTAATTGAAATTAATTTAATTGGAAGAATTTAATTAGTAAGTTTAAATATTTGAATTTAAACTAGAGGAAATTGAGTTTAATTAATTAATTTAATGATAATTAATCAATTAAAGCTATTTAATAAAATAAAATTAATTATTTAATTAATTTTGAGAATTGGATTTGATGATTTGGGAAATGAATTTAGAAGAAAATAGATGATTAATTAATGATTAAGAAACCATTAATTAATAGATGAACATTAGTGTTTAATGTAAAGTCGCAAGCCTATCCATTTTAGGGTGTCTACATTTGCCCCTCTTTGATGCGATGTGACTTGTCGCAGTGTGTCAAAGAATCTTTGATTTTTCCCCAGCTTGCCCCAGCATTTAGTAGGTGTATTTATGCCCCCTCAACAAATTTGAGTGAAAAGTCACGAGACGAGCGTTAATTTGTTGAAACTGTAAATTGTAGAACTGGGTAGCTAACAGATCTGAAAAATAGTTTAAAATGCCCCTGTAATTGACATTTGAAGTTTTCGGGGACCGAGCAGAAATTTCAGAGCTCCTGGGAAAAATTAGGGTATTTTTGGAACCCCTATAAGTAGCTAGGAGAGCCCTTCATTTGTCATTTTTTGATTTGGAGCTCTTATCCTCTTGGTAAGTTTCTTTATTATTTTCTGCTTCATTTTCTTCCTTCTTCGAGCAATGGTGGGTCTTCTAGGTGTTGTTCACATTTCTGATCGAGTCCGTTCATACTGTCGGCCTGCTAGCTCTAGACGTCCGGTGAGTTATCTCATGTTGCATGTCGTTAATTGTGTGAATTTTAGCTTTTAAATTTTGTACTTTATTGAAAAAGTTTTACCTTTGCCGCAATCGCCTGCGGTTTTGCCACAATTGCGATTTGGATGCCGCAATTGCCTGTTCTAAGCCGCACTTGATAAAAGTGTCACAGTTGCCTCCGTTAATTTTTGCATTTGAATTTTGTGTGCCGCACTTGTTGTTTGTGTGCCGCAATCGCATAAAAGTACCACACTTGTCTATGTTTAATGCCGCAATTGACTTTTTAACACTGTCCGCTTGATGTCATTGTCAGTTACCTTCTTGTTTTTTCTTCTGTTATGTTCCTCAACATCTGAAACTGATAATTATCTTTTTTTTTGTACTCTTTGTAGTTCGTTGGGCACATTTTGCGATGTTGAGAGTCCAGGCTAGCGGGACTCATTTATAGATTTTAGCTCATAGAGGATGAGAGGTCAGTACTTCATGACCTGGGACTATACTAGATTTGTTACATGCCTGAGATCATGACTAGCAGGGGTCTGATCTCCGCTCTGGTAGAGCGATGGCATTCTGATACCTGTACTTTCTAGTTGCCCACTGGGGAGTACACTATGACTTTGGAGGATGTGTATCGCATCCTCCAAATCCCTATCTAGGGTGAGTTGGTGGAGTACTCCACTCGTACTGGTGTCCCTACTTTGTCTGAGCTCACTGGACTACCCATGGATCAGCTCAGGCTGGCCAGTGGTTATGGCATTCCATGGTCTAGATTTGGATTGGGCTTGGATAGACTATCCACTTTATTGGGTAGTTTGATTTGTGGCATCCTTTGCCCCAATCGGCGTCAGCGTGGGTTTTCTGTTGGATTTGGAAGTGTCTTTCAGAGTATGGTCCGAGACCATACTATTTTTTCTTGGGGCCCATGCATGTTGGCACACATGCATTTGCATATGATGTACATGGCTTACCTTGATGGTAAGTCACTCAGTTACGGTGCCACATTGTTACAGATTTGGGCGTGGGAGCACATTGCTATTTTTCATCCTATGGGTGCCCGCGCTCTCCCAACCAATAGGCCATATGTATATATGTACGATGGTGCTATTGTTCAGACCCATATGGGTCACCTTTCTTATTAGCGACAACAGCTAGATATGATTCCATATTTTATCTGGCGACCTTATAGAGATTGTCCTGTTTGGGATGGGGAGGACATCCATCTCCCATTTTGTTGACATCACTGGAACTTGATTGGCCGTGTGAGTGATCATGTGCACATGATCGATTTTCATAACACCAATAGGGTGTTACGACAGTTCAGAGAGCAGCAGGACGTGTCTGATTCATATGCCTACTTTGCTCAGAGGTCTCAAGATGCTCATGTATAGGGTGTTGTAGTGTCACTAGATGCTGCACGCACTAAGTTTTTAGGTTTTCTCCCTGTGGCATGGACCTGGTGTTCGGCCATTGTTGATCCAGGTTTGTTTTTATGTATTATGCTTATGTACTTCTTTTCTGTCCATGTGATTATGTGCTCATACATTGGTTGGATACTTGTATATATCTGCTCTGGTACTAATATTCATCTTATCTTTTGCAGGTACCACTCCATAGTATGATGCTCACTGGTTGCAGCATCATCCCATAGCTTTGATAGATGTTTCACGTCCTGTTCCTAGGACTATCATGCGGAGGGCTCGGTGGGTATAGCGTGGCAGGGGAGGCCATGATGGAGGGAGAGGAGGTGGACGGGGAGGAGGTGACAGAGGGAGAGATGGTGGATAGGGGGAAGGTGGGAGGGA
>MU224075.1:695237-727244 GCA_018584345.1 Thuja plicata | reverse complement strand
TGGTCTAGGGGCCATTTTGGAGGATGAGGAGGCTATGGGGGAGGAGGCACCTCAGTTGGTATGCAGGGTTTGCCAGCAAAATGCAGCATTTTTGGCTCTGAGGGTTGAGGAGAGGGTTGAGATTGAGGAGGTAGATGTTGAGCTTGCCGATGTAGATGTGGAGGCTCTTGATGAGTAGAGTGTAGAGACAGGGTCCTCAGATGGGAGTGGTCGTAGTCAGAGTAGCATTGGGGAGATCTTGGAGAGCGAGGAGGATCCAGTTAGACGGAGAGGAGGTGGTGGGATAGGGAGCCAGGATGTAGAGGATGACATGGATGTGGTGATGGGAGGCATGGATGATGATCCCTCAGAGGTGGAGCGACTCTCTCAGCAAGTTCAGGATTTGCAGAGACGTCTTGCCTTAGCCAATGCTTGTGCTACCATTTTGGAGGCCCGTGTGATAGCTGCGGAGGCTAGAGAGTGACAGGCTCGGACCAAGGTCTGTTCATTTATTGATAGTGTATAGGATGTTGAACTGAGGGATATCTTGGATAGATACTATAGATCTGGGCGAGAGGCCCAGCGAGAGATAGAGTATTGGAGACGCCACTATGAGGGCGTCATTCCTACTTCAGAGAGGGTTCCCAGTTATATAGCATCCCAGAGATCGAGCAGGGCACAGCATTCACAGAGCAGTGGTGTTAGAGCTCTGGGGTCCTCTCACAGGACAGATTCTAATATGCCTCCCCCTCGTGCCCCTCCTGGCGAGGGTGGGGGTAGCTCTTGTTGATTTTGTTCTTTGTACCATTTTTGTAGTGATGCATTGTATACTCTGAGTTGTACCATTTTTGTATTTTGATACACAGATATATATATATATATATATATATATATATATATGATTCACATGTTGGTTACCTTCTGTGTCCAGACTTGCGACTTTACATGTGTACTCAGATATTTTGATCTATATGAGATGCAGCTTTGTTTTGATATGATGTGCAATGTTTTTACTTTCTATATGTATGTTCTATATGATTAGATGATGAGATGTATATGCAATGTGCTTCTAATATGCAGACTCGCTTATGGATGATTTACTTTCCTATGATACTGATGTGTCATGCAGGATGGTGTAAATGGAATGCAAGTTTATATGAGATGCTTTATGGATTCATGTGATGTTTATGTTTTATCATGTATGCAAAATTATCCTGTATTTCTCATTTTCTGATGCACTTTATGGAATGAATGCAATCTATTATGCACAAAATTATCTGAGTAATGCATGTGTTAGTTAGAAAGAAGTTAGTATGGAAAGATGTGTTTTGAGATTGATCTGATAGAATGTAATGATAGAAATGTTTCTCTTTTTTTTTGCATTTTGTGGATTGATATGATCTGATAGATAGGAAGAATGTCTCAAGGTGTTGCCCCTATTCCAATAATTGTCATCATTGCATTTTTTTTTATATTTTCTGATATTCTAGAAGAGCATCAAATGATCTAGATCACATACCACCTGGATATCGCCACGACCTCTTGATAGCGGAAGGAGTAGAGAGATTGAATAGAAAAAGACCCATAGTGCACCCAAATATTGACCATCTGGATTCAACTATGTTCCCTGTTTGGAAAGGAAGAGAGACAAAAGCACCCAGATATTGACCATCTGGATACCACTTGTCCTCTGATTAAAATAAAATAAAGAAACCAAGATAGAACTCATATGTGTAACCACCTAAATTTGGTCTGTCGCAACTATAGACCCTATTTTCCCTAAGTGTGATCATACCCTCGATTTATGTCCAAACGACCCTGTTATTGCTTGGCATAATTATTTTAATCAATTTAATATCCTAGGAGATTTTTATCACTGATTTATATTAACTATTATAGCCATACAATTCAAATCAATTTTGACCAATCAGATCAAATCAAAATCAAACATGGCTATAGTATTTAATTATAAAGGAATTAAATAAATCCCTAAATCAAATACCCACTTGCAATTAACCCATTCCCCTAGCCTATTTAATTTAATTAAAAAGGCTATAGTCCTCTAATTATTAAAAAGCAATTTCATTGTTTAAATAATTAATTCCTATATTTTTAAATGAATTAAATAAGTTTAATTCATTTATTAATATTTCCCTTAACCCTAACCTAACCTATCTCAACCACTTCTACCCTAGGTTCTAACCCTTCTCAACCCATTCACACATGCTAATCTAATCCTAATCCTAAATTCTTCTCTAACCCACCTCCTAATGTTGTCACATTTCATTAAGGAATACTTAGCAACTCCACCCACTTGAGAAAGTCCACTTTCTCAAGCTGGACTTTCTTAAAGTCCATATTCTCTTACATCCTYCCTTCCCTCTTTAAGGCCTTCATTAATACCTTCATTAATATGAAGACCTTAAGCCCATGTCTCTCCCATGCCTTATTAATGCCTTGGGCATTAAAGGCTCTTACATATTCATTTATGAGTCTCCAAATTTATAAATGAACCTTGTCCCCCCTCTCTCTCTCCCATTCTTCTATAAATAGAAGCCTGTTTTGAGAGCAAAGAATCCTTTACCTTAGATCAAAAATTACATTGTTATTCTGTTAGATTCACTCTAGACTCATATTTTATCTTTCATTTCATGCTAGTTTATTGTTTCTATTTCATCTTTTAGAGCTAGATTGCATGTTTTATCTTCTTTTAGCTTGTTTTTAATCTAAAATCCTTCATGCTAGGTTGTATTAGTCACTGATTTGTAGCATATTCTGAGGGCTGATATGTTACTAATTACACTCCTCCTAGTTAGCAGGCAATAGGTTGATATTAGTGGTTTTATGTGTTTTTATCTAACCTTTCAAGCTAATGCAATGACTTATTGAGTGTTTGTGTCATTTTCAATAGGTACCCATTTACACACACACAATATGTCTCTAGAGTCCATCTGGATAACACACTAAGCTCTTGATTCTGAAAAGGGAAAGACAAACAAACAAGATAGAACTCCTACGCCCCTAGAGTCCATCTGGATAACATCATGAGCTCTTATTTGCAAACATAAAAAGGGAAAGACCATAGAAACCAAGATAGAACTCCAAAGAAAACGTAGAGTCCATCTGAATAGTGTTGCGAGCTCTTGATTCTATAAAGAAAACAAGTAAACTTAAAAGAGAAGGAATGTCCAATTCTTTCCCAGGTTTAATCTTAGATCATGGAACTGCGCGACTGCCAGATAAGTGATAGTGACTACCACATTTATCCTAAATCATCATGGCCCTGAAATCAAAGTGAACATTCAAAAGATAGCAATCAAAGAAAATAAGTCATGATCTATCATAGCTACTCTCCTCACATGGTGGATTCTAGAGTAGCATAAGAACGTAACCCCAAATTATATACTAACATCTGATTGACTTGACTGACCTATTCAACATTTTTGCATGATTTCCTCGATGCAGTAGGATCTCTTGATTGCCTCAACTCTTTGGATAGGCTTGTTTGGATTGTTTCGATTGATTGTGTTGGCAGTTGATTAAGCTATGTTAGATGGACCAAATGCTTGTTCACAAAGCTCATGATTGTGATAGTAATGATTGATAGATTTGATTGACCTAATCATATTGGCAGCTGATCAAGCTGTGTCAGATGTGCCCAATGCTTGTTCGCAAAGCTCATGATTGTGACAATTTTATTGATAGATTTTGATTTGATCAATTTGGTAGCTGATCGAGCTGTGTCAGATGGGCCCAATGCTGATTTTCAAAGCTGATGATTGTGACAATTGATTGACTAGGTGTGCTTGCCCCTTGTTTTATTTTGATAACTGAGTTGGTTTTATTGCTTTGGGTTTTTGCAATTTCTTGAATGTTTTTGATGAAGATTGATTTTCTCTTGATTTTTGATCTTTTTAGGATTTTTTGATGAGTTTTCCAATTTTTAGGATTTTTGATGAGTTTTCTAATTTTTAGGATTTTTTAGAACTTTTGAAATCGCCCCTAGTCTGGTGGACCAATAAGTAACCATGGGTAAGTGCTTGGTGCTCAGAGGGGATCGTGCTTCTAGATATTTCTTGAGATAGTCAGTCTTGCATTTTGAAGTGGGCTCAAGCCTTTTGAGCTCATTAATGGCGAAGTTAGTTTTGAACACTTGGTGTCTATTTGCCAGATTTTCACCAAGGTACCTACTCAATAGCGCCTGATTGTCAGGTTTTCACTGAGAGAGTGATGTTGTTTTCTCTTTACTTTTTTGCTTTTCTTTCTTTTTTTTTGGTTGTCGCTAAGGCGCCTGATTGTCAGGTTTTCACCAAGGTAACTTTTGTATTATTTTTTTTATTTTTTTGGTATTTTCTGGATATGTAGATAAATTCCTTAACCATAGAGACCTTTAAGGGTAGAACCTCTTTAGGTGCATGCTGTTGATGTAACTGGGGAGCTGATCTCCTTCTAGTGTTGCTAGTATGAATGCCCCACTCTGAGTAGAGCTGATAATAACAAATGGTCCTAACCAGTTAGGCTCAAACTTCCCAGGTTTGACTCGCTCTGCTTGATTCTTCTAATTTTCCATGAGGACAAGGTCTCCTACCTCAAATTTTCATGGCTTCACCTTCTTGTGATAGTTCCTTCTAAGGCAATTCTGATAGCCTCGTAAGTGGTTGAAGGCATGTTGTCTTCTTTCATCTAGTAACTCTAGCTCACTAAGCCTTGCTACTCTATAGTCTTCATCAGAAACTAGGTTCTTTAATGATATCCTCAGAGATGGGATTTCCACTTCGAGGGGTAATACCACCTCTGTTCCATAGACTAGGGAGAAAGGAGTTGCCCCCGTTGGTTTTCTCACACTAGTTCTGTATGTCCATAATGCAGGACTAAGCTGTAGATGCCAGTCTCTCCCTGATTCGTTCACTGTTTTCTTCAAAATTTTCAAGATTTTTTTGTTGGTAGCTTCGACTTGTCCATTTCCTTGAGGGTAGTAAAATGAGGAGAACCCTTGTTTGATACAGAACTGTTCACATAGGTCTTCAACATCCTTATTTTGGAAAGGGGTGCCATGATCTGTTAGGATTGTTTGAGGGATCCCGTATCGATAGATGATGTGATTATGCATGAACATTGCTATCTATTTTCCAGTGATGTAAGTGAGGGGAATTGCTTCCACCCACTTTTTGAAGTACTCCATTGCTTATATGATGTACTTGTGTCCGTTTGCTAAAGAAGGTGTTATCTTACCCACTAGGTCAATCCCCACATTGAAAATGGTAATGGTGATGTGATGGGATTTAATTCCTAGGCTGGTGCATGAATGAGGTCTCCATGAATTTGACACTTTTTACACCTTTGAACATACTTGTGTGCATCTATCTCTATTGTTGGCCAATAGTATCCCATGCGGATTATTTTCTTAGCTAAGCTATTGCCACCTCCGTGGGTTCCACATATTCCTTCATGTACCTCATACAAAGCTTTCTGGGATTCCATGGAAGTGAGACAATGTATTAATGTTCCATCGAGACTTTGTTTGTATAGAGTAGTAGAGAGGATTGTATACCTAGAGGCTTGGTGGATGAGGGATTTTCTTTGGTTTCTAGACAAGTTTGGGGGTAAGACATTTTTTTGGAGATAGCTATAGACATCTTGGTACCATGGGGATTCAAGACCAACAAGGACACACACTGATTCTATGATAGATGCTTGATGTGATGGCACCAAGAGTTTCTCCACTAGAAACTGGAATTTGGTATCGTTGCCTGGCATATCAATCAGTGATGCTATGGTAGCCATTGCATCTGCCGCTTTGTTTTGTGCTCTTGGGATTTGCTTGAAGAGAATGTAATGAAACTTGGTGCGTAGTTGTTCCATCTGTGCTCTGTAAGGTATGAGATTCTCATCTTTGGTCATGTAATCATTGTTAACTTGGCTAATGACCAACTGTGAATCACCAAAGACTTTCAGATTCTTTATTCTCCATTGAATGGCTATCTTTAGACTGATGACCAATGCTTCATATTCTGCTATGTTTTTGGTGCATTGGAAGTTGAGTCTAAAAGACTTTGGAATTGTATCTAATCTGGGGTGATAAGAACTATCCCTGCCCCCACTCCATGGTTTGTACATGATCCATCAAAATAAAGTTGCCATATCTTGATCGCCAGTTGTAGTGTCATGATAGATTCATCGGGGAAATCAGAGATAATAGGCTGGTGGTCTTGAATCGATGCCTCTGCTAGTTCATCAGCGATCACTTGTCCTTTGATAGCCTTTCTGTCTACATACTCAATGTCAAACTTGCTTAAAATCATTACCCATTTTTCCAGTCTTCTAGTGAGTGCTACTTTGCTTAATAGGTACTTGAGAGGATCAATATGTGCAACCAATTTTGTTTCATGACTTAACATGTAGTGTCTTAGCTTTTGGGAAGCGAACACAACTACCAGGCATGACTTCTCTATTGGTGTATAGTTTAGCTCATATCCAAACAATGTTCACCTTAGATAGTAGACAAACCTCTCCTTTCCTGCCTCATCATGTTGTGCCAAAAGGACCCCTAACACTGATTCTGTTGCTGAGATGTATAGAAGCAATGGTCTGCCTTGCACTGGTGGTACTAAGATAGGAGACTTTAGAAGGTAGTCTTTGAATATCTGAAATGCCTGTTCACATTCATCTGTCCATATGAACTTGATGTCTTTATGCAATAGATGTTGGAATGGGTGGCACTTGTCTGCCAATTGAGCTATGAAGTGTCTTATCGATTGGAGCCTTCCTTGTAACCCTCTTAGTTGTCTTAGGTTCGATGGTGGAGGCATGTCAAATATTGCCTTGACCTTTGTTGGATCCACTTCAATTCCTCTATGTGATACTATGAACCCTAGTAATTTTCCCGCTGTGACACCGAATGCACTCTTTTTTAGATCTAGTCAGACTTTGAATTCCTCCATTCTATCAAAGATAGGTCCCAAAACTTGTAGATGATCCTTTCGAAGTATGGACTTTGCTAGTATGTCATCGACATAATCTTCCATCATTTTATGAATGAGATCATGAAATATGATTGTCATTGCCCTCTGATATGTTGCTCCAACGTTCTTTAGACCAAATGGCATAACATTCCAACAATATGTTCCCCAAGGACATGTGAAAGCCATTTTGTGTTGGTCCTTTGGTGCTATCCTTATCTAGTTGTAACCTAAGAAACCATCCATAAGTGATAGCATTTCATGTCCTACAGTTAGGTCCACTATCATGTCAATGTTTGGTAAAGGAAAGTCATCCTTGGGACATGCTATATTGAGATCCTGGAAATTTGTGCAAATCTGTATTTGACCACTGTGCTTCATAACTGGTACCAGATTAGATATCTAATCCGCATATGGTATAGGTCTGATGAATTTAGCATCTAGGAGCTTCTTCAGTTCTTCCTTGACTAACAACGCAACGTGAGGATGCATCTTTCTTATCTTCTGTTTGATAGGTTTTGCATTTGGTAGCAATGGGAGATGGTGTAGCACCAACTCTGGATCTAATCCTAGCATATCTGAGTAAGACCATGCGAAATTGATCATTCTTTCCTTGAAGAAACTGATGAACTGTTCTCTCTCCTCAGGGGTGAGAGATTTTTCCAAGTAGATGTTCTTTGGGTTCTTGTCATCCCCCAAGTTGATTTCCTCTATCTCTTCGGCTAGTAGTGCTTATTTCTCCTCTGTTAAGGGGAGGAGTTATCTCTTTCCATCTTATAGAGCCTTTGTGAGGTTTTTGCTAGAAGATACATCTTCTTTTATCTTTTTATTCTTTTATTATTTTTTCTTTTGTGGACTAGAAAGAGGAGCTTCCTCCCCGAAGTATGTTGCTTTGTCTAGGTTGATAGAGAATCCTACCTTGTGATCTCTTTATGGAATGCCTTCCCTTAGTCCCATGAAATGAGCTATTTCCTTGTCATTTTCAAAGACATCAAGATCAGGTGGTCCTTGTTGATCCCACTCTATAAGCTCAGGGTGTACAAGATAGACACTTTCACTACTGTTTGGCTTTGGTTGACTGAACTAGACTGCAGATATGGTGCCTATGAAATTGGACTATGATGAGGATGCACCACTTGAGGTCTGATGAATGATATGTTTGTCTATACAAGGTTGTTCGGTAATGGTCAGTTGTTCAAATAGGTCTGCTAGGTTTATGATAATATCGACTTGAGGGAAAAAGTAGGGGATTGATGGTTCGGAGTTGTGGAGGGATTGCCATTCATACTCATTGGAGTCAGTCTCGAAGGAATGTTCTTCTGATGTCTCACTTCCTTGGGTATCGTCGATTTCTAAGTGTAGGTTTATTTGGGATTGCATGGATCCCTCTTCGACGGGCAACAACTGCGCTAATATGTTGCTTATTAGGACATGCCCAATGTTGTGCCCCCGGTGCATCTCTTTTGTTTGCTCATGATTGACTTGAATGTATTGAACCATAGGACTAGTGCTTTGTTGTCCATAGCCCAAACCTCTAGTGTTTCTTTGGGTTGGTGGGAGAGGCAATTCATATATTCCTTGTTGCCTTGCCCCCAATCTGGTTGTACCATCATATCCAAACCTTTGTATCATTGTGTAACCATTACCGTAGTTTGCCAAAGGTATGGGTGGTCAAACTGTCCCAAGGGAGTCTCTGTATAACCAGGTATTGATGTCTTGCTCAAAAGGATTCTCTTCCACTATGTCCCCCTATCGGAAAAAGGTTGTGGGTGGACATCTAAATAGAACTGACTGCTGAGTCTCTGTTACAATGACAGGTAGTGACATACCATGAGTTCTAGGGCTTAAAGGCATATGCGTGATTGTGAAAGCCTCTTCGTATCTATATTCACCACACCCCTTGTCCGTGATGGATATCTTGCCCACTTTCTCTGTGACATCTTTAAGATTTGAATTTGTAGGGGAGGAGATACTTGCATCTTGATTAATGACTATCTTACCTGCTTCTCGTGTGACATCCTTGGGATTTGATTCTTAAGAGGAAGGGATGCTTGCATCCTGGTTCGATGGTTCTTGGTTATCCATGCTGATTTGGACCACATTGCAATATTTCATGTATCCAAGGTCTCCCTAATAACATGTTGTATCCCAATTCAAGGTCTAAAATTTGGAAGGGTGTGTTTTTTACCACAGGACCAATGCGAACAGGTAGAATAATGATGCCCTTAGAGGACCTTTCCTCTTCATCATATGCTCTGATATTTATCCTTCGAGTGACATCAATGCTTGATTCAGAATAGCCTAGTTGCTTGATTAATTTTAAAGTACAAATGTTTAAACCAGCTCCACCATCAACAAGGACTCTACAGACAGCACTTTTGTAGATTTGGACAAGCAAGTGTAGAGGATCATTATGCAGGGGCTTGTGCAGCAGCACATCACGGTCTGTGAATGTGGCATGTTTGTTAGCTGCTATATGATTGACCATGGTTTGAAAGATTTCAGGTGTTATTTCCCTTGGGATAGCTGCATTTTGAAGTGCTTGGTCAAGTGCTATTTTATGCTGTGGAGATATGCGCAAGAGGTCAAACATGGATATCTAGGCAGGTGTGCGCTTCAGTTGGTCCACTATGCTTGTTTGTGGATCTGAGTTTACTATAGGATTGGCTGATGTAGTAGCTGAGGATGGCACTCCTTGCAAGATGACTCTAGCATGACATGTAGTTACAGTACAATTTTTACCTTGGTCCCTGATAGTGATTGCGGCCACATGATTATCTAAAGGATTTAGGCAATTTATGACATTATCACTATTGGCATATGTATAGTTGACTTTATTGGTTTGTCCACTAGACCCAGAGGTTTTTCCTTTGTTGTGATCATGGAAGGTATCATTAAAAATGGTGTGATTAGTTGTGCCTTTATCTTGAGTTTTCGTCACATCGATGATCCCTGTGTCAATGAGATCTTGGATAGCATGTTTCAATCGGTAGCAGTTGGCTATACTGTGCCCCTTGACCTGATGAAACTCACAGAAGTATTTGTCATTGTACCACCTTGGCTTTTTTTCCTCTTGTTCAAAGTCTCTGATTGCTAGGAGAGTGATAGTGTTTGATTGTATTAGCTTACGTAAAGCGGATTCTATTGGCTCTCCCAATGGTGTGAAATCTCTTTGTTGGAATTGAAACTGTGGTTTGCATTGATTCTGTTGATGACTATTTGACACAGCGGCTGCTTGCATAGGGGGAGGTTGGTTCTGGATGTATGCTTGTTGAGTGAGCCCTGTGGGGTTTTGGTTTACCATAGGTTCACCTTGCAGTGACACCTTGGGTTGCACGTAGTTGACTGTCTTTACATCAATGACACCATCACTAGTGACATTTTTGTTCTTGTTCCACCACTTAGATTTTTCTGTTGCATTCTTATTTTTGTTTGTTTGCATAGGATCTGCAAGGATTCCTCTTTTTACCAAGTTTTTTTCACACTGAACTCCTCTTTCGATGAGTTGTGTGAAGTTTGGAGCTAACTGTAGTTCAGTTGTGAATGACATGTCTGGGATCAGATTGTCAACAAACATGACTATCAAGTCTTGTTCGAGCACGTCATATGTTATACAGTTTGTCATGTTCCTCCATCTCTATAGGAATTTCACAAAGGACTCTCCATCTTTTTGTTTAATATCGCAAAGGTCCTTGATGCTGAACTTGCACTCGATGTTATGATGGAAGTGAGTGATGAACTTTTCAGCCAATTCTCTCCAAGACTGAATGCCATGAGGCAAATGTGAGAACCATTCCATTGCTGGGCTGGCTAAAATTTGTGGGAATAGTCACATTAGATATGTCTCATCATGAGCAACTTTGGTGCAACTAGCAAAGAACTCTCATATATGCTCAATAGGGTTGGTGTTGCCCCTATACTTGTCAAATTTTGGCAATAAGAAGTGGTTTGGGAATGGAGACATTTGAATAGAATGGTCAAAGGGGTATGGGTATAAATCCTCTATGGTATAGGATTTAGTTTGCCCCTGATTTTGCATATCCATCATTTGGGTTTGAAGGGTTTGCATTTTTTGCATTAGCATGTCTATTTGATATTGCGGCTGATGCGTGTGGACATTCCTTTGTATTGTGGTGGTATGCGGCTGCACCTCTGTGTCCCTTGAGTAGGAACATAGGATTTCATCTTAGGGACTTGATATTGATTCCCCACCGAGTGATTTGTAATTATAGGGACATGAGTAGTCCATGGGGGGTTTTGAAGTGTTTGCTGTCATGACTGTAACTAGGGTTGGTAATGCTGGGGTAGGTATTGTTGCTACTGAGGTAGGCTTTGAAACTGGGGTTGTTGTTGCGGAGGTTGGATATGAGGCAACTGAAGTTGGGGTTTCTGTTGCAGAGGTTGGATATGAGGCAACTAAAGCTAGGGTTGTTGTTGCGGAGGTTGGATATGAGGCAACTAAAGTTGGGGTTGCTATTGCGGAGGTTGGATATGAGGCAACTGAAGCTGGGGTTGCTGTTGCGGAGGTTGGATATGAGGCAACTGAAGCTGGGGTTATTGTTGCAGAGGTTGGATGGGTGTTAGAATGGACAAAGATGTAGCTTTGGTTTGGCCTTGACTATAAATAGGTCCTACAGAGATGGATCCTTGTGGGCATGATGTGTTGATCCCAAGGTTAGTGTGGACAGATTGCAACAACGGCATAGTTTCAGAATAACTGGTGTTTGGTGGGATGGAAGGCATACTAGTGATCATAGGTGCACTTGGTTGTGAGTTTGTCATGCCTTGAGTAGATGAGGTGCTGGCTTGGGTTGGGTCATTGGTTTTATTGGATACAGTTTGCGTTGATGTGGGTAAAGCCAATGGTGGAAAGATCTGCGACACAACAGGTAGGATCTGAGGAGTATGAGTAGTGTTTTGACCTAGGAGAGGGTTTTCAGGCCATATAGTTGATACGCTAAACTCAGTAGGGACTTTGACTCCCTTCTTTATTAGCATGGCTAAGTAATGTTCAGGGTTCCTCTCTACGATAGCGTCAACTACTTTGGTGGAGTAGGCATCTTGTTCCACATCTTCAATCTCTTTTTCTGTGATATCTTGGAAAAAAGCTGCCCCATGGGGTGGCTCAATTAATAGAGTTGGACTAGTGTTCATGAAGGGATTGTTCTCTTGCTCTATTTCCCAAGCGGGGAAATGGTTGATCTATGACTCATCTAGTTGAGCTCTAGCCATCGACCTTGTGTAAGGTCCTCCATGAGGTGTTTGAGACATAGTGTGGTCTAGGTTTTGTAACTAAAACAAGTCATATAAAGCAAACAAAGAAGAGGATCCTTCCTAAGACAAAGTCCGAGTTATGTTTTGGACAAAGGTAATTCTAAGGATAGATTTTGATATAACTTGATCTCAAAGTGGTGATAATAAAAGATAGGATTTGCCAACCTTTGTCTTGGACAAAGTCAATTTGAAAAAGATGATGATATTTGATAAGATGAGATCAAGATACTTCAAGTCTGAGCTTTCAAACTAACAATGTTTTAGATAGTAATCATGCTTTACAGAGAAAGGGTAATCTTAAATTTTTAGAGATTCACAAAATGTTCTTTGCATTTTCTTGGGATAGACACTAGTTTTGGACACAAAATGAAGAATTCTTTCAAGGTTTTTAGGTCAGAACAAGAATATAGTATCTCTGGTCAAAAATGTGGTACAATTTCACCGATTGAGGTAGAATAAATGGTCGATTGTGGTAGTTTATCACACACAAGGCTCCTGATTTGCAAAGATAGTTGACGTTGACAACCCTAGACTTTAACATGTTTGACTCATTTTTGAAAATTTGAATGTTTTGTTTTGTGTTTTTAGAAACTGATCAAAGAAACAAGCATAATAGACACTGTGTTTTGAGAAATGAAGATTGAGATTGTGCATGTTCTACAACTTTTTCAAGTTGCAATGTTATCACGAGGTCTCAACAATGAACAATCAGATTAATCTAGGTCAAATTGGCTTCAAAATACAATGTTATAGGCCCAATGCTTGAATGTCTGTTAGCTCACACAAAAATTGTCATGCTACTAGGACACAAAGGTCCATGTCGTAGGTGCCTGTGTTTTTGCAGTTTCCAGGTATTGTTGCCATGGAGTGAAGATCTCTTTCACTACAAAAATACCTTGGGACACATATGTTGGGAATCTTGGGGGGAAATTCTGCAACCCCTTGCACTATAATAAAGTATCTATTTGGAGGTAAAATGGGTTGGCCTCTAATTAATCAAGGTTGTACTTAGGGTTTGTGGTGTCTCTCCAATCGGTTTGTAAATGCGTGACTCACTTAAGAGCCTAGTTGATCACGCTAGCTCCTTAGGGATTTTCACTCGATCCAGACTATCATCAACACGCCTCGCCCGAGCTTGGCTAGATAAGATGAAACTTTGGTTCACACCTTATTTATATACCGGTCAGAAGGATTTACCAGTTTAAGGTCATCCTCCAAGGACGAAGTGCATTCCCTGGACAAGCCTTTCTAAGAAAATAAAGGTTTGTAATCTAACAGTTTGTGCAAGTGCACCCAAAACTCAAGACACGAGGTAAATCGATTAAGCTCCAAATTTTGAAATGTGAACTAAGCTACACCACCATACAAGCATGAATGTCCAATTTTAAGCCCAAAAAGTAGGTGTTGATTGCTTTTTCAATTTTAGAGCACCAAACTGAAAGATTTTTTGCCTTTGTTCAATTTTAATCCTCGCGTCAATTTTAAGCCCAAATCTGAAATATGAGGTGTGATATGTTTTTGCAAGAACTGTTCTTTTTAAACCCAAATTGACAAATTAATTCCTTTTAGTTTGTGTTGTTTAAACAAGTTAGTGCCAAAAAGGATTATTCGCCAAAAATGAGAATATGTAAAACTTTGAAAAAATGAAATGGTGCTTACCAAAACTTACCCTCCTCTATCCTTGATGACTTTGATCCAACCCTACAAAGAAACTGAAAAAGAATGCCAATTAAAAAAGAAGATGGGAAGAAGACTTGGATCTGATATTTGCAATATTTTCTACGATTGCGGCAATCTTCCTGCAACTGTAGTAATCTTCCATTGATTGCGGTAATAAACTTGCAACTATGGCAAAGTGCTATCGATTGCGGTAATTAACTTACAACTGTGGCAATGTGCTATCTATTGTGGCACAGATCGGACAACTACAGCAAAATTATTGTGATTGCGGTAAACTTCTTGTGATTGTGGCATGGATCGAGCGATTGTGGCAAAATACCAGAAGTCAGAGACAAGAAAATGGATAGAATAACTGTGAAAGCCTGCAATCAATTATGGTATTAAACTAGTCGATTGTGGCACAGTATGAGCGATTGTGGCAAAATACTAACAATTGTGAAATAGTACAAATGTCAAAGAAAAGTGCAATTTTTAAATTTACGATCGTACGACCATGGTTGATCAATTCATTTCTTCATCTGCAAGAGATATTTGGGCTATTTTTTTATGTCGGGTTCACCAAAATGTACGCCTCTCTCTCCGGTTCCCACAGCTTTCCAAAGGCAGGGGTTAGTAGCAAAGGTTCACAAATGAATGCAAATCAAGTATACAATGACTACTAAATGTATAATAGAAACGTGAGCAATAAAATGTACAAACAAGAGAAAGGAAGACAAGTAAATGAAAACCCCTCGATGTTTGAAGCTTCTATTGTTTCTCTCTACTCCTTTCGAAATGTTGTTCTTGATGCTCAGTATTGGCAAGGTAGCGTCTATGACTTGAGAAGCATCGAGAATTTGATAATTGAAATGTATGTGTGTGATCGCAAGATGGCTTGAGTGCTAGAACCAAACTGACAGAGTAATGGCGCATGAGAGCTTGAAATCCTAGATCCTTCAAATGGTTATGAAGGATTTATTATATAGGAATTGGTGATGAAATGAACGGTTGAGATCAATCCCAGAGATGGGGAGATGAACGGTTGAGATAAAAAGGAACAAGAGAGGTCCTCTGTAAACTCCACCTCTTCATTTGGTAAAGAAGAGATAGGGTTTGGTTAACTAAAGAGCTATTTATGAGTTACCTTTTTGAACTGAAGAGGTGGGTGAAGTTACCCATGTAGATTGGAGAGATGGGTGGAGTAACCCATGTGATGTAATTAGAGTTATCTCTTTGAAGATAAATGAGAATTTAATTCATTTATTTATTAATTATTTTCAACATGTGAGATAATTGAATTATTTTTGGTTAAGAATTGCTTTATTTGATGAAATTAAATTAATTTAATTGGAAGAATTTAATTAGTAAGTTTAAATATTTGAATTTAAACTATAGGAAATTGAGTTTAATTAATTAATTTAATGATAATTAATCAATTAAAGCTATTTAATTAAATAAAATTAATTATTTAATTAATTTTGAGAATTGGATTTGATGATTAGGGAAATGAATTTAGAAGAAAATAGATGATTAATTAATGATTAAGAAACCATTAATTAATAGATGAACATTAGTGTTTTTAATGTAAAGTCGCAAGCCTGTCCATTTTAGAGAGGATTCATTTGTGAACCTTTGCTACTAACCCCCGCCTTTGGAAAGTTGTGGAAACCGGAGAGAGAGGCGTACATTTTGGTGAACATTAGTGTTTTTAATGTAAAGTCGCAAGCCTGTCCATTTTAGGGTGTCTACAGTAAGCTTCCTATTGCTACTTGGAAAGGAATGGTAGAAAATATAAAAGAAGCCTATATGACATCGGATTATGAGATCCAATTGCATAAGAAAAGATAAAATTTAAGGCAGAGGGAGCGTGATGTGAACTCTTACACAGAGGAGTTTCAAAAATTGTGTTTAAGGTCCAAGGTTCGAGAAGATGGAAGTCTTATAGTGGCAAGGTACCTAGATGGATTGAGATGGAATATTCAAGAGGAAATAATTTTTTTAAGCCCTACTACTATTTACAAGTGTTACCAGTTAGCACTTAAGGTGGAAGAGAAAGGTGAGAAGAAGAAAGAATCAAGAAACAAAAGCAGGGGCAGAGGAGGAGACAACAAAGGCCATAGGGGTAGTTTTAGTAGCAGAAGCTTTGACCAAAGGTCCCAAGGAGAATCTAAAATTTTAGAGAAGAGTGGAGAAACTAGTGGGAGAGGAAGTTATGGTAGAGGAAGAGGACTTGGAAGTAGAAATAGTAGAGGTAGATCAAGTGGAGGAAGAGTATCATATTTCACTAATATGAAATGTTATCATTTTTTCCAACTAGGACACTCTTCCTATAGATGCCCTAAAAAGATTTCTTCTTCTTCTCAAGGGTATAGAAAACTTACCTATGTACAATAAGACACAGCAATTGTGAAATCCCCCGAGGTAAGCTTGGACTAAGAGGTTGGAGAAAACTTAATGATTAGGAGAATTCTAATCAAAGAGTCTGTCAAGGAGGAACCCAAACAAAGAAGATCCCTATTTAAGGTGAAATGTAAAATTTTGGGCAAATTATGTAAAGTCATTATAGACTCTAGCCCTACTAACAACATCATCTCAAAAGAAGCCACAAATTAGTTGAAGCTGATAAAAATAGCTCATAGCATCCCATATAAAGTTACATGGCTTAATAAGGGGCAACATGTGTTGGTTAATGAACAAGAATGGGTGGAGTTTGATATAGGGGGATAAAAAGACAAGATCTTATGTGATGTGTTACCCATGGATGCATTCCATCTCCTATTGGGCACACCATGGTAGTTTGATAGAAAAGCCATCCATGATGGTGAAAAGGAATCTTACTCATTCCAAAAGAATGGAGCTACTTACAAGATTTAGTCCTTGGTGGATGAAGAGGAAGGAAAAAGTGTGGGCCCTAATCAGTGATTTTTCTTGTGGCTAATATTCGCCAATTGGCTAATTTTTGAAATTTGAGAATCCAAATTTGGCTAATAATTCAAGATTCAAGGCGACCTAAATCGTCAAATTTTTACAAATTTTATTTTAGAAATATTTAAATCGCCAAATAATTTATTTTATTAAAAATTTTAACTCAAAGATTCGCCTAATATTTGATAGATGATTAGATTCAATTCACCTAAATTTTATCAGTTATTATAGAAATCTAAATTAATTCACCAATAATATATCATAACTATTACTTATAGTAGGGTTGTGTCACCAATATTAGTTGTCATTATTGATTTAAAATATAATCTAGTGATCTTCATTATATTCCATGAGGCAAAAATGTTACTATCTTATTTGTAACACTTGTGGGGGCTAAGATTTCCTTTTGATTATTGATAAATCAATGACACTGAAGAAATTTTGGGTCCTATTATAATAATAAAAATAATGATACATTTATCTCACACAATACAATGAGGATTATTTGATTCTGTTTTAAATAAATGGTAGCAACTAGATACTATAGAGTTCCCTTAAACCCATCAAATATTTTCATAGTTAGCCTAATAATTTTCTATAAGAACTCTTTTTTCTTTAAATATAATTATTTTCCATGGTCATTAATGAAATTTTGGTTATTGCTTGAGATTCGCCAATATTTTCTATAAAAAATTTGTGATTAAAAAATATTCGCCAATACAAATAATTTTTTTTTTTTTTAAATTGAGAGATTCGCCAATAGGAATTAATTTTTTTAAAAATAAAATGAAAGATTCACCAAGATTTTATATATATTTTTTAGAGGGGGGTTTCTTAAAGTTATCCCTGGCCCTAATGTGTTATTTGTGAGTGGAAAGGAGTTCTTGAAGACTCTTAAGGAGTAAGAAAGCTATGGATTTTCTATTATTGTGAATCCTAAGGAAGAAATAAAGACTAAGAATGTAGATATATATGCAGAGATCCAATGTCGATTAGATAATTACATAGAAAATATTAATGATGGAACTCCTGTTACCATACCACCACAGAGGAAGGTAAATCATCAAATTGAATTTATTCCAGGAGTATCTTCTCCAGACAAAGCTCCTTATAAAATGACACCCCAGCAGTATGAGGAGATATCGAGACAGGTGTAGTAGCTTCTTGAAATGGGTTTGATTAGGAAAAGTATCAGTCCTTGTGCACTCCCAACAATGATAGCACCTAAGAAGGTGGGTACATGGAGGCTATGTATGGAATCTAGAGTTATAAATAGGATTACCATTAGGTATAGGTTCCCTATACCCATAATTGAAGATCTGATGGACTGTTTGGGAGGAGCACCATACTTCACAAAGATAGACCTAAAGAGTGGGTACCATAATATAAGAATAATGGAGGGAGATGAATGGAAAATTGCCTTTAAAACCACTAAAGGACTTTATGAATGGATTTTCCTTCCATTTGGGCTCACTAATGCTCCTAGCACAATAATGAGGCTAATGAATGAAGTCCTCAAGGAATTTACTTGTAAAATTATTATTGTTTATCTAGATGAAATATAAATATTTAGTAGGACTAAGGAAGAGAATCTTAAGCATGTTGAAATTGTTTTTAAAAAGTTTCAAGATGAAAATGTTGATGGGACTTTGTGATGATCTCGCCAATGGGAGATGAGTTGTCATTGAATACCGGAGAATTGGCCAACTTCACCTGAATAGGCGTGTGGGAGAGCTAGATCTCCTGGCCTCCAAGCACCTAGTTATCAGGTCATGATGGTGCAAGATTATCTTAGTTGGACAAGTGATTTTTTATTTTGAGGGGATAGCTTGTTTTGACTCGTAGACCTCTGAAACTGTGGATAATGGGTTTCCTGCAAGCATAATTTATATCGGACAAAGAAAATAGAAAAAGATAGCATAGGGTTAGTGTAGATCTCTAACTATATCCATGATATATATTCCCTTAACATCAAAAAAGTTCCAGATAAAATAAACAATAGATACTAGATATACATATATCCTTGAATCACACGTATATAGGTAGCAAAGTAAAGTATTTCATTGAATCATTATAGAACTAGAACAAAGGACATAGGAAAGCATACAACATGAGAAATGTTTTGCTAACTCCAGGATTAAAAAAAAAACACAGAGCTTAGAGCTGAATGGTGTTCCTCATTTTTTTATTAACTTCAAATCTAGTATCACTAGTAGTTACACTAGTGGCTCCAAGGGAGCATTAATCTACTCTTAACTTCTGAAAGACAAGATTGCTAAAATACTGAAATCCTGTATTGCTAGTGGACAACTAAATTGTCAATTTTCCCACCCTTAGAATGACATCGGACCTTGTATTTATAGAAAATTCTAACCACCTAAGGGAATATCCCTATGCTAGCTATTTACATTATATTACAATATTTACAGTCGATACTACCTATGCTTTCAAAATTTCTTAATATAGTGGAATCATTTGAGAAGAGAAGAGAAGAAAGAAAGAAGCCTTGGGAAAAAGGCCATTGGAAAGGGCATCCTTGTACTTGCAAACATGATAGAACTTCCCTAAGTGACCTGGGCCATACACCCTCTTTAATATTCTTATGTACGTTAGCGAATGGGCAAGCT
This sequence comes from Thuja plicata, assembly GCA_018584345.1. Taxonomy (NCBI): domain Eukaryota; kingdom Viridiplantae; phylum Streptophyta; class Pinopsida; order Cupressales; family Cupressaceae; genus Thuja; species Thuja plicata. Next base: position 707,821 of record MU224075.1, on the reverse strand, counting down.
GGGGTACGCAAGATAGTAAATGCTAGAATGTCACCTCGGGATTTAGGAGGCATTTGCAATGAACCTATGGATCAATAGTGACTATTCATGCCAAGAGGGATAGCCACAGACCTGGAAACATGTTGTAGATAGTGATCAGTCAGGTCAAGAGAGATATCAAGACATCACTATAAAGAATACAAAACTAGAACCCAGGGTCCGGGATCCGGGAGCTTACGCTCAAAGAATAAAGAATGAGACTGTAAGCAACTTCTACTGAAGGATTCCTAGAGATTGAGATATTTAACTAGCCTTTGAATCTTTCATACACCTCTAGAATCTGTAGGATACCATCTTCCTCTATATCCTTCAAGCAATCCCAATGATCCACAAACCCCTCAAAATGGAGGTTGACATCTTTGGACTTATCTTTTAAATCTGTAGCCATCTTGCCCGCATCATGGGATTTGAGAAACACTTGGGAGAGTTCCACCATGGTGGTGCCACTAACATTTCTCCTGGGTTGGAATTGAGCCTCGACCACTTCATAAAATTTACCAATTACTAAATCGACAAGAGTATAAGTCCTGGGGCTAAGAGGATCCATCGATGTAATTTCTTAGATGAGGGAAGCATATTGGTCCAAAGGAGTTTGGACCACCTATAGTTGTTCTTCCAACACTCGTACCAATTGCTTTCCAGTTTTGAATTTGAATGCAAGTCTAGAGTATTGATTCCATAGGAACCCATATTATTCATTCCCTAGAATGCATGTGTTCATTAACCCATCTTCCTTGAGATTCAGAATCTTTGATGAGGAATCCTTCCAACCTTCATCTTTCTCGATCTCTCCCTACCACTGGGAGATGGTGGCCTCTATTTACTTTGCTAAAAAATTTACCAAGAAAAATTCTGGGAGAGACTCGAACAAGAAAATTCTTATTACCCCAACCTGATGAGAGATCCACTCATCCATTGCTAATGCCTTCCTCTTCATAACTTTTAGAGTATCAACATTGCTCTGTGGTAGCGGTGACCCAAGAACTAAAATTCTGCATGTTTTGGAAGTGAGGTGGCGCACTAATTCTGTTAGGAGTCCCAAAAGATTGGCATTGGCTGCTTTCAACACCTAAATCTTATGAGACTGTTTCTCATACTGGGCTCAAATATGCTGACCCACTTTGTTTAGGAGGTCTAGTTCCCCCTGAAGATTTCTTTTACCAAGAGACACCTCTGTGATTACATATTCTTTGGTTGCTACCTTAGAGTCCTCTTTTCCTGTTGGAGGGGCGGTGACTGTCACCACAACATTTCCATCTGGGGCCCTTCTAATGTTGTGTAGGGTATGATCCTTCTTGAGCTTCTTAGGAATTTGGCCCTTAGCCAACATCTTGGCAAGTGATAGTGGAGTCATGATATTTGTTGGGGTTTTTCTTTTTTGGGCTTCCACTAGTGACTATTGTGGGGCAGTTGGTCTGCCTATCATTATCCCTGAGCTTGAAGTGTCCCCAGGGTTCAATTCAAGTTCTCCCCTGGGCGTATTGTCCACTGTATCAATGGGGTCCTTTCATGTATGTTCTTTATCCCACTCCCTATCACCCTCCAGAATCATGTTCATAGATGGACTAGGTGGTGGAGGAGGCAGAGGTAGTTCATTGAGATCTACCTATTAAAAAATAGCCACAACTTTGTCAGCTGCTATATCTTGTGGTATCAACAAAATTTGATAACTTGTTAAGCCCAAGAGCACAGTGTTAGAGGTTACGATTGCTCCTGAAGATCCGGTTCCCTCTTTAGCTGGTGCTTTCTCCACGACTGGGTTGTTCTCTTGTTCTTGTGGCATTTATTTTGCACCTTTAGCTTCATCAAGCCAGGGCTCACCTTCTCCTTGGTCTGCCACATCTTCTGGCCCTGTTGACTCAAGTATGGGAACTTCAACTTCTTGTTCCATTGCCTCTTCTATGGTATAGTCACCCATACCATTTAGCTCTCTGAGATTACCCAGAATGAAGATGTCTTCAAAATTGATCTGTACTATCTCTAGGGTACTCACTGGATGATCCTATTTTTTGGAGGAGGATGAGGAAGAAATCACCTTGACCTCATGTACATCTTCGAGCTTCGGGCCCAAATTCCTGTTCTATAGGGACCGACTTGCCTTTTTTTCTTTCTCCTTTTGAGTGGTACTTTGGGATCTGCAACTGTCATTATTCAGTGATTTCTGATTTTGCACTTAATAAAATAGCCAGGGACAGAGAACCTCCTGGTGGGGATAGGAGTCTACCGGGGTAGCTCCAAGAACAAAAGTCACTCTAGATTTTGTTGTGTCTCTCCATTTCTGGGAGTGCTCTAACTGTTCACCCAATTTCTCCATTAGGGGGGCCAAAGCGGGGTTTGAGACCTGAGGTGGGGTGCCAACTTTCTTCTTTCCATGGGCTTTGGATTGCTCTGAGGCTCAAGAACCTGAGGCTCACAAACAATGCTTGTCTAACCAGACACTCTTTGGGTAGACCTTCTCAAAATACGAGTGGTTGTGCTCAATTGCTTCTCTTGAGATGGCCTCAATGTCCTAAATTTCTAGTGTATCACAATTCACTATAGGGAGGTCCATCTTATGTATACCTGTATCTTTATACTCAGGGTCCAGTGGGGCCCGGTGTCTATAAAAGTCCATGGGAATGTCCGAAGCTTGAGTTGTTTCATTATCCTTTTTGTTACCCTAGTGTAGTATCACCTTTGGACATTGTAATCATCTTGGTAGCTGTCCCAAAAATGTTTTATGTGTCGAAGATGGTGGTTTACCACTTTTGGCATCAACCTTGCGAGTCGCCCAAGGGGATCATAATCCTTGCGGTGGAAAGAATATTTTTCTAAGTTAAAACTACTTTGCTCATTTTCGGCTCCCTGGGTCACAGCTAGGGAGCAAGAACATTCCCCACAAATAAAAGGGATTATCAAGGTGGTAACTTTCTTGAGGGAAGCCAAGGCATGAGCCTCCAAAATTTTACTGCAGAACTGTAACAAAACTATCCTGTCCCCACAAAGTTTGGGATACAGGAAGAATTTTTAGGAGAAGCCAGACACCTGAATGTAAGTATGCTAGGAAAACTAGATGAAGTATCACCCCCATGCACCAACCAGGCCCATGTCCTATGGAGATAATATGTATCCTCGATCACCAGTGATCACCTTGATCCCGTGAAAGACAAAGACGTTGTTGAATCTAGAAAAATGTGGGAAACTCTAGTCCCACTGAATCTAGGGGAAGTGGTCCCATAGATAGACCTGACCAAGTCCTTCCCCAAGAACACCAACCATTGTTAAACCTTGGATCCCCTGGCACTGTCAGGAAAGTGGCCAAAGGATGTAGGAAGTCATGTAGAACTTCCACTCTATGTTAACTCTCCTCATCTAGATGTCTACATGTTTGACAATGATATCCATCTAGTTTAAGTGTGCCTTGTTGGTGGGAATACTATATAAGAAATAATACATCCAGGGGGATAATTCCTAGGCATGCGGCTCCCAGAAGACCCTGCATAAGAAGATGATTCCTTCTTGGATGGGATCCTTCAAGTCAGAGAGAGGAATTTATGTCTGCATCTTCTTGTAGTCTCTGCGTTAAATTTTCATCCAATGTGTGTTGAGGTGGTGTCAGGCCATGTCTTTTGCACCCTCGTACTACTAGAGGGCCTTGGTCTTGGTGAGAGAAACAACTCTCACAAATTATGGAATACACCACCCTCTGACAGTGGCATCATGGTCCAATGTGACGATGGACACCAGGAATCTGAGGAGTGTAGGGGAAACTAGCACAGCATCCATAACACCTTGCCAATAACCCCTAGCCAAGAGAAAAATTAGCTCCAGCACTTGTAGTGAGCATGGAAAACCAACTTATTGAATGATTCCGAATGCAGCTAAGTTAACTAAGATGGAGTCATTGGAGCGTCGAAGCTGATAGATCATTTGAATAAGGCCCTGTAATTCAGCCTAGGTGCCGACATCTCTGTCGGTGATCTCTTTAAGTGTAACCTCAATTCAGGACCCATGAATTGTCCTGTTAATATCATATTTCTGGGTTAGTAATAGCTTTACCAATGTCCACTCTATCTTGTTCTTCTTTCTGGTGTCTACAAAGGAACTTGGGAGTTCCAGACTCTTGGGAAGTGAAGACCCTGAAGTCGTTTCTTGATTACTTTAACTTGTATATGCAAACTGGAAAACCATTAGTACATAAACATTGAGAGATTCCAGATTCTGGAAGCCTTCAGAATGACTTTCCCTTTTTACCTAAAATGAAGATCATTAGTGTTAGATTATCTATTTAACTTCACTTATTAATTAGATCATGTTGATTTAATTATTAAGTTGTCTCTGTACTCTATTTTTACTTAAGCTGTCTCTTAGGTGCATATAATTAATATTTTATATTAATTATATTGCGCAACCTAGCTTTTACCTTTTTAGGGTTTCATTCACCTTTAAGGTTGAAATTTTATAATTATTGTTTCATTACCTTGGAATAGAATTTTCTCACTCCGCTGAGATTTTCCAAGCCTTTGATTTTGTCTATCTGGTTTCCTTTCAGCAATAGGTTATTTGCATGCAGTTGTTCTTGGCAATCTGTGAAGTTGGATTTCTCAACTTCTACATGGAATCAGAGCTTCCCTGCTGCTACCTGGTTTGAGGGCTTTTTGAAGCCATAATTCAAAAATAAAAGCCACAGCTTCTCTGAGTTTTTTCCCCTATTTTGGAGGAGGCTCTATTTTTTGGAGCACTTTGAGCCAAAATGGAGTCCACCATTGTGCTCAGAAGGCCCGAGATATTCAAAAAACATATAAAGTTTGTTGTTTTTGGTCACAGTGACCCCAGAGGAAAATTTTCTCCCTCCTAGGCCGTATGGCATGAAAATCAAGAAAAAAATTTAAAAAATTAAAAAGAACAATTTTTTCTACCATTTTCGGGGCCTACGCAGTGGTGCAACCGAGGCACACTACCCCCACGCCACCCCAGCCTGGCTCGCTCCTAGCCCCCACCTGCGCGCCACCCACCAGATCCACCCCCGCTGACGCTGCTGCTCGGGAGCCACCTAGCCACCACCTCCGCCAGTGGCCCACCACCTGTCGCCACCGACAGCACGACAAGTGACGTCATTGCTGATGTCACCTGCCTAATTTTTTTCTGGCATTTTTTTCTGGCATTTTTGGCAGTTTTTCAACCTTTTCCAGCGACAGAAAAATTTTCCGGCGAGACGGGCTCGCGACGTGCAGACGGCTGTCAATTTTTTTCCTGGAGTCTGTGATGGTCATTTGACCATCAAATTTTTTCCCGTGACTGGTTTTTTCCAGTGAGCTCATTTTCGGAGGAGCAGTTGGTTTTTCAGCTGTAACTTGTGCATACGATGTCTGTTTTTAGAAAAAAAAATATCATCAGAAAGGTGTTTTCAAGCCAGATGCAATGGTGTTGGTCTTGATTTTTGATTCAGCTATTTGATCTCTTAATTTTGGCATTGAAGTAGAGGCTTCCATTTCCTCCCTCTCTGCATCTAGCGTCTAGGTTTTCTTCTCATTTTTTGTTCTTTCAGTAATTGTTTCTTTACTGTACATGGGATAGAATTATACATTGTGGGGGGGTGCTTTTGCTTTCTATCATTTAAATTTATAAATGACCCTTCTACTTCTGTCTTCTTCTTCTCTCAATGTTGGACCCCTCTGTGGATCGGCTGACACCACACAATTAGCACACATGACCAGGCTACTCATGTCACATGGCTTATGGTCAAGTCTAGATGAACACCAACCTACCCTGCAGCATCATTTTGAGGATATTCAACATAGGAACAAAATGGATGAAGCAATGGGCTTGATTGCATTGAACATCTTCGACGGTCTCCTTTTTCACCTGGATGGTTTGACAACTCCTAGGGCCATTTGGGGCAAGTTTTTAGATTTGTTTGGCATAGTGAATGAGTTCCAGGCACTACAGCTTGATGCAGAACTAACCACTTTGACTCCTACCAGCTTTCCCACTATGGAGGACTTCTTGATGAAGTTCAAATCTCTGTGCTCAATTTTGTAGGGATGTGGGAGAAACAAGACAGATGATGAGTGTATCTTCCTGATACTCTCAAAGTTGAGAGGAAAATATCAGATCTTTTCTTCTACTTTCTACTCCACCATTGATGCTTTGGGTACTAGACACACCATGCCTTCATTTGAGACATTCTATGATCGGTTGACATGGGAATAGGCAAAGATCAAACAGATGGATGCTTTTGGCTCTTCTACCCAAGCATTGGTTGCTCAGTCTTCACAGGGGAAACCAAAATAGAAAGCCAAACCAAAGAAAGATTCAGTAGAAAATGAGTATTCCTCCAAACCTGCATAGAAAAATGATTCAAAACCTCCAACTAACCCTTCCAAGGGTAAATCTTCTTTGAAGTCTACTGAGTCTACCTCCAAGACTAAGAAGAAATCAGTTGAGACCTGTAGATTTTGTGGAAAGGATGGACATCCTATTTCTAGGTGATGGAAATGTTTGGAGGCTTTAGAGGAAGCCATGCAGGAGCATCACATTTTAGCTCCTCATTCCACCTCCTCCCCTGCAAGTAAAGGTCATGCTCTTACTACATGAGCAATGACTTCTGGGCCCACCTGGATTCTTGATTCCGGTGCCTCTCACCACATGAATCACATTTAGCAGTTGGTCACCTCACTTGGTCCTTATGATACTTCACAGATTGATGTTGGGAACTCATCTCATCTTTCAGTTTTGGGTTCTGGTTTTGTTGCATTAGCTGGGGGCTCTCTTCAGGATGTTCTTTTTGTCCCTGACATTTTGACAAACCTATTGTCTATCTATCAGATTTTCCACTTTGGTTCTGGTAAGAGTGTTGATTTCTCACCACATGATGTCGTTATTCAGGACTTACATGATTCTAATATGATTCTGGCTACTGGGAGTGTTGACACTACATCTCGCCTATACAAATTTGATGGATTTGAGTCTTCTACTGGCACAGGTTCCTATCTTATAGCACATGTAGATTTAGTGAGAAGACTTTGGCATGAGCGTTTGGGCCATGTCAATTATAGATATCTTCAGCAGATGAGAATACAGGCACTTTTTCTTGGGCTTCCAAAGATTACTTGCACCGATGGGGTTTGTCAGGGTTGTGTTCTTGGTAAACAACATAGGGATCATTTTCCTCATGGACGAGCTACTCATGCTTTGGCACCATTGGAGTTGATTCATAGTGACCTCATGTCATTTCCTACTCCTTTTTCTAGTGCCAGATATGTGCTTACTATTATTGATGACTTCTCCAGGCGTACATGGGTGTACTTTTTGAAGTATAAGTCTGATGTCTTTGATTCATTTTAGGTCTTTAAGACATTTGTGGAGAAGAAATCTAGTCTTTCTATTCACTGGATATACACAGATAATAAGGGGGAGCATGTGAACCAAGCTTTCAGGGATTTTTTCTCTGAACATGGTCTTCAACATCAGTTTTCAGGGCCCTACACCCCTCAGCAGAATGGTGTGGCAGAGAGAAAGAAAAGAACACTTCAGGAGATGGCTAATTGTATGATACAGTCCAGGTCCATGGATTTGGCTTTTTGGGTAGAGGCAGTCAATTGTGCCAACTATATTTAGAATCAGATGCCTCATAAGGAAGTTTAGCATATGACTCCTAAGGAGGCTTGGTCTCATGTCAATCCTGATGTATCTTCATTTTGAGTTTTTGGTAGTGAAGCATAGGCATTTGTGCCTGACGCTCAGAAGAGAGAAATGGAGTGGAAGAGCTGACACCTCCTTTTTGTTGGCTACTGTGAGGATGTTAAGGCATACAGGTTATTTGACCCTGGTTCTAGAGAGGTCCTATTTTTACGAGATGTCTAGTTTGATGAGCACCTTCCTGCAGTAGATACTCTGCTTCCAGAGTCTACTTCACTTGCCACTACTCCCTCATCTCTTCCATTTTATTTTTAGGATGATGAGGATGATGATCTTGGTGATCCCCATTTACCTCCACCATAGGATCCTCCACCAATGCCTAGATGGGCTCATGTTATAGTTGATGCTTCAGGATCTCTGGCTGGTGACCCTTCCACTTCCCATCACACTCGGTCTCATATTGCGGGTTCTAGTCTTCTGAGTCATGCTATTTGTGGTGATCCTCAGACATTTGTGGCAACAATAGGACATACTAAGTGGGCTAGTGCTATGGAGGAGGAGTATTCTTTTTGGATGAAGAATCACACTTGGGATCTTTGTTCTCTTCCTAAGGGAAGAAAGTTAGTGTGATGCAAGTGGTTGTATTGTACTAAGTTTGTTGCTGATGGTTCTATTGATAAGTACAAGGAACATCTTGTTGCAAAGGGTTTTTCATAGGTTGAGGGTATTGACTACACTGAGACATTTGCCCCTGTCACCAAGATGAAATCTACTCACCTTGTCTTATCCCTTGCAGATTCTCAGGGATGGCCCATTTTTTAGATGGATGTGAAGAGTGCATTCTTGTACAGTGATCTTACTGAGGATATTTACATGGAGTAGCCTCAGGGATTTGTGTAGGATTCCTCCTTGGTTTGCAGACTTTGGCATTCTTTGTATGGTCTCAAATAGGCCCCTCAAGCTTGGTATGAGAAGATCAACTCCTTTATGCTTTCTATAGGATTCACACATTGTCATTCTGACCCTACAGTCTACATTCAGTGTCTTGAGGATGAGGTTTTGATCCTTGTGCTATATGTTGATGATCTTCTCATTGCAGGTAGCTCATCTTCTATGATTCAAGATGTTCAATGAGTACTGATCGAGTAGTTTGAGATGACTCACCTTGGTCCATTACACTTCTTTCTGGATCTGCAAATTGTTCAGTCCCCTACTGGGATCTTTGTTTACCAACAAAAGTATGCTCTTGACATTCTTCGGCGCTTTGATATGCTTGATTTCAAGCCTTCTCCCATACCTTTTTAGTCAGGTGTTAATTTTTCTACCTCTTGCACTTTGCCTTTAGTGGATCCTACATTGTATCGGTAGCTGGTTGGCAGTTTGTTATACCTGACACACACGTATCCTAATCTCTCCTTTGCAGTTGGTCTAGTCTCTCGGTTCTCACATGAGCCTCATGAGAGTCATTGGCAAGCTGCTAAGAGTATTTTGAGATACATTTAGGGCACACTTATGTATGACATTCATTAAACATCAAGGGATCCTCACATTGTTGGTTTCACTGACTTAGATTGGGATGGTAATGTTGATGATCATAAGTCTACTTCTGGCTTTGTTTTTTGTCTTGGCTATGGTCTTATCACATGGTTATGCAAGAAGCAGAATGCTCTTGCACTTTCATCTATAGAGGCTGAGTACAGAGCGGCAGTGCATGCTAGTCAGGATATTCTATGGCTTCAACAGTTGATGACTGAGTTTGGCTTTCCTCCTGATCATCCCACTACTCTGTGGTGCGATAATTAGAGTTTTATTCACATTTCTCACAACCCAGTGGAGCATCAGCACACTAAACACATTGAGCTTCATATGCATTTCATCTGTCAGCAGATTCAGGATGGTGTTCTCACTTTAGAGTACATTCCCACTGACGCGCAGGTTGCTGACATCTTCACCAAACATTTTGCATCTCCGCACTATCTTCAGTTGCATTCTATCCTTGGAGTGATGGAAGTTTTCCTTGGGGGGTCTTGTTGAGGCCTTCCTTCCTTCATTTTGTTTTAGCATGATTGTTTATCTCTTTTTGGAGAGGGGTTTTTCCCACTTGGTTTTCTCCTTTATCTCTGGTTCATAGAGATTTCCTTGTATTGGGTACCTGATCATGCCTTGTTGTCGGGACCCTCTTTTCCTTCTTTCATAGTTGTGCTAGGTTAGCTTACCTCCTGAGCTTCGCTTAAGGGGGGGTGTTAGAGTATCTATTTATCTTCACTTATTAATTATATCATGTTGATTTAATTATTAAGTTGTCTATGTACTCTATTTTCACTTAAGTTGTCTCTTAGGTTTGTGCAACCTAGATTTTACCTTTTCAGGGTTTCGTTCACCTTTAAGATTGAAATTTTGTAATTATTATTTCATTACCTTGGAATAGAATTTTCTCTCACTCTGCTCAGATTTTCCAAGCCTTTGATTTTGTCTCTTTGGTTTCCTTTTAGCAACAAGTTATTTGCATGCAGGTGTTGTTGGCGATATGTGAAGTTGGATTTCTCAACTTCTATAATTAGGGCATCCTAGATGATATCATTGTTAGAATAGTCCCAAAGGATAATTGAGAGGGGGGGTGAATCAGTTATCAGTAATTTTAGCTATTTAACTTCAGAATATAAAAAAGTAAATGCTTAATCAGATAACACAGTACACAATACACAATTTGATTGTGGGGAAACTAAATGGTAAAAACCCCGGTGGGAATTAGCACCCACAATGAGCTATACTTGTTTATAGTAATATTTGTTAGAAGATATCTCAACCCTATTAGGAGTTGTACTTTACAATGCAATAAGTATAGTGACCTATTAAGGGTCAGACCCTGTTAGGAGTCTTTTACAAATAACCCTGTTAGGGGTGGTGGACTCACTATCCAAAAGTTCACTGCTTGATGGTGAAGGCTACAACCTTCTATATAACAGATATGCACTATATCTGATGATGAACTATAGAGTAGACCTGCTATCTTGATCAGTTCCAGTGTATTGCAATCTTTCACTTCTTCTTCACATAGACTCTTGATGAATGAACCAACTCTGATAATCTGATCTGTACATCTTTCTTCTCTTTTCGTATCATTCACACTTAGCATCTCACCTTTGACTTTCTATAAATATCTATCTCAAAGTATGAGATCATGGGACCTATAAGACAACTCTTCATAACATCCTTGTTGGCTCTACGAAGCACACAAGCATTATTACAACTGCGCAAGTATAAACTAAATAGACGCGACGCTTCACTAAGTCAGCCTCACCAATTTAACTCTAACTTTGCAATCTTCTTGAAACATGTTTGGCACCTTTGGATTAATATCATCAACTCTTCACTAATCATGAATACACACACATATACAGAAGATAGGTGCAACTCAAGAAACACGTGATATACATCGGCCCTTAAGAGTTACACTTCCAGAACTGTAACTGCCAATAACAGAATTACATAACTTGACTAAAACATCATATCAAGATCTGCGTGTATGATCATAACATAATAAACATGTCAACAACATGAATCTAGCCATGCAAGTCTTCATATCATCATTCTGATAAGTACATATAGAATTACTACTGTGTAATATATGTTTTTATCAATGACAAACATACAATCAATCAACTACTCAGAATCAAATCTCCAACAATCTCCCCCTTTGACATTGATGGCAACATATGATACCAAAAACATCCTATGTTCATGGTGTCCTCTTTCTTTTACATTCTTCTCAATATCCTCATCAAAGATTTCTCTAAACTACTACAGTTTATCTATGTTTTTGTTCCATGTATATACTCCCACAGAGTATATGCTCCCCCTTAGTACATACTCACCCTTACTAAATACTCCCCCTTTGACATCAATGACAAAGGGCACCATAGATATTTTAGGTACAAGTACTACTCCAGAAGTAGAGTATTCAACCATTCATCAGTCACTTAATGATTGATGTCTTTGTTGCTTCTTCTTAAACAGACTTAGGAGAGGGAATTACTCCCAACTTCTCCCTGAGGTACTCAAAGGTATCCTTTGATAAAGGCTTTGTGAAAATATCTACCAACTATTTTTTGGTGTTCACATAGTCCAATTTAACTTCTTTGTCTGCAACCTTTTCTCTTAAGAAATGGTACTTGATCTCTATGTGTTTTGTCTTTGCATGCATCATAGGGTTCTTATACATGTTGATAGTGCTAGTATTATCACAATGAATAAAAATAGGATAATCAACCTGAATGCCAAAGTCTTTAACCATCTTCTTGATCCAAACCATGGTTGAACAATTTAGTGTTGCTGCAACATATTTAGCTTCTACTGTTGACTGAGAAATACAGTTCTGCTTCTTGCTTATCCAAGAAACCAACCTATCTCCAAGAAATACAGCTCCTCCTGAAGTGCTCTTCCTGTCATCAATAAAACCTGCCCAATTTGCATCTGTATACACATGAAGCTTTACATTCTCTAATTTAGGATACCATAAACCATATTCTATAGTTCCCTTTAGATATCTGAATATCCTCTTGATTGCCATTAGGTGAGTCCTGTTGGGGTTAGCTGCAAATCTTCCAACAATGCCACCTACATTAGATATGTCAGGTCTAGATTGAGTTAGATAAATAAGTTTACCAATCATAGATTTGTACAATGTTTTATCAATTGCTGTGGAATCATCATCCTTTGAAATCTTGTTTCCTGTTATCATGGGAGTGCATACTGGCTTACAATCATCCATCTGAAAGGTCTTCAGTATTTCTTTCACATATTTTGACTGATTAATGAATATACCTTTATCTATTTGTTTCACATTCAGTCCCAAAAAGTATTTTATAGGACCAATCATACTCATTTCAAATTCATTCTACATTTCTTTTGCAAATGCTTTACTG
>MU224075.1:614443-695187 GCA_018584345.1 Thuja plicata | reverse complement strand
TTTCTTGAATCCAATCTTGGTAAGATAACCATCAAGTCTCTCATACCAAGCTCTTGGGGCCTGTTTAAGACCATAGAGTGCTTTCTTAAATTTTCATACCATGTCTGGTTCATCTGAAAGACTAAATCCTTTCGTCTATTCAATGTAGACTTCTTCATTCAAATCACCATTCAGAAAAAATGATTTTACATCCATTTGTTAAACTTTAAAGTCTTTGAATGTTGCATATGCCAAAAAAAATTTAATGGCTTCTAGTCTGCTCACAGGGGAAAATGTGTCAGTGTAGTCTATTCCTTCTCTCTGTGCATATCCTTTTCATACCAATCTTTCTTTGTTTCTAACTACTGTACCATCTCCATTCATCTTGTTTCTGAATACCCACTTTGTTCCAATCATATTTTTGTCACTGGGTCTAGGGACCAATTCCCATGTATCATTTTTAATTATCTGATCTAATTCTTCTTTCATTGCATTCTTCTAATCATAATCATTACAAGCATCTTCAACACTTAAAGGTTCAATCTGTGAAAGAAAACATACCTCTTCATCCATTGCTAGACCTTTTGCTTTTGATTTGGTCAAAACACTGCTACTCTGATCTCCAATGATGTCATCTTTAGAGTGGTATCTAGATGTGAATTTTGGAACCTTAGGTGTGTCTTCTTCTTCTGTAATATATGATTCTTCTCTGCTTGATTCAGGGTCATTGCAGGATACATCAATGCAATCAAACATTTCTTCAATAATAGTATCTTTTCTGCTAGGTCTGGGTTCATCTTCAATCATAGGTGCATATTCATAGTACCTCTCTTGAACCATAATTTTTTCATCAATCTTAACATGCATTCTTTTAATTATCTTCTTTAATCTCAAATTGAAACATCTATATGCTTTGCTTTTAGTAGAATAACCAAGGAAAATACCTTCCTCACTTATGGCATCAAACTTACCAACACCATCATCTCTCTTGATGTAGCACTTTCTACCAAAGATTCTAAAATACTTTACTATAGGTACATTTCCAAACCAAAGTTCATAAGATGTCTTATCTGCGCATGGCCTCAATTGAGTTCTGTTGATAGTATACACTATTGTATTTACTGCATCTCTCAAATAGGTTTGTGCAACTTTTCCTTCAATCATCATAGTGTGCGATGTATCAAGTATGATCTTGTTCCTCCTTTCTACAATCCCATTCTGTTGAGGAGTTCTAGGTGCACTCAAATACCATGTTCTTCACAATAATCATAAAAATGATCAGAGGTGAACTCTCCTCCTCTATCTGATCTCAGACATTTTAGTTTTAATCTGCATTCATTCTCAACTTTAGCTTTGAATATTTTAAACTTCTACAAGGCTCCAGACTTCTCCTTTAAGAACGCAACCCACATCAACCTAGAAAAATCATCAACAAACAAAATGAAATACCTTTCTCTGTAGTATGATCTTGTTTGGGTAGGACCACACAAATCTGTATGCACTAGGTCCAATTTGTTCTCAGCTAAGTTTATCTTGCTTCTGAAGGAACTCCTTACATGCTTTCCCATAACACATTTCCTACATATTGTGTCTACTGGTCTTGCAATACATGGTAGGTCTCTAACTGCCTTGACATTACTTATCTTTGCTATATTATCAAAATTGATGTGACATAGTCTCTTGTGCCATAGCTAACTGTCATCCACCTTAGCAACAAAGCAAATTACATCAGAATTGAGCTGAAAAACATTACCTTTTGTTTTAGAGCCTGATGCAATTATGTCTCCATCCTTGTTGTTAATGATGCATTTATTTTCTTTGAACTCCAAATGATAACCTTTGTCAAGTAGTTGTCCAACACTCAACAAGTTATGATGTAATCCATCAACATATAGAACATCATCTATTTTGTTATTTCCGTCTAAAGTGATAGAACCGCTGCCTATGATAGGTTTAGGAGTGTTATCTCCAAATCTAACCATACCACCTTTATATTTTTCAAACTAAACAAATCTTTCTTTGTCACCTGTCATATGATGGGAGCATCCACTTTCAATGATCCAATCAGTTCTGATGTCTGCTTTGGAAATTAAGGCTAACTCTTGTTCTTCCTTTTCATCTTCAATGTCCATTTCCTCAAGCAACCTTTCCATGTCTCTAAGGGAAATGAACCCAATTTCATGTTCTCTTAAATCTTCATCAGTTACACCTTCCTCAGCATGATAACATTCCTTCTTATATTTGGGTTTGTAATCAGATCTGAACTTCTTGACTCTTGTGGGACACTTAGATGCAAAGTGACCAATCTTGTTACATGAAAAACATTTGAATGGAAGCTATCCTTCATATTTTCCTTTACCTTTATTTTCTCTTCTAGCAATCATAGCAATGATTTCTTCTAGTTCTTCATCAACTTCTTCTTTCTCATTATGATTGGAGATGTGTAAGGTTTTCTTACCATGGACTGAGGCTTTGAAAGTTGTTTCACTTTTAGGTTTAGTCTTCAATCTTGATATCTCAAATGTAGAGATTTTGCTGATCAAGGTCTCTCTCTTGAAGTCTTGTGAGAATTTCATGGTTTCCTCTAGAATACTGATCTTGTTTTCATAGTCTGATGTTAAAGTTGTTAGCAACTTGTCCATTATGTCTTCTTTTGATATTTCTCCACCATTGTTTCTGATTCCAGAGACTTCTTCATTTATCCTCTGATTGTAAGATCTAATGTTCTCTTCAGGTAACATCTCAAGATTTTTGTATTTCTTTTTCCATGTCTTCCTGCATGCATTCTTTTCTTGAATATCTCCTTCAAACATATCTTCTAAATACTTCCATATGGTATATGCTCTGTCAATTTTCTTGATCTCAGAATATTCACTGTCAGATAAGGCGCTGATTAGGGATTCTTTAGCAATTGCATTATTTGTTAATATATCCTTTTGTCTATTAGTAGCATCATCCTTTGCAAGTTCTTTTATAGATGGAATTACAACATCTTGTGTAGAAATTTCAAAGATCTCAAAGCCAACACACTGGAGATGTGTTATCATTTTGTTTTTCCAATCCAGATAATTTTCTCGATCGAACTTAGGGATTTCTTTTCTGAAGTAAGACATATGATCTACCTTAAGCTATTAGGATTATTCTCCAAGGCACTTGGATCTGAAACCAATTGTTAGAATAGTCTAAAAGGATAATTGAGAGGGGGGGTGAATCAATTATCAGTAATTTTAGTTCTTTAACTTCAGAATATAAAAAAATAAATGCTTAATCAGATAACACAGTACACAATACACAATTTGATTACGGGGAAACCAAATGGTAAAAACCTCAATGGGAATTAGCACCCACAATGAACTATACTTGTTTATAGTAATCCTTGTTAGAAGATATCTCAACCCTGTTAGGAGTTGTACTTTAAAATGCAATAAGTATAGTGACCTAGTTAAGGGTCGGACCCTGTTAGGAGTCTTTTACAAATAACCCTGTTAGGGGTGGTGGACTCGCTATCCAAAAGCTCACTGCTTGATGGTGAAGGCTACAACCTTTTGTATAATAGATATGCACTATATCTGATGATGAACTATAGAGTATACCTGCTATCTTGATCAATTCTAGTGTATTGCAATCTTTCACTTCTTCTTCACATAGACTCTTGATGAATGAACCAACTCTAATAATCTGCTCTGTACATCTTTCTTCTCTTTTTGTATCATTCACACTTAGCGTGTCACCTTTGACTTTCTATAAGTATCTATCTCAAAGTATGAGATCATGGGACCTGTAAGACAACTTTTCATAACATCCTTGTCGGCTCTACAAAGCACGCAAGCATTATTACAACCGCGTAAGTATAAACTGAATAGACGCGACGCTTCACTAAGTCAGCCTCACCAATTTAACTCTAACTTTGTAATCTTCTTGAAACACATTTGGCACCTTTGGATTAATATCACCAACTCATAAATAATCATGAATATACACACACATGTACAGAAGATAGGTGCAACTCAAGAAACATGTGATATACGTCGGCCCTAAACAGTTACACTTCTAAAACTGTAACTACCAATAACAGAATTACATAACTTGACTGAAACATCATATCAAGATCTGCGTGTATGAACATAACATAATAAACATGTCAAAAACATGTATCTATCCACACAAGTCTTCATATCATCATTCTGATAAGTACATACAGAATTACTACTATGTATTATATGTTGTCATCAATGACAAACATACAATCAATCAACTGCTCAGAATCAAATCTCCAACAATCATATGTCTGAGATTTAGTATGATTTTAACACATGAAATATTTCTTGCATACTGAGGATCTAAAATAATAACTCAAAAAGGGGTCACATGAGGTGAAAAAGGCCAGGTTAATTAAAATGCTTGACATTAACTTGAAAAGACATCAATTGATACTAATAAGATAGGTGGACCTACTGTCATACTTTGACATGTGCATGCCCACTCGGCTAAGTAATGACATCAACGGACAACTATTCTAGAGCGAGTGGCATGAATTCCAATTGGGAAAAGTTTTAAATGTTTGTTCATAGAAACTAATTTTTCCATTAAGGTGGAAAGTAAAGAGGAGAGAGAAAATATTAATGGCCTCCTAATGAGTTGGCCTCTACAATTAACATACTTACCTCCTCCTTGTCCAGGGTAGCACCAACCAGGGTGGTGAACCTGGTTATTGGACAAACATGGTGTGAGACCTCGTAAAGGATTGGGACAACAATGGGTCCTCAGGGATGGGTCCCCAAGATACCTAGCTAGACAAAAACTCTTAGAAACACCACGTCTCTAAGCGGAGAAAGAGAAAACAAATCACTATAGACTCGTAGAATTTACAAACAACACTAGACCTACAATGAGATACCAGAGCTTGCACACTCAAACCTACAGGTCTTGCAAACCCAAATTTATAGAAAAAGAACTAATGACTCTACCTTACAGTGAATTTACAAGATACTCATAGCATATACAGAATATACAAAATATACAATCAAAACTCCATGCATTTACAGACTTCCCAATAGGAAGTCGGTGATATTTACAGAAATCTACAGCCTAGGAGAGAAGAAATCTTTCCCTCTGAGCCGAACGGCTATGAATGGAAGAAGACACACCACACTCAAGGATACTATCATGATGAATGGAATATGCAACCTTGGAGTGACAAAATAGACAAATGACGACCAGGAATAGACACAGAAAACACAACCCATCCAACAAAAACTAGCAAAAAACACGTAGAGAAAAAAAATACAGAAGAAAAAAAATAGAGAGAAAATAGAAGGAAAGCCCAAGGGCCTACCTGAACCTTGAAATGTCAAATGGGAGGAACTAAAACTACTTCACTCTATCACCTAAACACTCCACCAGACTCAATGAACACAGCTTTGCACCATCTATCCTAAATGTTTCTTCTCAGAAAAAAAAATCACTTCGCTCTTCAGAAAATTGACCACAAGGTAACTTGTTTGCAGTAAGTGTAAAATGATATGGTAAAAGGCCTTAAATAATGCCTAGGAAAGCACATTAGTTATTGAAAGTAACTTCAATAAACACACCGGCGGGTGGGATCCGCACCCACAAACACCTAACGATCATCCCCCTTTCGAAGAAAAGAGAATGATCGTTGGGCACAAAAGATCTAGAATCACCTATTTGGGAATGACAAACTGAGACACAGATCTTGGAAGAAATAATGAACACAGATAAAAAGAGAGGCAAAGACTGGATGAGACCAAAAGAGTCTAGAAGGAAAATGAAACCAAGCTGAAAACAAAAAGGGAAGCAACGGGAAAACCAAAAAGGGAAGAAACAAAGGGGACCCGACATTTTGCGCAAAACATGTAGGGAAGAGTATGCAGGGAATAAAAAATGGTGAGTTACTAGGACATATGCCTCATGCATTTGAGAACTCTAGAACTCTAGTTTAAATGATAGGGACCTTATCATCTGTAGAGAAGCATCATCATGTCATGACTCCAGAATTGGGGAAACTTGCTGAGATTTAGATATTGATCTTTCCCACTATATGTGTCTTGGGTGTCAGATGAAGGGACAAAGATGGAACCCGGTTGGAGAAAATAAAAATAAACCACACTAACATATAAAATATATCATCTTGTGTTGTTTCATGCTTCCCCAAAAAATGGATCTTCCACCCCCAACTCCTTTATCTCTTTTTTTTTTGTGAATGGGAGAGGCAGTATTGCTTTCACCAGGGTCCTCAAGCTTATCTTGTTACGGTGGTGGTACTTCTTTCACCTCATCATCCTTTTGATTTTTTATTGGAGAAAGAAAATCCATCTCAAGAAATTCATCAAGTTATTTTCTTCACTTAGGCACCCCTCATAGAGAGTGTAGTTGATCTATCTTTCTCTAAGCTCCTTTTATTCTTAGTATTTTAAGTAACTCCCCCCCGTTTTTGAAATGACAGCCGATCTTTGTTCTTCTAGGGAGAAACATCCCACAAAAATGCCAGAGGAGAATTTCTCAACTTGCATGCCTATTATGTAAAGCATACCAATCCAATAGAAGAGGGAAAAATACCAGGGACACACAAAAGAAAAGAAAGTAAAAAAAAAAAGGACAAACAAGACACCAAAGGACCAGGGAAAAAAGCCCCCAAAACTATTTATAAGGGAGGGTGTGCCAGAGAAACACACCTGAAGGATACTTAAAAGAGGTATATACATATGGTACATCTCCCGCAAAGGATTTCATTCTTATGCCTTACTCAAAGTAATGTTTAAGGAACTCCCTATTGGGAGGTAGCAGGACAACTTCTCTACTTAAGGAACTGAGGCGGTATGTGTTGGCTCCACAAATTTCAGAAATTTGATAAGGTCCAAGCCAAAGCCTTTGGAACTTGGTGTGTTTTCCCTTCTTCTCTTAGGCCTTGTCCCACAAAAGGACTAGGCTCTTCTGTCAAACCATCATTTGACTACAGCTTGGTGCTTTGAAAAATGTTCTAGTGTGGGATCTCATTTCTCTTCCAACCGTACCAAGTTAAGGAGACCCACCTCAACAATTTTATCCTGATTATTAAATTTTTGCATAAACTATAAGACCAGGATTTTCAAGTTCATAGGGAATACTAGATTTAGTCCGTATACCAGATGAAATGGGGAAGTCCTTAAAGCAGCCTTGATTCGGATGTGGTCTACCAAAAAGGAAAACCTTAGTTTCTGATGCCAATCTTGGGGATTCCTTTCGAGAAAGTGTTTGATTACCTCTAAAAGGTTCTTGTTGGTTGATTCTTCTACCCCATTGCCCTGCAAGTACTAATTACTAGAAAACTTGAGGGTGACACCCCTATCATAGGCCCACTCTAATAATTGAGTAGAGGAAAATATTGGGCCGTTATCGCACACTAGGGAAAAAGGCATAACAAACCTAGTAACAATGTTCTCTTCAATAAAATGGATCACTACATCTGTGGTATTGTTCTTGCATAGTATAGCCTTAGTCCATTGGGTGCAATAATTAGTGACATTTAAAATGTACAAGTGGTTTGTGGACGAGCTGGGATTTATCTCCCCTATGAAATCAAATGCCCACTGGGCAAAAGGTCTTGCCTCGAATACAAGTTGGAGAGACATTGTCAGATTCTTCTCCCTTAAAGTGATAGTTTGGTAGGTGTGACATTTTATTACATGTGCATATACACCTCAAAAAATGTGGGGCCAATAGTACCTATCCTAGAGAATTTTATGGGTGGTGGCATCAACCGACCCGTGTCTAGTTCCAAAACGACCGTGGAATTCATCTATCATTTTTGCAGCTTGTTCTTGGTCAAGACATCAGAGGTAGAGGCCTTCATATTTCCTTCGAAATAAGGTCCATTTTTTATCATGAGATCTTCTAGGCACTCTTTATTTAGCAGAAGGTGTACCAGTTCTGCATACCAGGGGTCTTGAGTGATGGATTGCATGGTGTAGGTGTGACATTCGATATGCAAGTGGGCTTCAGCCATAGCATTGCACAACCCTTATCCTAGGAAAAGTTTCATAGTTTGCATCTCTAGATCATACTCTTGGAGGATAGCCATACACTTCTCCTGGCACTCACCCAGTTCACTTTGAAGTAATAAAGATTTAACAGCCTGGTCAGGCAAGATAGCATACACTTTGTTGTTAAGGATGTAGTGTTAGAATTTCTTAACCGCCCAGAGGAGGGAAAATTCTTTGTTTTCCAAAGGTGAATATCACACCTCTACATTCTTAAAGTGGGATCTCATAAAAGCAATGGGTCATTCTTCCCCTTCTACCTTTTGGGTTAATACAGCTACAATGGAGTGGACAGAGGAAAAATAATATATATGAAATGGGAGGGAATAATCTGGGCTAGCCTAAACAAGGGCCTCCATGATAGCCTTCTTGATTTGGGAAAAATCCTATTTTGCCTCTAGGATCCACTCAATTTTTATATACTTTTTCATCATATCATTTAAAGGTTTTAAAACCTTGGCAAAACCAGTGATAAAATGCCAGAAAAAATTAATCTTCCCAAAAAAAGACCTCATCTCCTTCTTACTACCCAGCATTTGTAGTTTTAGAAGTGCTTCAACTCGCTCAGGTTCAATAGATATACCATTTTCTTAGATGATATGTCCTAAAAAATTCCCATTTGTTACTCTAAACATGCATTTCTTTGGGTTGAGGGATATACCAAATGGGTGGCACCTTTCACAAATCTTAGAAAGATGGGCTGGGTGATCACCTCACTCTCAAGAGAACATAGTTAAATCATCCATGTAGATGATTATACATTTTTTTACCAAGCCTTTAAATGCTATGTCCATGGATTTTTGAAATGTGGCCCCAACGTTAATCAACCCAAAAGGTATTCTTCTGTAGGGAAATGTTCCCCACTTGGAGGTGAATGTCATTTTGGCTCTGTCTTCAAATTTAACCATAACCTGATTATATCTAGAGTATCCATCTAGAAAGGACATCATCTGGGAGCCATTAACAATTTTTAACTCCTCATCCAGTGAGAAAAGGGGGTGGCTATATTTCTTCGAGGCTTTATTCAAATTTTGGAAGTCAACACACAGTCAGATTTACCCATTCTTCTTCTGGACTGGTTTTAGATTGGCCACCTACATGGTATGTAGGATTGGAAAGATTATCCGGGTGGCCAATATCTTCTGAACCTCCTAATGGATAAGAGGCTCAATTAGGGGATTTAATGGTATTTGTTTTTTCTAGAATGGCTTGGCATCTTCCTTCAGGGAGATGGTGTGTGTCATGATAGAAGTATCATAGGTCTTGAGATCTTCATATCCCCAGGAAATTACGTCAATATATTCTCAGAGGACCGTGAGAATATTATCTTTCTCTTTGGAAGAGAAAGACGTGCCGATGTGGATGATCTTTTCTTCAATGTCCATCCCAATGTTTACCTTTTCATAATTTCCCCCATCGAGGGTTTGGGATGTTCTATCTTGAGCTTGCGGGTCAGAGTCAAATATATGTTAAAGGGAAACCATCCCCTTAGGGATGATTTTGGTGGGTAGGGAAAGGATCTCACCCTCGTTCTCTTCTTGTCTGGTATCATCATGTTCTTCTTCCTTCATGATATGGTCTTCAAAGACACCAACATTTTCCATGAAGGTGAGTATGTGTCTATCATCCTCAAATACCTAAAGATTAGTTATATTTTTGGGTATGGAGGGTGTGGGCATCATTTCAACTAAAAATCTCTGGAGCCAGCAACCTGCCATAGGTTCTAAAGTACTGGCTGACATAGCTAATGCATCTGGAACATAATTCTATTTTCGAGGAATCAATTTGATACTAAAAGAATCAAAATCTTCTATTAAGCTCCACGTCCAGTTACAATAGGATGT
Organism: Thuja plicata; assembly: GCA_018584345.1. Taxonomy (NCBI): domain Eukaryota; kingdom Viridiplantae; phylum Streptophyta; class Pinopsida; order Cupressales; family Cupressaceae; genus Thuja; species Thuja plicata. The sequence goes on along the minus strand of MU224075.1, from coordinate 685,325 downwards.
CAGCCATTTATCATGGCATGTGTATTGGCTCCAAATTTTCTGGACTATAAGTTCTGAGTCACCCATTTTTCGGATGCATGTGAATTCTTTCCTAAGGGAAAATAGGATCCTGAGGAACAAGGCCTCGCACTCCATTATGTTATTGGTGCAGTCAAACTGCAAGTGATATGATGCAAGGAAAGACTTTCCTCGGGGGTTGATCAATTCCACACCAGCTCCGCAACCTTGTTTAGATTGTAATCCATCAAACTTAAGGATCCAGACATAACTATTGGTACGTCATTGTCACAAATTTTGGGAGGGAATCTGGTTGGTTTGGGATGGGGGACAGGTTATGGCACATCCCATGACTGAGTAGATATGGGGACCGAAAAATCCCGTGGAGGAGTCTCTGCAAGAGATTCCTCAGATGGTGGTCCGTTGGGTGTGCTCGTGGTTAGACCACTTTGGGGTGGAGCCTTGCCCCTCCATTATTCTACTTGAAAATTTTCAATCCTGACCTTGGTATCATCTACACATGGCGCACATTACAGCCTTGGATGGTTTTGACAATGAACTCGGCACCAAGTACTAGACAATAGGGAGGTTACATTTTCCTCATCACCTTGAGATTTTACATCCTATTTTAGCTTCATGATGAGGTCAAGGATCCTTTGGGTGATGATAGGATCTTCATCGTGTATTGTTCCACTAGGACAAAATCTATGATTAGTATTTCTTTGGCACTGTATAACCTAGGTTCCAATTTAGAAATATCGATTTCATAGACTTGACCATAATCAGTGAGAGCCTATTTCATCTGAGGTTCACTTTCTACCTTTATTTGATTAGCTTATCCTCTCCAAGGAAGCCATAGGTTGGAGAAATCATTCTAGATATATCTGGTCAAGGATTTGGACCAATTTTGAATCAGGAGCATCCCGTAAGTCTCAGGGATTTCGACCACCTAGATGTCAATGACATTGTATATCCAGGGATCTTGTACTAGCTAGGCTGGGACATTTTTTAGTTCTCACATCATTTTAATAGTGGTCTTTTCTAGCTGGATAACCTCTCCTTTGGACGGTGTAGGATTCAATCCAAGCTTCTTGCAAATAGATAGGGGCATGGCATTGCCCGAAGCTCTGAAATCCACTAAGTAGTTGTGTAGGTTTTTACCATAAAATTTAAGACTGGGAAAAAAGGGAGGGTCTTCTGTACTCCCCTAAAATATGGTCGTATTAGAATCATCAAATTTCATAGACTTGGGCAGGAAGTCATGTGATTCCGAGCTCTCCAGGTATTGTAGCAGAGACTTTCTTTGCTCAAGACAATTAAGCCAGACCTCCATCAAGTTTATGGTGGTAGTAATATTTTCCATCACTTTCATGATGTCAAACTTTCCTTTAGGGGCCCATGTACCTCTTCCTATAGAGTCATGTGTATTTTTAGGCATGGGTCCTTTTGGAGGGGGTGGATTAACATTCACCAAAGGGTCCAGTGGAAGATTCACAATTCGTGGTGGAATAAATGTCATAAGGGGACCCTTTTTTAATTGACTCCGGGTGTTGTAGGGACTCCTAGAATTGGTAAAAGCATTAGCTTTAGACAATGGGATGGAGTCATCAAAGAAACCTTGTAAGTTGAGTTCTTCCCTGTCTTCTTCACTATCACCAAAAAAGACAATCTCAGAGGCAAAATAGGAAAGATGTGGTTTGGCTAAGGATTCCAGAGGAGGAGGGTCAGTGATTTGTTTCCTATCAGACTAGGATATCAAGATAATATTCTCCAGAGTGGCACAATTTACCTTGGAATGTGAACTAGTGTCATGTAGCCAACACTAGGATGTCAATGGGTGGTATTTAGCAAGTTGGGTGGAATGGCTAGGTCCCGCACCTCCTTGGGTGTTGGGCTGAGTGGGGGGAATGCCCCCATTGGTCAGTGTATTGCTCCATTGTTGTTTGGACTGAGCATTTTTTTTTCTGCTATTGTTATAGTGGTTTTGGGGTCTGGAGTTATTGGAACTCCATTGTCCTAAAAAGATATTCCCCCTTTGGGAGGGCTTGGTTCCATGGGATGTAGGGGGTCCCATCTTCAGTTGTCCCATGTCAGTGGTGAGCCAATATACTAATCATTGGAGGGACTCAAACTCAGTGGATAGTTGGGTAGTGGTGTCACAATGTAGAGATTGTGGTGGTGGGGCAATTATAGAGGCACTTGCCACCGCTGGAGATGACCCTCTAGAGGTGGGCGTCTGGAATAAAGGTACTCTAGGTGGTGGGGGTATTATGGTTTTTTGTTGTACCCAAGTAGCATACTCTGGGTTTGGAGGATTTTGATGAGGAGTGGGATAGACATATCGAGGCACCAGATTCATCATAGGGCCGCCTAGTGTTGGATTGGGGTCATATGTTCCCAGGTAGGTTGTTCCCTCAAGTAGGGTTTTATAAGGTTAGCCCTAACCAATACCACCGGGAGCTTTACTCAAGTTCTAGGATAGCTCAAGGGAAAGGTTGTAAACCTTAGCTAGGGTATCCCTATCATTAGTGGTGGTGGTTATATAAAGAAGGGTAGCGACAAATAGATCCAAGATGTTACAGTAAATTTGGATAGTCACATCAGTAAATGGGACGAAGGGTCCCGTACACCACTTCAAGGCTCTCTAGAACTGATGGTTAAAGGTCGTCATGGGTTCATTGGGCTCCTTTCAAATAGAAAAAAACTGACTGTGAGACTAGGTTGGGTACATGTGGACTTGGAATGCCATCGGAAAGGTAGCCTCCATGTCTTTCCAACTATTGACGGAGTTGGCAGGTAAGTTCAAGTACCAGTTCAACTCACTTTCTTTGACAGACAATGGGAACATTCTGTTGACCACATCCTCATGCTAGATGCGGTATTTATTCATAGCATTTTTATAGGCCTGTAGATTTTCTTCAGCGGTTCAAGGGCCTAGATGTTCATACTTGGTACAGATCTTCTTTGGATGCAAAGGAAGATCATTAACAGCATTGGGGAACCATCCCATGGGAGACCCAGTGTTGTTGAAGTATGTAGCCATTAGAATGTTAAGGTTGATAGTGAGATTGGTCGTTGGGATGGTCTGGTTAAACTTAATATTCTAGGGTGCTACAAACCCTCTAGGCGGGGTATGAAAAGGATTCTTCTTATGGTAGGTCTTCTTCGCTCAGAAGGGAGGCCCAAGTTCTGCAAACTCTCTTGAGTTAGCGATTGAACGCAATATTCTTTAGAATTTCATGGGTGAAAATGACCCTAATCTATGAAAAGATTGGCCTCTAAGACTACTACTTGGGGAACCCTTGGGAGGTGTGGTATCAAATTTTTTAGGGGATGACGAGCTCATGCCCTCCTTCTAGATCTAGTTTCTATTGATGGGACTTTGTGACGGTCTCGCTAACAGGAGATGAGTTGTCACTGAATACTAGAGTATCAGCCAACTTCTCTTGAAGAGGCATGCGGGAGAGCTAGCTCTCCTAGCCTCCAAACACCTACTTATTGGGTCACGAAAGTGTTAGATTAGATTAGTTGGAAAAGTGACTGTTTATTTTGAGGGGATAGCTGGTTTTGACTCATAGACCTCTGAAACTTTGGGGATAATGGGTTTCCTGCAAGCATAATTTATATCCTACAAAGAAAATAGCAAAAGATAGGATAGGGTTAGAGTAGATCTCTAAATACATCCATGATATATTCCCTTAACATCAAAAAAGTTCCAGATAAAATAAACAACAAATACTAGATATACATATAATCTTCAATCACACTTATATCAATAGAAAAGTAAAGTATTTCATTGAATCATTATAGAATTGGAACAAAGAACATAAGAAAGCATACAAAATGAGAAAAATTTCACTAACTCTAGGATCTGAAACAACACAGAGCTCAAACAACATAGAGCTCAGAGCTGAATGGTGTTCCTCATTCTTTAATTAACTTCAAAATGAGCATCACTGGTAGTTACACTAGTGGCTCCAAGGGAGAATTAATCTACTCTAAACTTCTGAAAGACAAGATTGCTAAAATACTGAAAGCTTGTATTTCTAGTGGACAAATAAATCATCGATTTGCGAACCCTTAGAAGAGCATCAGACCTTGTATTTACAGAAAATATTAACCACCTAAGGGACTATCCCTACGCTAGCTATTTACATTATATTATAATATTTACAAACGGTACTACCTGCACAGTCATAATTTATTAATATAATACAATCATTTCAAAAGAGTAGAGAAGAAAGAAAGAAAGAAGACCTGAGAAAACCACCATTGGAAAGAGCATCCTTGTACTTGTAGACATGATAGAACTTCCCTAAGTGACCTGGGCCCTACACCCTCTTTAATGTTCTTCTATACTTTGGTGACTGGACAAGTCAGGGTACACAAGATTGTAAATGCTAGAATGACACCTCAGGATTTGAGAGGCATCTGTAGTGAACCTATGGATCAATAATGAATATTCATGCCAAGAGGGACAGCCATGGGCTTGGAAACATGTTTTAGATAGTGATTGTTCGGTTAGACAAAGCTGTCAACACTTATCACTATAAAGAATACAAAATTGGGAACCCAGGGTCCGGGATCCGGGAGCTTATGCTCAAAGAATAAAGAATGAGACTGTATGTGACTTTTGTTGAAGGATCCTTGGAGTCTAGGATATTTTACTAGCCTTTGAATCTTTTTTATGCATACCATCTTCCTCTATATCCTTTAAGCAATCCCGACGATCCATAGATCCCTCAAAATGGAGGGTGACATCTTCGGCCTTATCTTTTAACTCTATAGTCATCTTGGCCACATTGTGGGATTTGAGAAACACTTGGGAGAGTTCCACCATGGTGGTGCCACTAACATTTCCCTTGGGTTGGAATTGAGCCTTGACCACTTCATCAAATTTACCAATTATGGAATCGATGAGAGTATAAGTCCTAGGGCTGACAAGATCAGCCAATGTAATTTCTTGGATGAGGGAAGCATATTGGTCCAAAGGAGTCTAGACCGCCTGTAGTTGTTCTTCCAACACTTTTACTGATTTCTTGCTAGTTTTGACTTGAATGCAAGTCTCGAGTATTAAGTCCAGAGGAACCCATATGATTCATCCTTTAGAATGCCTCTGTTCAATAACCCGTCTTTCCTGAGATTCACAATCACCGACGAGGTATCCTTCCAACCTTCATATTTCTCAATATCTCCCTACCACTAGGGAATGGTGGCATTTATCTTCTTTGCTAAATCATTTACCTAGAAAAATTCTGGGAGAGACTCAGACAAGAAAATTATTAATACCCCAACCTGATGAGTGATCCACTCATCCACCGCTAATGCCTTCCTCTTCATAATTTTCAGAGTATCAGCATGGCTCTATGGTAGTGGTGTCCCAAGAACTGAGAGTCTAGGTGTTTCAGAAGTGAGGGGGTGCACTATTTCTGTCAGGAGTCCTGAAAGAATGACATTGGCTATTTTCAACTCCTAATCTTATGAGACTGTCTCTCATATGAGGCCTGAATATCCTGGCCCACTTTGTTTAGGTTTTCTAGTTCCCCATGGTGAATTATTTTACCTAGAGACACTTCCATGATTACATATTCTTTGGCAGCTACCTCAGAATTCTCTTTTCTTGTTGGAGGGGCAACGACTATCGCCACAACGTTTCCATCTGGGGCCCTTCTTATGTTGTGAAGGGTACAAGCCTTCTTGGGATTCTTAGGAATTTGGCCCTGGGCCAACATCTGAGAAAGTGACAGTGGAGCCATGATAGTAATTGGGGATTTTATTTTTCAGGCTTCTACTAGCCACTACAGCAAGGCACCTGGCCCGCCTATCATTATCCCCAAGCTTGAAGTGTCCTTGAGGTTCAATTCAAGTTCCCCCTTGGGCATATTATCTGTTGTATTAATGGGGTCCTTTCCTATGTGTTCTTTATCCCCCTCCCAGTCACCCTCTAGAATGGTGTTCATAGGTGGACTGGGTGGCAAAGGAGGCAGAGGCAGCTCATTTAGATCTACCTATTAAAAAATGGCTGCAACTTTGTCAGCCGTTGTTTCCAGTGGTATCAGCAAACTTTGATTACCAGTTAAGCCCAAGAGCATAGCATCAAAGGTTATGGTTTCTCCCAAAGATCCAGTTCCCTCTTTAGCCAACACTTTCTCCATGATCGATTTGTTCTCTTGTTCTTGTGGCATTTCTTTTTCACCTTCAGCTTCATCAAACCAGGGCTCACCTTCTCCTTGGGCCACTAGGTCTTCTGGCCCTGTTGACTCAAGTATGGGAACTTCAACTTCTTGTTCCACTGCCTCTTCTATGGTACAATCAACCATACCATGTAGCTCTCTGAGATCACCCAGTGAAAATAAGTTACCAACGTTGACATGTTCTATCTCTGGGGGACTCGCTAGATGATCCACTTTTTTGGAAGAGGAGGAAGAAAGAACCTCGACCTCAGGTACATCTTCGGGCTCTGAGCCTAGATTCTTGTTCTTGTGGGGGCTTACTTTCCTTTTGTTTCTTTCTCCTTTTGAGTGGCACTTTAGGCTTTTTAGTTGTCATTGTTCCCATGATTTATGATTCACATGATGCAATTAACAAAATAGTCAGGGACGGAGAACCTCCTAGCGGGGGACAGGAGCCTACCAGGGTAGTTCCAAGATAGAAAGTCACTCTTGAGTATTCTGCGTCTCTCAATTTCAAGGAGTTCTCTAACTGTTCACCTAATTTCTCCATCGTGGGGGCCAAAGTGGGGTCCAAGACATGAGGTGGGGTTCCAACTTTCTTCTTGCCATGGGCTTTGGATTTCTCCAGGGCCTAGTAACCTGAGGCTCCCAAACAATGCTTGTATGACCAAACACTCCTTGGGAAGACCTTCTCAAAATATGAGTCTCTACGCTTAATTTCTGCTCTTGCAATGGACTTGATATCCAAAAATTTTGGTGTATCCCAATCCACTAGAGGGATGTCCATCTTATCTATACCTATATCTTTTACTCAGGGTCCTTTGGGGGCCTAGTCTCTTAAAAATTCCGTCGGAATCTTTGGAGCTTGAGTTGTTCCATCATCCCTTTTGTTACCTTGGGGTAGTGTTGCCTTCATACATCATAATCATCTTGGAAATTGGCCCAAAAATCTTCTATGTGTCAAACATGGGGGTTTACCCATTTTGGCATCAACCTTGCGAGTGACCCAAGGGAATCATAATCCTTGTGGTGGAAAGAATATTTTGCTAAGTTAAAACTACTTAGCTCATTTTTGGCTCCTTGGGCCATGGCTAGGGAGAAAGAGCATTCCCAGCAAATGAAAGGGAATGTCGAGGAGGTAACTTTCTTGAGGGAATCCAAGGCATGAGCCTCTAAAATCTGCCTGCAGAACTCTAACAAAACTATCCTATCCCCACATTGATTGGGTAATTGGAAGGGTTCTCCAAAGAAGCTAGACACACGAATTTAAGTGTGCTGGGAAAACTAGATTATGTATCACCCCCACCCACCAACAAGGCCCATGGCCTATGGAGATAATCGGTATCCCCGATCACTAGTGATTTCATTGATCCCATGAAAGATGAGGCATCATTGACTTTGCAAAAAAGTGGAAACTCTGGTCCCAGTAAATCTAGGGGAAGTGGTCCTATGGAGAGACCTAACAAGGTCATTCCCCAAGAACACCAACCATTGTTAAACCTCAAAACCCCTGGCACTTTCGGGCAAGCGGCCAAAGGATGTAGGAGGTCATATAGTACTTCCCCTCTATGTTGACCCTCCTGATCTAGATGTCTACATGTTTGAAAATGATATCATTCTAGTTGAAGTGCGCCTTGTTGGTGGTCATACCATATAATAAATAATACATCCAGGGAGAGAATTCCCAGGCATGTGTCTCCCCGAAGATCATGCATAAGAAGATAATTCCTGCCTGGATAGGCCCCTTGAAGTCAGAGTGAGGAATTTTTGTCCGCATCTTCTTGTAGTCTCGGCATGAAATTCTCATCCAATGTATGTTGTGGTGGCATTGGGCCATGTGTTCCATGCCCTTATACTATTGGAGGGCCTCAACCTTGGTGAGAGAAACAGCTCCCACAAATTGTAGAATATGCCACCCTCTGGCAGTGGCCTCATGGTCCAATGTGGCGATGGACACTGGGAATCTAAGGGGAGTAGGGGAAACAAACACAACCATACTTCCTTAGCAGTAACCCCTATCCAAAAGAATAATTAGCTTTGGTGCTTGTACTGAGCATGGAAAACCAATTGCTTTAATTATTCTAAATGTTGCTAAGTTAACTGAGATGGAGTCATTGGAGCGTTGAAGCTGATATATCATTTGAATAAGGCCCTATAATTTGGGTCAGGTACTGACATCTATGTCGATGATCTCTTTAAGCATAGACTCAATTTGGGACCCATGAATTATCCTGTTATTATTATATTTGTAGGTTAGCGAGAGCTTTGCCAATGTTCGCTCTATCTTGTTCTTCTTGCTGGTGTCTACAAAGGCACTTGGGAGTTCTGGACTCTCATGAGGTGAAGACCCTGAAGCCATTTCTTTCTTACTTTAACCTATACCTGCAAACTAGAAAACCATCAGTACATAAACATTGAGAGATTCCAAATTCCAAAGGCCTTGACAATGACTTCATCTTTTCACCTAAAATTAAGAATTGTTAGGGCATCCTAGATGAGATCATATATCCAAGATTTAATATGATTTTAACACATGAAAATTTTATTTCTTACCGAGGATCCAAAATAATAACTCAAAAAGGGGTCGCGTGAGGTGGAAAAGGCCTGGTTAATTAACGCACTTGAAATTAACTTGAAAAGACAACAATTTATAGTGATAAGATAGGTGGACCTGCTGTCGTACTTTGACACGCGCATGCCCACTCGGTTGAGTAATGACATAAATGGACAGTTGTTCTTGCATGAGTGGCATGAATGTCATTTGGGAGGGGTTTTAAATATTCATTAGTGGGAACTAATTTTTCCATTAAGGCAGAAAGGATGAAGGAGAGAGAAAAGATTAACGGCCTACTAATGATCTGGCCTCTGCAATTGACATACCTACCTCCTTGTTGTCCAGGGCTGTACCAACCATGGTTGTGAATTCGGTTATTGGAAAAACATGGTCTGAGACTTTGTAAATAATTGGGATGACAATGGGTCCTTAGGTATGGCTCCCCACGACACCTAGCTGGACAAAAACTCTCAGAAACATCGCATTTCTGAGTGGGGAAAGAGTAAATAGAGCGCTGCAGACTTGCAAAATTTACAGATGAAGCTAGACCTACTGGGAGCTACCAGAGCTCACACACTCAAACCTACAGGTCTCGCAAACCCAAATTTACAGAAAAAGAGCTATAGACTCTACCTTAAAGGGCATTTACAAGCTACTCACAATATATACAAAATATACAACCAAAACTCCATGCATTTATAGACTTCCCAATAGGAATCAGGTGATATTTATAGAAATCTACATCCCAGGAGGGCAGACATCTTTCCCTCCAAGTTGGATGGATATGAATGGAAGAAGACGCACTAGACTCAAGGATAGTGTCATGTTGAATGACAGACGCAACCTTGGAGTGAAAAAAATAGACAAACGACGACTAGGAACATACATGGAAAACACAACCCAGCCAACAAAAACCAGCTAAAAACACACAGAGAAAAAGAAACACAGAAGAAACAAAATAAAATAAAGAGAAAACCAAAGGTAATCCCAAGGGCCTACCTAAACCTCAAAATCATGAATGGGAGGAACTGCTACTACTTTACTGTGTCACCTAAACACTCCTCCAGGCTCGACGAACACACCTTTGCACCTTCTAGCCTAAACTTTCCTACTCAGAAAAAAAATTGCTTCGCTCTCCAAAAAAATTTCCAAAAGGTAAATTGTTTGCAGTAAGTGTAAAATGACAAGGTAAAATGCCTTAAATAATTCCTAGGAAAGTGCATTAGTTCTGATAAGTAACTTTGAGAAACATGCCAAAAATTGGGATTCGGACCCACAAACACCTAACAATTTGAAGAAAAGAGAATGATCGCCAACGCAAAATATCTAGAATCACCCACTTGGGAATGACACTCTAGGACACAGATCCTGGAAGAAACAATGAACACAAAAAAAGGAGAGGCAAAGAGTGGACAGGACCAAAAGAGTTTGGAAGAAACAGGGAACCAAGCCGAAAATAAAAAGGAAAGCAAGGGGAAAACAAATAAGGGAAGAAACAAAGGGGACCTAACATTTTACGCACAAAATGTAGGGATGGGTATGCAAGCCATAATATAATAGCTAACCATAAACTTAGAGAAAAGTTAATTTATGAAGTAGGAATTGGTTTACCTTGGATTTGTGGTGTTAAAAGGAGATTTGAAGATGGATAACTAAAAAGTCTTAGCTATATGATACAGGAGCACCTAGGCTATATCCAGTCCCTAAGTTTTTTGGAATGGCTTGTACTGACCCTATCCAAGTTAGTAGGTTTTAAATTTGACCTTATAAGGTCTTACAAAGAGTATTCCTAGGTGGATTAGACTAGGTTCAATCCAACCTAGATGCTTGTTTCTTTCTAGTTGTTAGAGCTAGATTAGACCTAAGGTGGGAAAATGGGTTTAAAAGTGTCTAAAAGCTTTTAAGGCTTAGGAAAGGGTATAATAGTGCCTAAAATGGTTCCTAGATTCATTCTACACCATTCTAGGTCAAATAGAGACCCTTAACTACAATTATGCCAAAAGATGTAATGTTGTCATAATGTTGCTTGACAACATTTAAGCAACTTTTTAAGTTGCATGACAACAAATGGAAAAAATGGATTCCTTTCAAGGAAACATGATTGGTAGCTTCCATAATGGCCTAAAATCATGGGCATGGCATGTTATGGAAAAATAGATCCCATTTCCTGAGGCATTGGGTGGAGAAGTATAATTTTGGTAGTGAATGAAAGCTCTGTGTTCTTGTTTTCAGTAACAGTGAACTTCCATTGAGTGTAAATGTGATCATATGGATTAAAGTGTAAAATTTAGTGTTTTTTCTACATATTATCCATAATCCTAAGTACTTTCTTTTTAGTAGCATAGTGGTTTTGAGTTCATTTGTTTATCATAGTAAATTGTTTTGTAGTTAGTCTAGTTGTTGGTGTAGCTTAGACATTTTTTGGTTTCATGAAACCCCATAGAATCCAGCCATGGAAATCATATGGGTCTAGATGAATATGGTATGGGAGCCTTTCTATATTGTACATATGCAGGTATGAGGTTTGAATAGCCAAATTTCTATTTTTAAATTCATGCCCTAGGCAAGCATTGAGTGTCTAGTTAGTGGTTTGACAGAGTGAAACAGGTGTCCATTTGCAAGGGAATGAGTGAGTGCTCCAAACCAAGTGTGGTTTCAGAGAGGTAGTTGTCCTATGGACACCTAAAAGTTAGATTATGCCCTTCCCAATCCATCTAGGTAGATTTCTAGGTAGAAATCAGTGGACTGCACACTTCTAGCCTAATTATCCCTATTTGTCCTACATTTTAGGATTCTACTGTACGGAAAACTTAGGTACCAAAGACCTAAAAAATCTTAAAGGTCTTTGAAAATGGTATCTGGATACACCCCGTATAGCACTTGTGAAGATGTTGTGAATATTTTTTCTCTTGGAGTCATCAAAGATAGAGTGAAGATTTTAAGTAACCTTAATGATAGTGATCCCTCAAGGTGAAGCACAAAGAGACTAACTCTTTGAGTTGAATTAGGATAGTCTTAGGATAGAATACAAAAGACTATCAAGGTCTTAGAAGTGAGCTTAGGATCTAGGGAAGGCTAGGACAAGTAGAGTCCTATATAAGGGATTGTGCAAGAACACCTTGGAGAATCTCTATCACATTAGTATCAGAGTTTGTTTAATCAAGGTTGTGGTGAATGTTCCAACCAGAAGAGTTAGTATGAGAGTATTCAATGGTGACAAATGAAGAGTTGGAAAACAAGGTAGATGAGAAAAAAAGAAGAGAATAGATTTCTTAGAGAGAAATTGGCACAATTGGAATAGAAAGTGGACCAAGTGGAAGAAAAGACTAAAGAAGTGAAGGATAAGGTTGAAGGGAAAGGCAAGGAGATTTCCATAGATGATGAAGTACCTGAAGCTGACCCTTTCCTTACTAAAGAACCATTCATAAAGGAATTAAAGGATATGAGTTTTAAAGCACTAGAACGAGTTCCTATCTTTAGTGGAAACATGGAACCGAAGATAGTCCTAGATTGGATAGAAGGACTAGAAAATCACTTTGAGTGTGATGGCATAACTAAAGCTCAAAAGGTTAAAGTTTCTAAGGGTATGCTAAGAGGATATGCACTCACTTGGTGGAAATTTATCCAAGATGAGAGAGATAAGGAAGTAAATAATCTCATTGCTACATGGAAGGCTATGGTTGCAAAAATTAGAGATGCTTATGTTCCCGAGGTTTATGAAATTCAATTGCATAAAAAAAGACAAAGTCTAAGACAAAAGAACTTGGATTTAATCTCCTATATTGAAGAGTTTCAAAGGCTATGCATGAGGTCTAGAATAGAATATGATGAGAAGGTGAGGTTATCTAGATACCTTAATGGTCTCAAGTGGATTATACAAGATGAAATGAGTCTCTTGACTCCTGATACTATTCATAAATGCCACCAAATTGAAATATACCTATAGAAGAGAAGTTAAGGAAGAAAAAAGACTCAAGCACCACTAGAGGAAGAGGCAAAGGAAGAGATAATAGAGGACAAAGAGGTGGATATGATGGAATAAGTTCTGAAACAAAGATTCAAGGATAGACCAAGTTTACTGAGAAACAAGAAGGAAGCTCCAACAGAGGTAAGTCAAATAAAGGAAGGAACTCTAACAATAGATGAAGAAGCAATAACCAAGGAAGAGGTAACTATTTTTCAAACATGAAATGTTACCACTAAAACCAGATGGAACACCCCACATACTGATGTATAGAGAAAGGCACTACTTCCCAAGGAAGTGAAAAAAAGGTAAAATATGTTCAAGAGGAGACTAGAGGGTGGAAGTAAACACCTTGAGGTACCCTTAGAGGGAGAGGAAGGAGAGAATTTAATGATGAGGAGGACACTGATTAATGAGCTATTGAAATATGAACCTAGTAAAAGGAGATCACTATTTAGAGTCAAATTTAAAATTATGGGAAAAAATTTTAGAGTCATCATAGACTCGGGCTCTATTGACAACATAGTGTTACAGAAGGCAGTCAGCAAATTAAAGATGAAGAGAATACCCCACACCAACCCATACAAAGTCACTTGGTTGAACAAAGGACAACATGTCCTTGTCAATGAACAAGCTTGGGTGGAATTCTCCATTGGGAAATACAAAGACAAGGTGTTGTGTTATATCCTACCTATGGATACATGTAACCTACTCCTTGGTAGGCCATGGAAATTTGACTTACATGCCATGCATGATGGAGAAAAAAATTCTTATTATTTCAAGAAGGACAATGTGACTTTCAAAATATAGTCACTATTAGAGGATGGAGAGATGAAGCCTATAGGCCCCAATTCTCTTACGGTCAGTGAGAAGGAATTATTAGAAGCCTTAGAATAAGGAGAGGGAGTTGGTTTTTCACTTTTGTTGAAACCAAAAGAATAAAGTGTCGATAAGGAAGTCAAGAAGAAAAAATTGCCTAAGGAAGTGCAAGAGATGTTACAGAAATATGAAGGCAGTGTGAGTGATGGACAACCCTCAACCCTACCACCTAAGAGAGTTGTAAGTCATCAAATTTACTTTATCCTAGGAGATAACCTTCCTAATAAGGAAGCCTATAAAATGACTCCTCAAGAAAATGAGGAAATAGCTAAGCAAATACAAGAACTCCTAAGCCAAGGTCTCATTAGGAAAAGCATTAGTCCTTGTGACATACTCATTGTCTTAAGAACCAAAAAAGGAGGAAATAGGAGGCTATGCATTAACTCAATATAAATAAACCAGATCACCATTAGGTATAGGTTCCCTATCCCTAGGATAGAAGACCTAATGGACTATCTAGGAGAAGCCAAATTTTTCACAAATATTGACTTAGAGAGTGGATACCACAAAATTAGAGTAAATGGGGGAGATGAATGGAAGACAACCTTCAAGACCACAAAAGGACTGTATGAATGTCTTGTAATGACATTTGGGCTATCTAATGCCCCATCCACATTCATGAGGCTTATGAACATGTCCTTAAAGACTACATAGGAAAATTTATGGTAGTGTATCTAGATGATATACTCATCTATAGTAAGACCAAAGAAGAACACCTCACACATCTGCATATAGTTTTCAAGAAGCTACATGATGAGAAGTTGATGAAAAATTTCCAGAAAAGTGTGAATTAATGAAGCAGGAGCTAGTGTATCTTGGGTTTGTGTTGTCCCAAGGAAATATAAAGATGGATCCAAGTAAAGTGGAAGCCATTCTCAATTGGCCCACTCCAAGAACAAAAACAGAGGTAAGAATTTTTCATGGCTTAGCTCAATATTATAAGATTGTCACAAAAGGAATATAGATAGATCTATGTGAGATCCTGCTAAAGCAACTTGATGAGAATATGAAAACAATTAGGTCTACCAAAACAAACACATGTAATTTTAGCTCACTTATAATATGTATATTCTTTTATTTTCAAGAACACTTTCCTTCAGTTGGAAAAGTTAAGTGGGACACTACCAAGACAATCACATTGCAGATTAGTGACCTTATCAAGTCACTAGGTGATAACTTTGATTTAGTGATGACTGAATACTTCCTTGACTTCAAGGAAAAGATGATGGAGAGAGTGAGAATTGTTGAACAGTTGATTGAAAAGCATAGGGATGAAATATATTTCATGGTGGATTCAGATTTCACTCACATTAAACCAGTTGTACTAAGGACAGCCTGGTTAGCACCTCTTGACTATGAGATAAACATAGATCAAGAAAAAAATGCAATTGATGCATTGTTGAATGAACCACTTGACAGAAAGAAACAAAGATTTGGAACATATGAAGAGGCCAAGTCCAAGATAAAACATGCCTAGTAATCAAGAAGATTGTCAACAAGAAAAACAAGATGGTGGAGAATCTTGAGAAGATGTTGTCGGTTAATGAGGAGGAGAAAGAACAAACAAAGGAAATTGAGGAACAAGGTACCATCAGTGAAGAGAAAGATGAGAAAGTATAAGATTCTGAGGCCACTGAGTCTGATGTGCCTCCACCTCCAACCAAGAAACCAAGGACCACAGCAGCTCAAAGGACAAGGAGCGAAACAGCGAAGAAAGATTCTACACCTCTTAAGAAAGGTCAAGTAAGGACCTACAAGAGGAAGTAGAAAATGGATTAGCAAACACCTACCAAAAGGAGAAGGAAATTGGTTAGGACCAAGGATGGAATTGAAGATTCAAAATAGGATGAGCCTGAAATAGAAAAGAAAATCTTAACCCTGAGAATAATTGATGAGACTGTTGACTCAATTTCTATAATTGGTACCATGACCGATAGAAAAATCAAACAATGGGTAAAGCTGGAGCCCGAGGACAAGAATAAAATAGAAGATGTAATAATCAGGGCTATGGTAAACTTCAAATATGTACCAGTTGAGTTTGGTAACAAATTACCCAAACCACTAAATGAAAGAATCTGAGCATGATAATCTTATGCTTTGAACTTCAAAAAGGAAGCAAGGGAGAGGATACTTGTAAGACTCATGCCTCCCAAATCCAAATTGGAAGAGATAAAAGAAATGATGAAAAAGCACTCAAGTAATTTTGTGGCTAAGATAAGAGCCTACAAGGTGGTACAAGGGAAATTCTTAGATCTGGACAGCATGACAGATGCAAAATGGAGACAAATTCTAGATCTACTGGCAGAATCAACAAGTTGTGAGAATCAATTACTTCTCACCGACACACCTCATGTAGAGAAGCAAAAAGATAAAGCAAGTCCTAAGCACATTGCTTTGGATAATGTGGAGAAGAATGATCCCATTGACTTAGATAAAGTCATGGATGGTCTTGATATTCAAGACATCACTCACTATGATTCTAATAAGGATCCAAAGAAGGATGATGATGTTATATTCATATCTCTTAAGGATCAAGAAAAGCAACAAGAATTGGAGACACAAGGAAATAAGGACATGGATGTTGCTGATAAGATATGTCCAGACACTTCTATCATTGACATAATAGGACTGGACCCTACAAATCAAATCCAAAATGATAAATATTTTACTGCTCAACAAGCTCAAACAAACGAGCAGGACACAACTCTAGATGCAACACAGGTGGGCACACAAAAAAATATGCCAGTATTGATGAAGGCCATCAATCTACTATAAGGAAATGAAGAATCTAAAGCAGATACAAGCATGCCCAAAGACAAGGGTGATGCAAAAATAAAGGATACCACAGATGAATCAAAAGACACAACAACAGAACAAGCTACTATCGATGATCAGCAAGACAAATCTATTGATCAAAATAAAGAAGGAGAAAACCAAGTAGAGGAGGAAAAGAAGAAGGAGAAGAGTGAAGAAGCAAAGGTGGATGAAGCACAAAAGAAAATTGAAGAAAAATCTGCTGAAACACCCAAGGTTGATGAAGAAACATCTTCACCCAACCGACAGGTGAACCCTGAGCAAAAGACACAAGAGCTTTCATCTACAAAGCCTTCGTCGAGCACCTCAGAGAAAAAAAATGAACTAGCAATGATAGTTCATACATCTGCTTCTACTCAAATCTCAAGGAAGAAGAAGAGAAAGAATAAGAATCAAGTTACTCTGGATGAAATAATTGAGATTCCAATATGTGCTCCTAGAACATTGCATCCTACTGAGTTAACAAAGTATGCAAGACTTTGTGAAAGGAAAGTCATGTAGGATAAGCTAAGAAAAGCCACAAAGGAAGCAAAGGTACTTGAAGTGGCAAAAGGAATACTCCAGCAAATTGTACCTAATACAGACGTTGATCAAATAGTCCACATGCTTGATCAATTAGTGGTTCTTACTGACGCTATCACATCTCAAGACATAGATGCTGAAAAGGATATGGAAGCTAGACTTGAAAAGAAGTATGAATTCAAGTTAACAAAGAAGATAAGCCAAGAATTGGCACTGCAAAAGGTGAAGCTATGTGAAATGGTAAGCACAATAGACCCCATAATTTTAGATGCAATAGCCTTAATACAAAAATTATGCACGTTGGATCAACTCACAAAGGAGTATACCAATAAGATAGCACAGATTGATGTTGATCTTCAAGAAAGTGCACAAGGTCTCACAAACATTGAAGAGGCAATCAAATTGCACAATGAACAGCTCAAGCAAGCTAGGAAGCTGAGACCAGATATACAGATTGCAGAAACCAAGTTCAGAGATGAGATGAATGAGCTTCAAGCTCAACTCTTACCTACTCTCACATTACTGCAATAGCATATGACAGAGGCAAGAGCACTTATTTCCACCCTTGAAATGACTGTCCTAGACAGTATTTATGATATGCATGCTTGGATTGAGCTAGAGCACATGGCATTAGAACTCCTCAAACAAAAATGGGATAAAATGATAGAAGATATCAAGAGCACTCACTCCCACATTCTTGACACTCTGTAAGTTACACATTTTTGTAACATTTTTGACAACTTATAAGTTGTACATTTTTGTCATGATTATGAAAAAAGGGGGAAATGATATGTACTACAGTCAATCAGTAAAAAGGGGGAAATGAAAGGAAGAAATGATATGTACATTTAGTCATTAGAAAGAGGAAAGAACAAAAAGGGGAATGTATAGAACAAAGGCAAGTATACATGTACATATACTTATACTATACCGATGCATATAGTTAGGAGGAGTCATATAATGACAAGGATATATACACAATGTACATACTAAGCACTTTAGTATTATGCACATAACAGTTTTTGATACTAATGTCAAAGGGGGAGATTGAAGATATTATATTTTTCCATTAGTATATGGAAGGAAAAATATGATAAACACCATCGGTCTATACTACACCAATAGATAGGGCATAGCACTACCCAACGCCAAGGTTACCGATACTACTAAGTATAAAGCATCCCGACGAACACTATTCAGTGTTACCCGATGACAAAAAGGACAAAGGAACCCAACGAGTAACCAACAGTGCAACCTGACGAAACAGTCAAGATTGGAACCCGAAAAATGAAGGCAACCCAACGATCAGTTTAAAGAAGTAACACTGACAGACTTTCAGTTCACACCGACGATCAAGAACCGACAGTCAGTTACATCCCACAAAAAGTGGATCTGACTTTCCACATCAAATAAATCATTGAAGTTTTATATTTAGCTTCTTTATTTTCTTTAAATCCATTATGTGAGGTAAAAGCAATGTAATTATTATTATTTTTATCAGTTTAATTGATTTAAAACATGCAAACTAAAGGATCAAGGTCAAGTTGTATACCTTGTATCTAGAGTTAACATTGTAATGCGTGATTCTAAAATAGGTCAAATAAATTGTATAAATAGATGCTCAATCAATTATGAACATGTTGTTCAACGATGATTTTAGCCACTAAGAGCATCTAAGGATCAGACAAGACAATTCATGCAGCAGCACAGACAAAAACCAAATCCATTGTCAAGAACAGAACCAAGGCTACCAACGAGCAGGAAAAGGTATTAATCAATCACTATAGGTGATATTCATATACTGTAAGCTTTAATGGATCTATAATTAGCAATTATAGATTGCATACAGTCAGGTCAAACATATTGTACACATTCTAACAAGTGGGGTACACTTAAGAAATCCTTTCAAGGAAGGTGGACTTAACAATCCTATTGTAAATCTCTTAACCGAGAGCACACTTAACAGTGTTGCTAAAGATCTTAACAAAGTAGATCCTAGCAGGTCTCCACATTAATACTCCTAATAGGGTAGATCATCAGAAGTGATCAAATTGTAAGTCTTAACCAGCTCCCTTTCATTCTGTAGATAGCGAATTTTTGTGGGTGTCATCCCCACATCAGTTTTTACTTCCTAATAGGAGTTTTCTGTGATATCATATCTTGTGTTATGTGTCTATTACTTTCGTGAATGTTTCTATGAATGTTGCATACAATTAAGTTTATGAATTAATGCTGCATGCATAAGAAAGAACATTAGCTATGGTCTGTAATATAATAAAGATTGATTACTAATGATGAAAGGTGAAAAGTGTTAAAAGTTTTAGACGAACTGATTCACCCCTTCCCTCTCAGTATGACTTCCATTAATCCCAACAAGTATATGCTCATCCTTCGTCTCCATGGTTTAATGGTGCTTGAATATGTTTTAATAATCTTTTTTGTCTTTAAAAGATGCTTTGAAACTACTCTATTCAGTCTAAGGCCAACCCTATGTCACCTTCTAATACATGAAGAAGTTGTGAGAACCATTTAAGAACCAGATAAGGGCTTTGGACCTAATGAGAAATGATGGAGGAATAGGGAAAATACACCTCTTTTGAAGAAAAAATGACCACTTCATAATTTATAACCTTGTAATACATGAAGAAGTTGTGAGAACCATTTAAGAACTAGATAGGGGTTTTGGATCCAATTAGAAAGGATGAAGAAAAGGAAAAATACACCCCTTTTTAAGAAAGAATGACGACTTAATAATTTATAAAGGTTTCAAGAAACTTGTTGGATCTCGAGAAAAGGTCTCAAACCTTTAGGAAATGAAACTAAAACTGAAGGAATTAAAATTTTGGGAAGTTGAGAGAGTTCTTTACAACTCATCGGGACCCAACAATAGTTTTGGAATCATGAGAAAAGATTGACAAGCATTTGATTTAGAGAAAAAGGCAAAGAACATGATGCTCATGAAGAGAAGACAAAGTTGAGAATTGAAAGGGGTTATGAAAATTAAGTTATTACCTAATGTGCTTATGGAAACCTTGTTGGGAACCAACATAGTTTTTAACCCTAGGGCTTTTTATAATAAACAAGGACTAAGGAAAAATTATTTTTTTTTCAAGTGGGTTTTTTGGTAAGGGAAGACAAAAATGATCAATTTAGGGTTTCTCATATCCATTGTAATTGAAGGATCACAAGGGTTCCATGAAATGACAATAATAAATAACAAAAATAAAAATGTGAATACATGGGTTGATTAATAGACATTTTCAAAATGGTTTTTTTCAAAGGACAGTTGGTGATTTGTATTTCTAAAATGAATTATTTATACTCTATTCCTTGCCTTGGTAAATGTACAAATATGGACTCAAGCTTCAAAGAAGTAAGTCACACATTATAACTAAATGTTTCTATATGCAATATTCATTTTTGGTAATTTTATTATATTTTTCAAAAATTATTTTTATTTGTTGCTTGTTGGCTTAGGTATTCAGTTTTTATACATATTCTTTATTGACCACAATCATATAGTATGAAATCAAAAAGATAATTTATAAATATGAAATATATGAACAAATACATTATTTCAACATTATTTTTAAAATAAATGACTAATACAACACAAACATGAATTTCTAAATAAATAAATAAAAAGAAGAAACAAATACTTATGCATTAAACAATTCAACTATCAAACAAGTGAACTACAAAATAAAACCTCTTTAACTAATTCTTAATCTTTACAAATGGCTATTGCCTCTTACTCGGACTAGACTTTTACTACTCAAAAACCATAACATCCTTAATATCTTGTTCTCCGTTTTCTGATTCGGGAAAATTTCATCGTTGTACTTCACCTTGATATATGACCCACTCATATATGGAAACCATTTTTGTATTGAGAGGTTCTATCTCAATCTTAATTATATCATATCCTATCTCGAGTTCTAGCTCATTAAAGTTTGCTTCTAAAATGTCAAATCATGGAGATATTTATGGATGTGGCTAAAGTTCCTACAAAATGTATAATTAATCAAATTTCAAAAATTCAAAAAACTTAATAGATTTTCCAGAAATTTTCAACATCTGTTCTTCATGATCTATATATTTTGTGGTCCAAAACCACAATAAATTTGCATAGCCTATAGATTATAGTCATAATGTTCATTTATTTATTTTTATAAAATATTTTAAAAAATCAACATTTCAGCTTTTATTTTAATTTAAAAGGCCATAACAATGTGAAGTAAACATACATTTAATTCAGATGTCAACATTCAATCAAACAGTAATAACTTCTATCAAAAAGTCATGTGCAAAGATGTAAATCTTAAAATTATTCAGATGTAAAATTTGGTTTTAATAAATAACTTTATATCATATATCATCATCTTTCACCATAAAATTAATATTTTGACTTATATTATAACATTAAGATAAAGCTGTTTCATTGCCTGAGAGCTTCTAGATTTAACGGTCTATCTGTGTTTAGAATCATACTTTATGATTATAGAATAGTGAACTAGAGAGAAGAAAAAGATGAATTATAATATATGATCGGAAACATTGATTGAAAAATATATAAAATTAAATCCAAAAGTTTTCAGGCGAAGTTGATTCATATTAACCAGTTTATTTGGGAAGAGGCCAGTGTTTCGCTCAGCCACATAGCTAATTTGGTAAAGAAGTTCTGAAACAAACCTCTGAGAATACTGTTTATTCCATTTAATGAACAAAACTGTTTATTCCATTTAATGAACAAAATGTACAATTTAAGCCCCTCTGCAAAGGACACATGCTTTAAAAGTATATGACTGTACTACAAAGCTTTCTAAACAGTATAAAATTGATAGAAACGGTATGAAAACACTCAACTACAATTTATACAACAGCGCACAGCAACAATCAAGAAAATGCATGGGATACCCAAGTCCACAAGAACAGATGCAATCCCAGATTTACACAGAAAAAAGCCGAAAAGAAAAAAACTCAGATCCTAAGCAAAAAAATGCTGAGCTCAGGTCCAGTGCCATCAGGATTCATCATGTAAAAGGCCTCAGAGTCCTTAGATCCAACAACTCTCTCAAACCTAGCTCTCATATACATCAATTCACCTTCTGTTCCTTCCATATCAGAAGGAAGCACACCAGCTCCCATTGAAACTGCCTGCACTGTCTTCAACACCTTCATGTCCGATTCAGAATACACCCTTCTGATACCATACCCTGACTTCCTTCCATTACAATACATTTCCCACACAGGCTCCTGAAACAGTTTTCCTCTGTCAGCAGTCTTTTCGCATTCTAGAGCAATTCTGACCAGTCCCGAGGCCATTTCTTTAACCAGAGTTACTGTTGGAGTTCCCAATTGAAGAAGTAGAAATGGTGGCGCCTTGGGATTGTCCTGCACTGCCAGCTGGACATGACCCTTTCTGTAACCAAACAGTGTGCCTGTCACACAGTTCGATGCAGATGGAGAATCGGAGGGGCCCGCCGGCAGTGATAAAATTCTACAAGCAGAGCTTCGAGTCGTGAAAATTCGGATGATGGATCTTAGTCCTGCGAAAAATTTCCAAGGCTTTGTCGACTTTCCTTCAGACTGAATTAGGGCAAGCTGGCTTTTATCTGTAGCTGTTGGTCGCATCATCACATTTTGATTCTTGGACGTACCCATTTCTTTAAGCACGCCTCTGCTGTCATAAACAGAAGAGTAAAATTCCCTTATTCCTCCATTGTTTATTCCATCTTGTCAGAGAAAGAAAAGAGAATTAAAGTACCTGTGTTTTCTTGAGTCGTTGGTCCTATCCTCACGTCCGATCAACTTTACAGGCCTTCATTTTCTGCTTCCCAAAAAACAAAATCATTAAATAGAACTGCTTGAGTGTCTATGCAAATGTGTTTTGATTCGAAAATGTTAGAAGTTAAATGTATCGCACTTTAGCAGTTTGAAATCATGTCTGGATCACACGGTCTGCAATTTATCTTTTTATATTTTTTCAATTACATTATGTGATCTGTTTTTGCTTTCAATTGTTCTCTTAGATCTTGATGATGAATCACAAAGTGTAACTACAAAAAAGGTTAATATTCAAAATATTTTGAAAGCACATGTAATAAACTAATACAGAAAAATTTGTCACTTCTAGTTAACAGAAATGTACATATGAAAATTAAAAATTGCATTGTTTAAAAAATTTTAATTATTAATTACTTTTGTCAAAAGTATATCCGTATATCTTGAATAGACAAATAATAATTTATTATTTTATGTCTAAATGAGATATAAAAATATGATTTCCTTATCAACATTCATCTTTTTAGGTTTTGAGTCAAATATATAATGAGTGGTGATTTATATATTAAACCATTTCTTTGAGAATGAATGATCCACTTAACAATCATTGCATTTAAGTTATCTTTCTAGGGATGCAACATTGAACCTTTTCACTAGGTCACTCATCTTAATACTTTTTCAAATCAACTCAAGTCTCCCTAATTTTTTTTCTGTAGACATACCTCCATATAAATTAATAGACTTGACTCAAAAAATATGCAAAATCTTATTCAAAATATTTTGTAAGTACATCCAATAAACTAATATAGAAAAATTTGTCACTTCAAATCAAAGAATGCACATATGAAAATTAAAAATTACATAGTTTGGAAAATTTTAATTATTAATTACTTTGGTCAAATATATATCTATATATCTTGGATAGACAAATAATAATTTATAATATTGTCTAAATGAGATATAAAAATATGAGTTCCTTATCAACATTCAACTCTTTAGATTTTGAGTCAAATTTATTGACCTTCATATAATGAATGGTGATTTATATATTAAACCATTTCTTCTTAGAATGAATGACCCACTTAACAATCATTGCATTTACGTTATCTTTCTAGGGATGAAACATTGAACCTTTTGACTAGGTCACTCATCTTAATACTTTTTCAACCCAAATCTACCTAGCTGTAATTTTCTTATATAGACATATCTCATATAAATTAATAGACTTGACTCCAAAAATATGCAACTGAATTATGATGACAAATCATAATTCGACAGATTGAAAGAAATACCTTCTTAAGAAAATATAAAATCATTATTAATTAAATAAAACAACCTAACTCTTTCTTAATTTCGATTTAAAACTAATGAAGGGGAATCTAAACCGAGTGTCTATTTTCCCTCTGCCACATTTCAATAATCCACTTAGATTTTTGGTTTCTTCCACAGTTCTGTTAAGAGAACGCTAGAATTTTTATAAGCCAAATCCCTACAAAAGAATATGTCGAACTAGACATTAGATTCTATCGACAGCCCATTAAATACAGATAATCACAGTTGCATAACCTGATTTCTTTTTGTTGTGTATTTTTTAGTTTTATTTATTATTTATTATTTAATTTGTTTTTCCCTTATGTTACCATGAGACCTGGAGTTTTCAATCTTACATTCACATTTTAGACTACGTAGTTTCATCCAAAGCCTAAAACCCATTTGCATGGCAAGATTACAGGAAAGCCTAACCTAAAGAGTACAATTTGACAGAATTACCTTTCAGGCTTCAAAAGCTGTAAAAGTAATATATCTGACAGAATAATGAATCTGAGAAATTTGAGTCTAAATTATATGTTGGTAAACATTCAACATAACGAATCAATCCAGTCTGTAAAAACTGTATTATAAGTTTTGTTCACAGTATGAAATTTGTGTAATGATATTTCTGGATTGAAATTTGTGGATTTTTTCTTTACTATAAAAAAGATTACAAAACTGTGAAAACATAAAGATAACAAATCTCTATTATTTTATAATCTATCATAAATATATTGATAACAAAACTGTGAAAATAAAAAATAAATCATAGATCAACTTGATCAATTAGAAGAAAAATGTAGTCTGAACAAAAATTGAAAAACTATTCAGAAATATTAGATAAATGTAAATCAAGAGAGGAGTGATAGAGGACCAACACTAATGCCAACATATTTTAAAATCCAGAGTAGAGAGGAGTGATAGAGAACCAACCCTAATTTTAACAGATTTTTACAATCCAGATTTTTATAATTCAGATTTTTACAATCCAGATTTTCACAATTCATCTAATTTTCTCAATATAGAATTTTTGAACATCAGTATTTCAGTCCCATTAAGGTCCCACTACTGAACAAGAAGCTGAAATCTTTCATACACGAATCCAGAAAATTAAAAGAGCTAATGTAATGTGATGGCCATGGATTACACTGCAGTTAGGGTTTAAACAACCATGGAAACTCAATTCCTCTAATTGAGACAACAAAATATAAATTATATGTTTTCTACAGAACATGGTATCCATACCTGAAAATTCGAGGTCTGCTGAGATCCAGACGAACTGGGGCATCCTGAAATGAAAAGAAAAGGAGGAGAAGAGAAAAAACGATTAATCACACAGTCGTAGCTTTAAAATCGCTAAAGACCTGGTCTTGTGAGCTACAAAACTGACTAACACTGAATAATTCAAGGCACGCAATCTTAACTCCAGTTAAGCGTCATGCATGCAGAAGCGTGTACTAATCATGGGATCCATTAAAACTGTAACCGGAGATTTCTACGAATAAAAACCAAATATAAATGCAAACAGATCACGCCGTATCTCGAATACCTAAATTTAGTTAGAACGGAGACTATAAATACAGCTTTTCCGATTCATATGATTGTACAATGACTTTACCTAGAACTCAGCTCTCCTCCAAACAATAACCTAGAACTCTCCTTAAAACAGCAATGATTAGAGGCGAACTGGATATTCTGGTGCAGGTGAGAAAGTTAAACGAAAGGAATTGCAGGCAAAATATACCCAAATGATTGACTAAAATAATTAGATGGATTCGTTTGAAAGAGGGGAAATGAATAAACAAATGGAGGGATGATGAGAGGTGAGGTTGGCGGAAGACGGGCGTGGAGCCATGTACAGTGCTTATTACAAAAGCAATGACAAGGGCATCCAATTGTCGTCATCATTAAGCAGGAAAACTTTTTATAAAATATTAATATTAGAAAAACGCGTTGCACAGCATCGGCGTGCTATAAGACGAAAGAGGGGGAAGCGGGCTCATGATTCCATCCGCATTTAAACAACAAATAAATAAATTTATTGCTTTTCTTTCCAGCACTTGTCGATACCTAACCTTATCGAACTAAGCCAGCTAATCACTGTATGTGCAGTTGCGGAAGTTACTCAGCAACTCTGGCACAGTTTTGATTCGGGATGATACTTAGTCCACCCGATTGCGACTACTTAATTTAATCGACCGTCTAGAAGCCATCATGCCATAAGAAAAGGCATGACGTAATTAACATTTTCATTTCATTGCGAGCCACCCATTCTTTTAAGCCCATTATTTTATACTATTTGATTGGTTAGTACATAGAATATTTCTATTTGTAGTATTTTAAGAAAAAACATTTTTTTTATGTTTGCTTTCTAAACATTTTTTTATAATGTATACCTATTTTTTTTTTTATGTAAGATTTGGTATCATTAGTATTTCATATACCTAGGATCATAGGTGTGTGATTATTTCATATACCTAAGATCATAGGTGTCTTGAAATATTACATAGGTTCATAGGTTCGTGACTGTAACATTAAATAGGGTTTTTAAAATATATTTTTTAAGATTTATCAATTTGTTTTTATTTTAACATTCGTATATCTAGTCTCTTTGAAGATTTTTCTTTTCTTTTCATCTGTAATCTAAAGATCTATCATTTTATTATGATCTCTCCAAATTACCCAGGCTAGATCTTTATTGTATTTATTTTAGGTATGATAATGCAACTAAAATCTCAAGCTTGTCGTATGTCAACCTAGGACAAAAGAATTGAAGCTCATGATTAGATACTACATAGTTAATTACCAACTCACGCCAAAGGGTGAATTCCCTTCACATTGGGCTATAATAAGCTTATGAGGGAACTACTCATTGAGACCATCAAATAAAAAAATTAAGTAGAAAAAATGGCCAATATAATTAGGCTTCTAAGATCATGCCTAATGTATTATTAAGACCCAATTTTCTACCATTAAGATCTTGTTATATTGTTTGCTACAATTAATTTAAATGCATTTATATCCTCTTTAGCAAATCACTTTATGCTTGCATACCCATGTCCGAGCTAAAGGCTACATAAGCATTTAATTTTGTAAATGTTTGTTTTTTGAGCTCACAAATAATTATATATTATTTAGGCAATAATACTTGTTAATGGGTAGAAAATAATCTATTCCTACAAGATCTATATTATATTTATCTTAGGTCTAGTAATGTAATTTTTTATGCTAATTTCTTGAGGTGTATTGTGGTTTTAACCATTTTGAAACTCATCTTTCACCATGTTTATGATTTGTTGGTATAAATAAAGGTATTACCTCATAAATTTCAATATTAGGTCCTCTTAAGACCTTATTATTTAATTTTAATTAGGGTACACATGAGATACTTATAATCACTTTCTATATTATATTATAAGATTAAGACATTTATGATAATGTTATGCTATCATACGTCTTACCATGGCCAATATAGTCAAGGAATTATCCATGTAATCTCATATTTACTATTGAGAAACAAGGTGAAGAAATCTTGTAATTGTAACTTTCTTATGTATAAAAATATGGAAAATATTACACAATCCAAAAATAGACATGTGATTGCACAATTCAACATGAATATAAAATCAACCATGGCAAAAGAGATACTAGTTTTACATGGAGAAACCCTTTAAATGGAAAAAAAAACTCCAGTAAAGAACAAGGGAAATCATATTATTATTCTTCAAAAAAGAGAATGCCACAATAATACACTACACTACAATTTTCCAAAAGATGCTAGAATTACTTGGAAGCGAGGACTAAATGATGAATAAACAACTATACCATGGCTCCAATTTATAACCAAATGGGAGAGGAAAAACAACTGTTATTTTCCCAAAATAAGGGGCAAAAACCACTTGCAAAAAATCATGCATTGCATAATTAACAACCAATAGACATAATATAATAATATACAACTCTTCAAATGACCCCTAATATGTGTCAAACATAAAGCCACTTAGACTTTACACATCTTGATTTCTATGTAGCTTGAATGGTGACTATTCAAATTCTGAAGTGGACACCTTTTCTCCTCACAAACTTGATCTCATTATGCATGACCCTTCATATCTCGTTACAGATGTGAGAAGGAGTGTAGTATATCCAATTTAATTTATATTTATCACCACTTCATGTTCATTTATTGAAAATATAATTACAAGCATTTGTAAAGTACAAATATTTAATATTTTTCTCACATGTCCTAGGAACACTTTCCAAAGAACATGGAGACATATGAATGTGTTAGGATTGCAAGGTTATTGCCACCTTATCCAAACATTATCCCACTTGATATTATACATTGTAATTACATCCAATGGATACATAAAATAAAATCAAGTATAGTGATCAAGGCTCGTGGCCTTCCTACACAAAGAAAACTTATCTTTCATCACTGGCTTCATGAGAGAATATATACCATTATCTAAAGTATCAAAATTTTCAATCAAAACCTATCCATTCTAAACCTTATCTTACACAAAGAGATACTTGACATAAAAAGATTTAGCACGAGCATGATATATAAGATTTTTAGCCAAACGTATGGAACTCTGACTATAACATCTAATTATCACTATCCTACAATCAAATCCAATACTATTACTAAGACACTATAACCAAACCACCTCCTTGGAGGCATTTTTAGAAGCCAAATACTTTGCTTTAGTGGTGGATATTGCAATTATCTTTTATTTATTCAACTCACCGCACCTCCAAACAAAGTAAACACATAACCACTAGTGGACCTCTGACTATCCAAGCCACCCTCCCAACTTGCATCAACAAAAGCCTATATGTCCAATGAATTATCCACACCATCGATACCATGATAAACCAAATTTTAATTAGAAGTACCTCAAAAATATCTTAAAACACTTTTAACAAAAATCCAATGCTCTTTACCTAGTTCAAACATGTAAAACTACTTAAAACTCTCATTGCTTGCGCTATATCTGGTCTAGTAAAAACCATATTATTGTAATTAAACTACCAAAAACACTAGCATAAGGAAAATTAGAAATTTCCTCAATATCATCATCAAAATTAGGAAAATTTTCTAAACTCAACTCAATACCAACTGGCAATGGAATACTCAGTAGCTTACAGTCTTGCATTTTAAATCTGTGCAAAATTGTGTTAACATACATACTCTAACTTAGCCAAATATTTTGATGAACCTAATCATCTAATCGTTACCAATAAACAACATTTCATTAACATATAATACAATAATTAATAACTAATGATCAATAACCTTAATATAAACATAGTGGTCCTCTTCATTTCTAACATAACCTAACATTAATGTAAATGCATCAAACTTATACTACCATACCCTACGTGACTATTTTAGACCATACAATGATCATTTTAACCTACAAATGAAGATTTATTTTCCTTTCCCTTCATTAAGATCCCTATACAAGAAAGTAGTTGTAACGATAAGGAAGTTAATTAGTGCAATAACTTCCTACACTCGCCTTGAAGAGAGGGTAATGCATAAAAATTTCTCAGATTCTTATAAAAGTTACGAAAACTTAATTGAAATAACATAAATAATAGGTATACCACTGTATAGTCCTAAAAAGATAGCACAAATAATTGGATATCTTTAGGTGTAACACCCCACTAGGGAACCCCTCAAATAGAAAAGCAACTAAATACACAAGAACAACCATACACATAAAGGCTCATGAATCCACATCACCTTGACAAATTTAGACAGGGTATTCAATCAGATTATTTTCCATTGCTAGGACAAAATGTAGGCTTAGGGTAGGGATTTAGGACTGAATATTATCTCATGAATTTTACCACTAAGACATGTGTATGGGTACAATCACTCCTTCCAGCTGAGGGAGGACAATGTCCAGTACCTACAAACCTATCATCAAAAAGTTGAACATGTACATCCCAGTATATAACAAACAAGGGAAGAGACTAGTACATCATGTGGATATCTCCAAAGCAACTAACTACGTCTTTTTCCCTCATCCTATCATACACATCAAATAAAAATGTAAAACATACATATGATCCATGTAAGCATAGATATAAGGTCAATATGTCAGTAAAATCCATAAATACAAATGATATCATAATATGTGCACATTCATCATAATAGTAACCATATTCGTGTATCCATAACACACGATATCACATAGTAATCAAAGGCTTAAAATAAATCAAATCACCACGTAATGTCATACATCCCAAGAAACTCCAAAACTAGAACAATTGAAATAACCAATGCACACATGAAAATGTGACCTAAAAGAGTTCAACCATGAAAGTGAAAAGAAATAAGGGTGGGTACCACATGCTCCCTTCATAGAATTAGGCTTACTCCTGGAAGCCTATAAAAAGATAGGGATATAAATCTTGTAATCTCACTGTTTCCTCCCATGTAGCTGAAGAATCATCATTCAAGGGTTCCATTAGACCCTTACCTGCTCAATAGTATGACCCCTGAGGGTCAAATCCCGCTGCTAGAGTATACGAACGGGCTCCAAAGCCAGCTTCCCAGCCTCGACCTGTAAAGTATTCCAATCAAGAACATGTGTCACATCAAGAATATATCGTATAAGAACTGAAACATGGAAAGAATCATGTATGCGAGCTAGGCTGGGAAGAAATGCAAGACGGTAAGCAATTGTACCCATCCTCTCTAGAATATCAAATGACCCAACAAAATGAGGTGGTAACTTAGAACCCTTTCAATAATAGATTTGACTCTTTCATGGGCGCACTCTCACAAAAACCTATCTCCAACTGCAAACTGCCTATCCACCCTATGAGAACCATCATACTTCTTTTGTCTATCCTATGTTGTGATCCAATACTCTCGAATATGCTCTACATGCTGCTCACTATCTAAAAGCATATCAGGACCTATAAGAATCAAATCTTCCAATCTATTCCAACTCAAAGGTGTACAACACAAACGACCATACAAAGCCTGAAAAAGGTGACATGCTAATCGAGCTATGATAACCATTGTTATATGGAAACTCAACCAAGTACAAATAAATCTCCCAATGACTATTTTTATCTGTGACATACATCTACAACATGTCCTATAACACCTGATTGGCATGCTCTATCTGACCATCAGTCTAAGGATGATATGTCGAACTCAAATTCAGCTACGCTCCGAGATCATGTTGCAAAGAAGTTCAAATTGCAGAAGTGAATACAAGATCTCGATCTGAGATAATCTTGCGGGGAATGCCATGTAATCTCACAATGTCTCGCATTATTATTATAATTAATATTTAATAATAATAATAATTATTATTATTATTAAAATTAATTAATATTGATTATTAATTAATGATAATAATTAATATTAAGTATTATTATTAATATTAATTTTTAGTTAATAATTAGGTTTATGCTTCAGTTAATTATATTGTTTTTTTAGAATTATCATATTGTTCAAACATAAATTATTTTTATTTGATGATTAAATTCATGTATCATGTGTATATGGTTGGTGGAATTTTGTGCTATGCTTTGATGATTATTTGTTTCATTGGATATGCAGGTTGTCTAGGGTATTAGTCGGCTAATAGGAATTACATACTAGAGGCGGGGTGTATTTTATGTTGACCTCATGTGCTTATGTGTCTTTATGTCATACTTTATGTTGTTGTTTTTATTTGATTCTCTTTATCCAACCTTATTGGCTTAGGCTCATATTGTGAACAACTTGGGAGTGTTTGTGGTGTCATGGTTTAGAGAACCAGTGTGGGTTCGATATGCATTTGTGGATTTGTTATTGTGATTATTATACTTCAGTTATCGTTATGAGCTTAGGGTAGGTTTATCTAGGTGTATAGATGGGGGTGGCTTGAAATAAGCATCAGGGCCCACAAGTGGTTTACAAGATCACTTATTATAAGTAGCTTAATTAAGATAAAATATGATACATTAAATGGGGGTTTTAAAATTAATTTAATAAGATGTCTTTTGTTTCTTGCTCATTCCTTAGTGCTAGTACAAACTAGGACGAGAGTAGGAAGGGATGCTTGATTAAGGTCTTGCATGGCTAGAATCATTTTTTGTATGAAATAAATACTGAGTCACTTATGGTCACTTAAGTGTCAGGTTCTAGATAGGCTGCCACAAAAAAATCAAGGGACAGACGTATGCGATGACACTTCCATATATACACCCTAGGTTTTCCTATATGTGTTGGTTGCTTCTGGATTAGTTGTGTACCCAACAATTTGATTTGCACCTCTTAAGATAAAGATCTTTAAGGACCCTTTCTTAGTTCTACCTCTTGTCATGTCATGTGTTTGATATCTAAGCAAGGTCTGATATTATCTCCTCAGCACAGTGGGAGTGGAACTTTGGTTCCACGAGGTCGGGTGGTAATGATTCTTTTTTTCCATTTGAGATGCAGACATACCTGTACCAGTACTAGATGATCCTTGTAGCAGTTGTACATTTTGGATCTTCATTTTGGAGACTTTCTCTTATCTTTCATGTGTTGTATATTGTATTAGTTGTGATACTCATGGGATATTAGTTTGTACTTTTTTTTTATATTACCACATACCCTGCGGCTTGTGCAGTGGATATGGTTTCATGAGTTTACCTTATGATAATATTTTTACTTATGTATTCTTTTATGAGATGGTGTATCTATTTTTATTCTATATTATCTATATTTGATTATCTTTCCTTAGTAGAGTAATTATCTTTATGTAATTCTACGTCAAGGAACCCTCAAGATTGTAATCTATGTTGAGTTGTTTTTATGTGTAATGTATTCATTGTTTTGTTTCTGCAATGTATACATTCTTGTTTGTAAACATTTAA
Source organism: Thuja plicata (assembly GCA_018584345.1). Classification (NCBI taxonomy): domain Eukaryota; kingdom Viridiplantae; phylum Streptophyta; class Pinopsida; order Cupressales; family Cupressaceae; genus Thuja; species Thuja plicata. The sequence goes on along the minus strand of MU224075.1, from coordinate 652,453 downwards.
AAAAAATATCATGCGAACTTAGTATCATGTTCTAGGTTAATTCTCCCGTGTTCCCTAGTGAGGCATTACATTAGGACCTATTAGGCCCCATTTTGGCGGTTTGAGGTCTGAATGTCCATTATGCTTGATCCTTGTGACTTGATTCTTATTTTCCTTTACCTATTCACCATCCCTGATGTCTAAGTGAAATTTGAGTTAATTTTTTCTATAACACATCACCAATGATGATCTATTCCTAGGGTTTTGGGCCCAGATTTCACCCTGAGCCCTATATTAGGTTCTTCTTTTGAGGTTTTAAATTGTGGTTTCCCTAGATCAATTTTGAATCCTAAATTTGAGGATTTACTATAAAAGGACTTCCTATCTCCTCATTTTTCATAATTCAATCAAGTTCAACCTATATCATTATCAAGTGCAAGTATTTTGGAAACCAAGTGATAAGTATTTCAAGAAAGCAAGACAAATTGAGGATTTGGATTCAAGATTTGAAGGCAAGCATCCAATTCAAGATCTCCAAATCTCCATTTCTTAATGATCCAACAAATCAAAGGCAATCTTCTCTATTTTATGCAATTTTCTCTCCCATGATGGCCAAGTAGAGTAATTTTCTATCAAGCAAGAAGATTCATCGATCTGTCTCTCTCTCTCCTTCTTTGCATGTGGTTATCCTTCTCTCTCCTTTTACAGATCAGGTTTCTTAAATTTAAAAATGTCCTTGGCTTGGTAACACCAAGCCTAATAGAAAACATTAAAAAAACATTTTTTTCCAAAACCTGTCAAGGTTTTGAGGAGCAAAAAGTTTCTCATAACCCGTACAGGTTTTGAGAAACATTACATATTTTCAAAGGCTGCTGATTTGGGCCATTTTCAATGCCAAAAACGTTGAAACAATGACTTGGAGGAAGAAAAAAACTCAATAACCCATGCATGTTCTCCTTGCAATTGCATTTTATCGACGTATAGAATAATTTCCAACAATGTCACTCTATCAAATAGCTAAGACTTTATTAATTTGATTATTTATTTATTTTAATTGAAGTAGGTTTTTTTAATTTAATTTTTTTTATTAATTTGATGTCAGATTCTACAAACAATCCCCAAAAATGAAAGAAAATGTAACAAATAACTCTTTGTGAACAACCAACAGAAGCAAACCCTGAAAACAATGAACATTAGAAACAAGAAAATCCTCAAGGTGCTGCCCCACCTAGGTAAAATCCTCAAAATACTTCTCCTGAACAACCACCACCACCACCCTAAACCCTCTAAATCCTCTAGTAGATCATGTATATGCTACACAAGATGATCTTATCAATCTCCTTACACAAAACACTTCCCAAATTTATATATTAGTGAATAGGTTGAGGTCCTCTAATCAGGAGCACCACTCATTCCTTGCCAAAACCCTAGAAACAATGGTCAATGGCATGAATGAGGTATCTAGAGAGGTCATAAAATGGGGTTCATGGAGGGATAGATGTCATGCATTTTATGTGGATGTTTTTTCATATGATGAGGTGAGAAGAAAGGGCATACTTAAAGATACATATGTGCTCTTTTCACCAATCCAAGAACTAGTAACAACCTACTTACTACTATGAGTTAGTTTCCTATACATTGTTGTGTTCTCACTAGGATAAAAGAAGTATTTTGGGATAGGTGGTATACAATCTTTGACCAACCACCTTGTAACAATTAGGAGGTGCCACTATATTTTTTGAAAAATCTTTATTGTGAGTTTATCATCGACTTGAAGTCAAATTAATTTGACATCCAGCAGTTCCAGGGTAGAGGGAGATACCTTGTGTGGTTTATATCTGGGGCCCATAGGATGGTAGAACCACAACATAGGAGGCATGTAGCTCCTAAACCCATGGTTCATGCCACTGTCCCAATATCCCTGAATGAGTATATGGAGTTAGAGAGTCTTCAGGAAGCTGCATCATTGATTGATGTTATTGTTGAGCATGGCACACACTTAGTTGGAGCAGAGGATAAACCACCACCTGTGGCAGCTTCATCATCATTAGATGCATCATGTTTCATGGGTCATCCCATTGAGCATATGTGTGCCACCTTCCAAAGTGTATGTTCTGGTGTAGGCACTGACAAGAATGCGTATGGTTTGACATATTATTCATGCACATGTTGTGGGAGTAGATGTCATGCTTCCACTCCATAGGATGTGACCCTCACTGATGACTTGATGAGTATCTTGTTATGTTGTGACAGATACAGGTGTGTTTATTTATACTTATTCAACATGCTATCAATTAATCACCTAAGTCTTATAAAAGTGAATAAATAAAAAATTAGAAAAAATTAAAGTGACATAAAAATAAAAGGCATTGTAGGGAGAAGCAGGTAGTAGGAGTACACCATGTACTTTTTAGTCAACTCCAAGGTCACGAGTAGTTTCACCACCTGAGGTTTAAAGATTTGTAAATTTGTTAAAAATATAATACTATGTTGGTTTCAAAATATCTTTTTTTAATATATATGTACCATTACTCGGTGTTTTATAGGGCTTATTAGGGGCTGAGAGGTCCCAAATTGATGATATCATGCTTGATGCCATTGACTTTGGCCTAGACATATTTGCAGTACCATTTAGATTTAGATATTTTTTACTTTGATTTTATATTATACATTTTTTTCCCTTATGTTAATTTTGTTTCCTTTAGTCTACCCCACCTACCTCAAGGATAACTCGTGTGAGAAAGCCATCCTCCAACACTCTGAGGCATAAAAATAAATCCTCCCAAACAACCAAAAAACATAAGGTAATTTAGTACAATTTAAATTCATTTGTTGAAATGTATTATATGACTAAGCTTGTATATTTAGATATTGATAAATACACGTAATTTATTTATTCTATATATAGAAAACAAAAGGGGTTTGTGGAATTAATGAATGCACCTAATGTCGATGAGGTTCAAGATAGGGAAGATGTAAAATCTTTATATTCACTTTTGATTGCATTCTTTCTTGTTAGAAATCTCTAAAGCCTTCTATGAAGTTATAACATATGTTATCATTTTTGATACAGGAAATGGTAATAGTTTCCTTATATTTGATGATGCCTCCTAAGAGTATAGGAGAAATATTTGAGGCTCTAGTGTACATTTTTTCTACATATGTTAAACATATCTATTTAGATATAAGTACACTCATTTTTTAATTTTTAGATTTTGTCAAAAACTTTGGATTATTAACTTGTATTAATTGTCTTTTACCTATTACACCCCCCTTCAAAACTTCCCACTGATGCTCTACCATTCCATTTTTTTAGAAGTCATAATTGTCAAATATAGGTTCCAACACAACAGAGGAAAGATGTATGCTTTTCTTCTTATCTCCTTTTTACTAAGTGCACAACGGAGTTGAAACTCTTGTGTTAACTCCTTTCAGATTGCTTTCTTAATTGTTTGAAAACCATACTTCCTTCCTGTATGAATATAATATCTTTTATCACTTACCATATAGGAAATTATCATAACTGATTCATCAATGACTTTGCATTCTATGAGCATAGGATATCCATCTGAGGCTCTAGTATGCATTTGTTTTTTAGTCCATGTAGTTTTAGTTATTTAGTGTTTTTTGATATATATGTTATTAACTTGTATTAATGTTGTTTTACCTGTTAGAGCCCCCTTTAGAACTTCTGACGAATCCTCAGCATTTGCTGAGTGTAGAAGAAAGAGATTAGGTAATCAACATTTCAACTACAAACAATTTATAGTCCATTATTTATTTATTTGGATGTTATATTAAGAAAATATATATGATTCAACATTTCAATTGTCCTTGTGAAGCCACCTATAGAGCCATGTACTACTTTGAAAAGGTTCAATTTTGATGATCTAACACATTCATAGATATTGATAGAAACATATAGTTCTAGTTGTGGTCCTTGAATGACCAATTTATGTATATATTTGACATTTTTATTGTATATGTCGACCTTGACATGGCACATGCCACATTTTTGTAACTTTATTATTGACTTGACATTTATGCTATTTTTGTATATCTACAGGATTACCGTTCAATTTGGTACATATGAAAGTTGATATTTGATCCAATTTGTTCATTGTGTGAATATCTTTGTACATCAAAACTTAGTTATTTGCAATTGAAATGTGATCAAAATTGTTCATTATGTGTATGTCCTAATTAGCCTCAAATAGGCAATTATCAATTTTTGAAGAATTTTGATCAGATTTGGCTTAATAATGGTTTCTAAGATCACTTTTGACCATTTTTATTATTCCCCTAGTTTGTAAGCCTTTAGGTATCAAGATGTAAAAGTTGCTAAAATGTAGGAAAAGATATCAAGCATCTTTTTGTAAAAACTTGAAAAAAGGGAAAAATATTGAAAAGGACGTTGAAAAGTGACTCTTGGGCATGGATCACTATTGAAATTAAAATTACAGTGACCATGGGAGTAAATTAGTATGGTTCTTTGTTTTTGTTGTAGTTCTTTCTTGCTTGCATATGGTGTGTGTTCATGGTGGGTTAGGATCCTTGGAATCCAAAGATAACAGAGATAGAACCTAATTTACATTGGTTGTACTTAATTATGACCTAACTGTCCAAATTTTATTGTCATAGTCATAGTCCAAAGTTGTATGTTATCACTCTTTCAGATGCATTTATTGTATGGAGGCTTGAGCTTGTTGATCATCAACCAATCTAAACCTATTAGAGAGATCTTCCTCCTAACTCACCTATTCAATAGGTAACAAACCCTCAAGCCCTCACTAGGCTACTAGCCCCTTAAGTTGCTTCAATAACCCCAAAGACTCACTCCTACTCTCAAATCCCATAAAACCGCTAACACACATCGCCTTAGGCATACTCAACTTTCCCAAATCTATCTTGCGGTATTCCAACCCTTGAATCACACTAGCTCACAAAATCTTACTTGGACACAAGTCCTTACCGAATGACGCAGACAAGCTTAGAGGGTTCAAGAATAGACTATCCAAACTTGCAGCCAATAACAACAATAGAGGAAACAATTGTAAGATAAGAAATATTACATTTAAAGATGTTAATTATATGGAATATCTGTATTTGAAATATAGGGGGTAAATAAGATGCTCTCCTTTTATCCTTAGATACACAAATGAAGGTTCCAAATTGATTAACCCCAAATGAAGGATCAATGCATAAATGAATCAATCATTTTGAAATAAGAGAAAAGAGGAAGATCTTAAATACCTGTTTATAGATTTGAATGTATGATAGGTCTAGAAAGATTAATAAATTTAATTGAAATGGATAGGAGAAAAGTACAGAAGCTTGAAATGTTATAGATCTGAAGAATGTTGTTTTGGGGGTCTGCACTCAGTTTCTCAAAAATTTGAGATCAGATCTGGAATAGAAATGTAGAAACAAACAAAACCCAAAAATATTTTTCCGTTCTGACATAGTTCTGATTTTGACCCTCAAGTCAATGTCACCATTGAACCAGAATTTCCGATTCTGACCTAGGGTAGAATCGACCTATAATTTCTTCGATAGGAAATCTATTTTCGGTTCCTGAAATTGTGCCAGGTATTTGAATTTGCACTCCAATCTTCTGTTCTGAACCTATACCTACAAGAAAAATGGATTATTTGTTGGGGGAGGGGTTTGCCTTAGTCAAACCCTGATTTAGGAATTAACCTTGAAATCAATAACTGAAATAAAGAATGCTAGCAAGTACTAAAAGTAAATATAATAATGAAGCTACAATATTCAATATATATGCAATTGTATTTCGAATGTAAACAAGTATGTAAACATGAAAGCTTGGACTCAATATTAGAAACCATAAACCTCCATGATTGTATGCTTGGATTCCACCTTGAAGAGAGAATGGATGAGTCTTGAGGATGCACAAAGGATCTTGAAGGAAGATCACACCACCATGATGGATAGATCTACGGCTTGAATGATGAATCTTGAATGCTTAAACCAAATCCCTTCAAAGGCTTCAAAGCTTGAATCCTTGATCTTCAATGGATAACTTGAATGCTTGGGAAGAAGACTTGAACACTTTGAAAGCTTGAAAATATGTAGAAAAATGGATGCTTGAAATTTTTGCTTCATGGTGGTTATACACTAAGTGAGTCTTAGCTTGGCTTTTTCTTAGTTCCTTTTGCTTGTGATTATAATTCGTACTTAAAGAAAATGAGAGGAGAAAAATTCCTTATATATGAAACTAGAGCACAATCTTCTAGAGAGGCCTACATAGGAGAATTAAATTCCAATTAGGCCCATACCCCTAGAAGAGGAACTATATTAAATATAATTTAAGAATCATCGCTACGGAACCCAAAACAATCGACCTGAAAGCAGGAAATGAACTTTTGATGACCTCCAAAAGTCGATAGACTTCCAAATTGGAAAGGGGGACCCAGGTCAAGGTCAAGGTCAACCTTGACCCAGGGAGTCAGAACCCTTGGAAAATGTGCCATATGGGAGGGATGGTGCCCAGAGAGGCCCACTCGGGGTCCTAAATAGGAATAGAAGTAGAAGAGGATGTAGAAATGAGGGGACAATATGATGGTGGTAAAAAAAACCCCCTAAGGAGTGCTAAACGTTCTTAACATGGAAGTGATTCCATTTTAAGATGATACATTAAGCCCCCACTTTAGCGGGAGCATAGAAATAGAACATACTCACGGTAAATTTAGAAGAAATACTCTGGTGGATCAAAACGAGGTAGAACATCACTAAGTCAAGGACATGAACACCCAGACCAAGGATTCTAACTCAACATACATGCATAAAGATATGAAATTAAAGAGAAATTAGTCATAGAAAACATACATGACTACATAAGCAAGACAAGAGCAACACTATAGATAACATAGCTTCACGATCTAATCCTTCTAGCATGAAAGTGAAAGAGAGAAAAGAGATAGTGATTACCTCTCCTAGTAAGATGCCCACCTTACCATGAATCACCATGGAGGTAAAGCCCAACATGTTCACCCATAAACTGTTCTTTGTAATTGTAATGCATCTTCTGATAGCTTTTGAAATATCCATAGCTCCACATTCTTGTATCACTATGGAATATAAAATGTGTTTATTTTTAGGATTTAGCAACTTATGTGTGTTACATTCAAAGGATTTATCATATTGTAAAATGTGTATCTCTTCAAGATTTAGCAACTTATATGCGTTACCTTATGAGGATTTAGCAAAAATAAAAAATGTGTCTCTTCAGGATTTAGCAACTTATGTGTGTTACCTTCTAAGGATTTAGCATGTTGTAAAATGTAAACTATAGTATAAGGGAGACCCTATATATTCCCCCCTCCTTATCATGTCTACCCACTAGGTAGGACAAGGAAGAGAAAGAGGATACCTACTTCACAAGGTAAGGAGATATCCAGTTTAACAATAATATACACTATATCCTTAGCAAAGAGTATTGACCCTTACTTCTAAGAGCATAAATAATCGTGAAATGGATATGTCACATATGGAAAAAGGATCCTCAAAGAGGAAGAGATCTTATCATCAAGACCTCCACCATAAATGAGTCCTTAGGATAAAATTTCATCTTCTAAAGAAAAGAGGGACCCAAGATTCGATCATCTAGCCCCCTGCAATCAAGAGGAAGAAGAAACTCGGAATGAAGGAATCAAATCTAACCCAAAGCCAAGGAAAGAGTTTATAAAGAACATAATTTGAAAATTAAAGAAGAGGTGATGACCTAGGACAATCACCTCTCATATAAGAGTGTATCCATAGCCAAAAACATAAATCTTTATAAGGAAATAATGTTATAGAATAAACAAATGCCACTAAGCTAAGGAAAGTATATCCTTAGATAGAGGAAGAAGGAAAATACCTTGCCCCCAGGGATGGAAGCAATGGATATACCGAATTATATCAAGAGATGTCCTAGCAAAGAGATATCTTTACAAAAAAATGTCCTAGAAAAGATATCATGAAAGATTATGAGAGAAGGAAATATGTACCATAAATTATAGGGATAGAATATAGAAAGAAGAATCGATTAAACTCAAAACAAAATACATGCTAAGAGAAAAATAGTTCCTAGAAGATTGGAAGGAAATACCTCTTGTCTCTAGTTAAGAGACAAGAGGAGAAAAAATATTATCTAATTTATAGACGAACAAGGGGAATACCCTATATCAAAATTATGAAGAAATTATAATACCGCACGGGAATGAGATATAATTCCTAAAGAAACTCTTTCTCTAACATATAGCTTGAAATGAACACAATCAGAAAGTAAATGCGTATTACTATAATGAAAAGGACATTTGTTTTTAGAGATAGCATTTTCAGCATAGGTTTAAATATTTCTTTCTTAGAATTCATTATCTCGACATACACTTTCTTAGCCACTTCTTGAGGAGTATCAGGGTGATCTAAGGAATGTTTTAGAAGAAGAATATGAAGAGAAGGATGATATTTAAGATCATCCACCTTGAATTGAGAAGGTTGGAAACCTTTATCATGCATATCTTGTTTAGGAGATGAATGAATCAATTTTCTAATGCCTTGTTCATTGACACCAAGCCCTAAACCCTTATAGCCTTGTTTATCCACCATAGTATATCTGGTAGTGTACATATCTTGCAAAGCTTCTACGGGAGGTGATTGATTATGGTTCTCATGGGAAAATGTTGTGTATGGTGGAATGATAGGTTGAGAAAAGGTTTCTTTGCTTTTCCCTTTAATATCATCATGGATCGGATAAGAAGGGGAAGGTAAATGGAAGAATTCTTGAACATCGGCATCATGAACCTTAGCTTGAGCCCCATCATAAGTGTAGGAAGAACTAGGGATAGAAGATGGAAAAATAGAAATATAATATTTGGAATTGGATTAGGCGTGATAGGATTAGGATTAGGAGGATTAGGAACTAGATTAGGAATGATAGTATTAGGATTTGGAAGATTAGTAAATGGGGTATCATCTACCCAATTCTTCACATAATCCAAAAGAGCAATAAGTCCACTACACAAATCCTTGATGAATGTTTTGAAAGAAGGAAGACTACTATTAGTTAATCTCAAAATAGCATAAGAAAGTGAAACATGAAGATTAAAAAACATGATGAAATGGATGATACTTTCATAAATATCATAAGTACTATAAAGAGATGCTAAAAGAAGCATAATGAGAAAATTAACCATACCCCAAAGCATCTTAAAGATCTTCATAGTGAATGAAATGCAAGAAATGTTTTAATATTTTTATGAGTATGTAGATTTTTTTTTGTATTTTATTGTTTTAAAATGCAAGAGCATAAAAGAAAACCAATTTAGTATGCATGCAAGATCTAGTCTCTAAGGAAAAGAGGCAAAGCCTCTAACCCCAAAAAGAAAGAGTTGTCTATCGCAGGTTCACCAAAATGTAACATAAGAAATATTACATTTAAAGATGTTAATTATATGGAATAGATGTATTTGAAATGTAGGGGGTAAATAATATGCTCTCCTTTTATCCTTAGATACACAAATGAAGGATCCAAATTGATTAACCCCAAAGGAAGGATCAATGCATAAATGAATCAATCGTTTGGAAATAAGTGAAAAGAGGAAGATCTTAAATACCCGTTTACATATTTGAATGTATGATAGGTCTAGAAAGATTAAGAACTTTAATTGAAATGGATGGGAGAAAAGTACTAACCTTGAAATTTTACAGATCTGAAGAATGCTATTTTTGGGGGTTTGCACTCAGTTTCTAGAAAATCTGAGACCGGATCTGGAATAGAAATGCATAAATGAACAAAACCCAAAAATATTTTTCCATTCTGACATAGTTCCAAACTTGACCCTCAATTCAATGTCACCATTGACCCAGAATTTTTGATTCTGACCTAGGGCAGAATCGACCTAAAAAGTCTCTGATAGGAAATCTATTTTTGGATCCCAAAAGTTTTCCAAAAAGGGTATCTAAATCTGCACTCTGATCTTCTATTCCAAATCTGTACCTGCAAGAAAAATGGATTGTTTTTTGGGGGGATGGGTTTGCCTTAGTCAAACCCTGATTTAGGAATCAACCTTGAAATCGATAATTGAAATAAAGAATGCTAACAAGAAGTAGAAGTAAATCTAATAATGAAGCTATGATATTCAATAGATATGCAATTATATTTTGAATGTAAACAAGTATGTAAATATGAAATCTTGGACTCAATATTAGAAACCATAAACCTCCATGATTGTATGCTTGGAATCCACCTTGAAGAGAGAATGGATGAATCTTGAGGATAGACAAAGGATCTTGAAGGAAGATGATACCACCATGATGGATAGATCTATGGCTTGAATGATGAATCTTGAATGCTTAAACCAAATCTCTTCAAAGGCTTGAAAGCTTGAATCCTTGATCTTCAATAGAGAACTGGAATGCTTGGGAAGAAGACTTGAACACTTTGAAAGCTTGAAAACATGTAGAACAATGGATGATTTAAATTTTTTCTTGATGATGGTTATACACTAAGTGATTATTAGCTTGGCTTATTCTTGCTTCCTTTTACTTGTGATTATAATTCGAACTTAGAGAAAATGAGAGGAGAAAACTTCCTTATATATGAAACTAGAGCACAATCTTCTAGAGAAACCTGCATAAGAGAATTAAATTCCAATTAGGCCCATACCCCTAGAAGAGGACCTATATTAAATATAATTTAAGAATCATTGCTTCGAAACCCAAAACAGCTAACTCGAAAGCGGGAAATGAACTTTTGATGACCTTTGGCAGTCGACAGACTTCCAAACTGGAAAGGGGGACCCAGGTCAAGGTCGAGGTTATCCTTGACCTAGGTCAAGGTCGAGGTTGACCTTGACCAAGGGAGTGAGAACCCCTGGAAAATGTGCCAAATAGGAGGGATGGTGCCGAGAGAGGCCCACTTAGGGCCCTAAATAGGTAGAGAAGTAGGAGAGGATACAGAAATGAGGGGACAATATGATGGTGGTCAAAAACACCCCCTAAGGAGGGCTAAACGTTCTTAACATGGAAGTGCTTCCATTTTAAGATGATACAACAAAAAATGAAATGATTCAATGTATTTGCAACACTGTTAAGTGGTAAACCATGCCTCGTGACTTGCACTTTTTCTTGGAACTCACAAATTTCTTTTGCCACTTAATCTACATCACTGATTTTGAATTTCACTTTTCATGACCATAGATCTTGCAACAGACTTCATCTTTGTTCTTGGAAACTTATTGATCTACGTGCCTTTTCATTAAATTCATTCTACTCCTTGTATTCAATATTTTTTCATTCTATGTTCCATGCTCGGTGACTTCGGTGAATATCTTCACTCGGTATCTGACTTTTCTCAGTTGCCAACCTTTCTTAGTTACTGACCTTGCTCGGTGGTCAACTTTGCTCAGTGATTGTCTTTTCTCTGCCCGACCGATAAACACTTCACTTCTTAATAACTAGGTTGTTCCCTTTACCGACTTGACATTTCTTCTTTATTGACTTAACAACATACAATGTTAAGTAAGAAACAATTATATCTATATTTCCTTATCATTATCTGGGTAAGTGCCAGAAGTTGGGTACCAATTCGGCGAAAGTCTTGTGAACATGGAAACTGCCGCTAGAAAAGGGCACCCATCTTAGCCTCGGACACCCGATCCAAAATTCCAAAAATAGGTGCCCATTTTTTTTCAAAACAGTTGCCCATTTTTTAAATTTATAAATTTTAAATTATATTTAAGAAACTCATTTTACATACCGATTTATTATATTTAAGAAATAGGTACACATTTTTAAACGTGTGCCCATTTTTTAAAATTTAAATTTACAAGACCACCCTTTGCATTGGATTTTGGTTTGGGATAGGTTTGGTGGGACCAAGCCTATGCTTGGACCTCCAAAATAATTGCTAAGGCATTTGAATACAAATTTTTTGTCTTGCTGTAATTTTTTCAGGGTCTTCCTAATCAAACTTTTTGATGAAATGAAAACCCATTAGAGCTCTTACTCTCTAGATTTGAAAAATATAAATTTTATACTGATATGATAATTTTTACTATTTTTACAATATTTATTAATCAAAAGTGGTACCTAAACTTAAAATAGTAAGGTTTACTAAAACTTTAATAACTTTTTGATTTTAAGTTTTTGAAAAAATGAATTATATGAGCCCAATCTACATAGAATTTTATTAAAAAAAAATATTCCAAAAAAGTAAAATTTTCATCAAATTATGGTGGTCGTACATGAGAGGTTTTGAAAATGTTCTTTATAGTCAATTAAAAATTAATAAAAAAAGATATTCAATTTAAATATATATATATATATATATATATATATAGATATTCTGACTAATCTTTAATGTGTTAGGTACCTTCCTCCAGAAGGATTTAGAAAAATTTATTTATTTACTTCCAAATAGGGTGGTCGTACACATGTGGGGTATGCCCCTGAAACAGGCATTTTGAAAAAGGGGTTTTTAAACATGCCTACTAAAATATATTTTCTACCATGTAGGTATTCAAATAAATTACATATCTAAAAACTAGACTCCACGCACAACATTTTCTTTTATTGGATTGTTTTCAGATTCAATTTCTAAGTGCCTCAAATTTTGACATCAATTGACAGAAAATTTGAAAAATGGGGAAAACACTTCCACTTTTTGCCCAAAAGTGGTACTCAACTTCTTGGAGCCACCCATCTGTTCTTTATTATCTGAGCAATTAAATTCCTCTCCGATTGATATGGCATCTTAATATAAACTAGAAATCAATTTCTTGACATCAATGACAAACTAACAACTGATCTAATCATTCTACTTGCTTGTATTCTTCTGAAACTCGATCTTCATCACCATTACCATCAGTTGGTTAAAAATTTCCAACTAAATTCATTTTCAAAACTGATCTTCAATTGAATCTAAAAAAAACTTCTCTTTATCAACAGATGGAAATATTGATTCAAAACATTTTAATCCTTAGCTTCTCTCAGATGATAATCCAAATTTAAAAACAAATTATATTTTAATAACCTTGAAATTTCTTTAACCCACAAAATCCTTTGACACCAGAGAGAGAGAGAGAGAGAGAGAGAGAGAGAGAGAGAGAGATGATAACCGCAGCAGGGTTTGAAAAAAAAGGATAAATCCTAACTCTCAGTGATAAAAGGTTAGCAATAAGAATCTAAATACAATCTTTCACAAAACTCATAACCCTTGCAAGGAGAAATCCTTTAAAAAACCTATTAACTCTATATCAACATTATAAACAAAGATGAAATTTACTAAGTCTTGATATAAGAAATGGTTCGAACAAAACGTTAACAATGTAAAATAATAAAAAAAACAACTTTTACTTTTGCAGAGACATGGACAACCCAAGACTAGGGTTAAACTAAAACTTTCACCTTATATGTTGGAGAAAGATAAGGTGTTGGAGCCCTCAAGACCTAGAAAATAAACTAGGGGAAACTTCAAGAGGAAGCCTAAAAAGATTTCCCCAGATCTCAGAGAACTGAAGAATGCAGCAATGGATATGACCTAGTTGAAGCTTGAGGTGTCTGATACACTCAAGGAAATGGCTTAGTGTGCTCTTTTTTTTCCTTGTTTTTACTATTTTAGTCTTTTTAGTTTTTTACTAACTTATTGTAGTTTTAGGTTGTCGTTTCCTCTGTTTATCTTAGGGTAGAATTTTTCTTGAAGGGCATATTTTGCCTATGTACTTTAGTCTGTGTGTATTGTTAAATTTTTTTTTTTCTCTTTTTCTTGAAATGGTTTTGGGTCCCTTCATAACCTATTTTTACCATTATAAAAAATAAATAGACGGCCTTAATTAACTCAACAAAAAAAATTAATTAATTGTGTATAGAAATAAACTAAAAAATATTCACACTATCTTTCTATTTGAAGAATAAGGATAATGAAAAGATGTAACCTAGAGCTTGCCAATAAAATATGTTAGCAAACACCATTTTCCAGTCCATAGTTGTTATTGGTTACCACAAACAATCCCCAATTAAAGAAATCAAATAATATCCAACTGCTTTAAGAAAATCTCAACTAAACCAAGTCGTGCCCTTAATATTTCATGATGTGCCCTACCTCAAATCTTCCAGCTTAGGATTTTCTTCAAAGGACAAGTACACAAAACCAAACTTTTGAAATCTTTTTCAAATGCCAAACAAAAAACATTTTTCTTTTTCTTCTTATTTGCACCTTGATTAAAATGTCAAGTGCAATGTCAATTAGAAGGTATTTTCCTTTGGTGTTAATTTTTAAAGTTCCATGATCTTCCCAGTCACTAAAATTTGTTGGTCCCACTAAGAGGGGGGGTGAATCAGACAAATCAAATCTTAAACACTTAAAAATGAACTCGTTGATTCACTTGGTAATATTGAATACAGTCAATAACTAATTCACCAATTAACTCAATAACATAAGCATAAATACATCGCATATATATAAATCAATCAATTAAACTTAGGATCATCAGATTAACTCATATAACCCCAGATTTAACTATTTTGACACTGGGTTAATGAGGAAACCCAATTTGCGAAAAACCTCTGTGTGAATTGTAACCCTTCTAAAGTATGCTCGGTTAAGAACTTATCCTGTTAAATATTACAAACACATTTTCTAAATGTGACACTGTTAGGGGATTTACCTTAGATATGTTAAGATCTTCACCCTATTAGGAGAATCCCTGTTAGAGGTCTTTAAACCCACAGTTCTATTGATGATTAGTGACCCACACTTAGTCATTTACTTAGGCAATTTTAGTTGGTTATCACTGTGGCTGAGATAAACATTCAAGGCCGAGCAACATTGCCGAGCAAGATTTTAGGTTGCCGAGTTACATCATACCGAGCGGAGTAGAATATTAAGTGTCAAGCATCAGAGATAAGTTGTGCCGAGCAGAACATTTTTTTGCATACATGTCAGGATTAATTCAAACTTTGATGTATCCAGTTTAGGCTGACTTGTATGAGATCTAATCTGACATTTGTACGCATTTAATATTTGTCTACTGAGTTAATTTCACATTTAATTGTTTTATACTATGCATGGCATGGAGCCAATTAGAAAATTAGTATGCATTGGAGGTACAAACAATAGATCTTGATCGTTGATCTAGATCTCACCACCAGATCCAAAAAGATATAATAAGATGGCTTCTGACCCTAAAAGAGTGTGTGTGAGAGAGAAAGAGATATACAGAGAAGGGTTGTATGTTCATGAGAGAAAAATAGCAAGTTATTTTGAGAAGAAGCCCAGATCAAGATTGAGAGATCACAGAGGTTATTGAAAAGAGAAGATCCATCATCAACATCTAAATACATAACAAAGGATCACTACTTGGAACATTCTAACAGGTGTATCAGGTTAAATCTCTTAACAGAGTGGTTTTAGTAGACCGTTTCAAATCTCTTAGCTGAGTGCTTACTTTACTGTAAGTTGAAATCCTTTAACAAGGTAGATTGTAATGATCTTTAGTTCTTAACAGAATAGACATTTAACCAGGTAGATTGCATATTGCAATCAAACTTTTGTAGCCCTAATAGGCACACTTTATTGCTGCAGTAGTGAAGATTTTATGGGTGTCATCCCCACCCCAGTTTTACCTATTTGGTTTTCTAGGTTACCAAAATTTTGTGTTATGAGTTACATATTTGATGTTATGGATGCTATCTAATGTTAGGTTAAATTCATATATGTATGAATGTGGATAAATTTGTTTTAAGTGGTTTAGTTTGAAGATCTGATTCACCCCCCCCTCTCAGTATCTTGATTTCCCATTCTTGTACTTCCAACAATTGGTATCAGAGCACAGTTCACCTAAAAAAGCTTTGAATCAGCTTGTGAGTATAGATCTTGAGATGGAGATCTACAAGTTGGGAAAAGTCATTAAGAATTAGAAGATTGAGATCCAGCTAGCATTACATCAGCTTGAAATAGAAAGACAAGAATTGAAGAAATCATTGACAGCTAGGAAAGATTTGGCCAAACAAATGAATGATACTCATTACCAAGAAGATGACACTGCAAATCTATTTCAGAATGAAGATTCTACTGGATGCAGCAATTGCAGATCTACTAGAAAAGAACAATGCACTATGTGAAGAAGTTAGAAACTTGAAAAGAGAACGAGAAATGCAGACAGTGAGACTATGTGAAGTATTGGAACAAAAGAAGAAAGCTGAAGATGAAAAAACTATGGTAGAAGAAGACAAAATAGTGATATCTTTCAGACTTGATGAAAGGACACATGATGTGCAGATGATGACAATTAATCAGGTTGATATGGAAAATCAACTGCTACTTGCAAATCAGGAGATTAGTAGAAAAGATATGAAAATGATAAATTTGAGATCTGAGAACAATCAATTGAAAGATGATCTGAGATCTGAGAAGGAACTTAATGAAAGGTTGAATAGACCTAATGAAGCTTTGACTCACTTTGAGAAACTGATGGAAGCATCAAGAAGGTCAAAGGATTCTTCTGGATTAGGTCACAGAGAACCAAAGACATCTACTGAGAAAGGAGAATCATCTAAGAATGGTGAAAGGAGGAATGCAAAGACAAAGCACAACAAGCCTGTTTGCCACCACTGTGGAAAACCAGGTCATACAGAAAATATTTTCTGAAGAAAGAAAGGTAAGTCCAATCCTAAGCCTAAGTTTAATGGTTACTATTTTAATTGTAAGAAATTTTGACATAAAGCACATGAATGTTGGGCTGAAGCAAGTGATGCACCCCCCAAACCAAGATTTAATGGTTATTGTTACAATTTTCAGAAACATGGTCATAAGGCACAAGACTGTAGATCCAATGCTAAACATCAATGGACATCCAAGATAAAAACAAAAGCATCTAAGAGAGGCAACACTTACAACTAGGATTATAATACAAGACAGAGTTGTCATTACTGTGAAGAATATGGACATGCACCTGAAGATTGCTTAAAGACACATGTCAGAGGGGATTCTAAGAGTTGGATGAATGGAAGCTTAGTCTATTTTAGTTGTTTTAAGATAGGACACACTAAGAGAGAGTGTAGGACAAGATTTCCTGCTCCTACTGTGGAAGAAGTAAGAGCATACATGAACTAGACATGGGTAAAGAAAACAAAGCCAAGCAACAGTAAATCCACTGAAGCCGAGGTCACCCAATCCAATGGATCAGGTGATCACACCATCTCCAACTGAGAAATAGAGGTATGTAAGGAACTGCATTCAAATTTTAAATCTTATATCAGTTCCTAATATGTAAATGTGCCAAAGTCCATATCTACATATGATAAGATGTACCAGGACATGTTTGTGACAAGTGTCGAGAAGAGTTACCTGCACTATAGGTGCCGAGTTTGTCAGCCAAGTAAGTTTTGATGGCCGAGTGTGGTAAGCCGATTGGTATGCAAGTTGTGTTAGTCAGCCAATGACAGCTGACTTGCACTAACCTAAAGGGAAAAATATTTAATGCTTACCTACCTTGACCTTTCAAGTCTATATATGGACAAACGGTCTATTATTCACTTTTACCTTGTGATTTTTAGCATTTACAGAGCGATCGAAGAAGTTGCAAATTTGATCTTAGTGAAGTTTGTTTAGACAATTTCATCAGCGTGCCATCAACAACCCTAAAGTTGAACAGTGCAAAGTGATTTCTTGCTGAGGTACTTTGTTCTTCATTTTTGAATCCTAACTTTAGGAGATTATGGCTGCAAGTTCTTTCGCACCATTCAAGGGAATGGAAGAAGATTTGAATCAAATTAAGCTAGTAAGGAGTGATGCATGCGCACCACCAAACTTTCATTTCATTCCAGAAAGTGCAATTATGAGTGATTTGAATGGAGCCCTCTCATCAGTCCCGCCAAAGGTACTTATGATTCACGATGTTAGATCATGCTACATGGTTAAAATTGGCGAAGTGGGAAATAGAAAATTGAGAAATTCCTATGACAAGTTGTGTGAGAATGGAATTCTGAAAGACGAATTCAAACATTTAGCCGACAAAGGGTTAACTCATGCCCTAGATTTTCTGACAGAATTCAAGGATGAATGGATTAAGGTTGTCCTAAGCTGAGTTCATAATATGCATATGTGGCTGGACAATGGACTAGTAAAGATCACAAAAGATATTATCCAGCGAGTTACTGGGTATCCTGTTATAAGTGGTAAATGAACTATGAGAGACCAAAGCAAAGAAGAGATAGTAGCTAACACTAGAGCTATTTGGAACAACAGAGGAATGACTATCTCTACAATTACAGACTTGGAACTTGATTTTGGAGTGAGAGTGATTGCTCACAAATTCTATCAGTCAAGTCGACTAGATAGTGTTCCATGTACAATTGTCGACCAGGCATGGAAGATAGTTAAAAAGAATCATACCTATGACCTTGCCAAGCTGTAGTTGACACAACTAGCTAAGAACTTACTATCAGTTAGGAAAGCCAAAAGCTCATCATGTAAGTTTGGCTCTTTTTTAATGTGTATATTTTTCTATGTACAAAATTCATTTCCTACACTAGGAAATATTGTCTAGAAAAAGGACAGACCCATCACTTTACAGATTAGTGAATGTATTCAGAAATTAGGCAGCAATTTCAATGGTATTATGGGAAGTTATTTTGTGGAATTCAAAAGAGAGAATGAGGTTGAGGACCAAAATTCCCAATTCACTTGTGGAGAAGCACTATGATGAGATATGTTTCTTAGTGGATACAGACTACACATATATTCAGGCTGTGACACCTAGGGTATCATGGCTGGAGCCATTTCCCTATGAAGTTAATATTGATGAAGCATCAACAACTATCACAACACTCCTAGCAGAGGAGATTGATACTAAAGCTAAAAGATTCAGAAATTTTGATGAAGCTAAGGCAAAGATTGTGATGAATCTTAAGGTAGGAACCATGGAAATAAAAAGGAAAAAGATTGTGAAAAATCTGAAAAAGATGGTTGGCTTGTCGAGTGACGAAGAGCTAGAGGATGCACCTCTAGACATATCAATTGAACAAGGAGAAGATGTATCTGAGCAACAAGAACTAGAATTCAGTGAACCTAAAGAAGAGGTCACTACTAAGGCAAAATGGAAGAGGCTAGCAGTAGCAAAGGTAACAAAGCCGAGTAAAGAAAAACTCAGGGTTACCCCTCCTATTGCAAATTGTCCAAAGACAAGAGCATCTACCACCTCATCACCAGTAGAGAAGACTAAAGTCTATGAAAAGAAGATTAGAGAAAGTAGTTCTAGATCAAGGAATAAATTAGCAACAAAGGCTGTGCCGAGCCTACAAGTTAAAAGACTAAGAAGAAAACTACATTTGGATCTAGAAAGTGATGAGGACGTGACTGAAGCTGATGAACCTAGCAACATACCAATTGCATCATTCAAGAAACCTACAGATATTGATGAGGTATGTGAAAATTTGAGAAATTTTGTAGGGTTATCTGGTTTTAAGTTTATAAGGTATGAACAATTGAAGGTAGGAGACAAACATAAGGTTCAAGAAGCTCTCCTAGACATGATGTGTAATTTCAAATTAACCCCTATAGAAATAGGAAACAATGTGCAGAGTGAGTTGTATGAATTTCTATCTGGCAAGTGGGAATTTGCACTCACAACTGAGATACAAATTAGGGAAGGCACTTTAGCTCAAGTCATTCCTGAGCTAACAAAGAAATAGAGAGAAAAATTTGTTGAAGAGTACAAGCACAAATTTCTACCTAAACAAAGAGGTTATGCTATTTTGAAGAATGATATTGAAGGGATAGTACATCAGAGTACTAGAATTTGGAAGGAAGTTTTTGGACTAATTGTTTCAAAAGAAAAGAGAACTGATGAAGGAACATCTGAGCCGAAGGATAAGGAAACTGAATCCACCCCTATACCACAGATTTCAATAGTTCACATTTCAACTGAGTCTAAGAAGACTAGGACAGATGCACAAGATCAATCAGAGATAGTTAACACTGTTGATCTGACTATTGACAGTCTGATTGATGTGATAATTGATGACTCTAGCAATCTGGATGTCGAGGGTCAAGATGAGCCAAGGGACTCAACTATTGAATCACCTATCAAGGAAACTGAGGTTGAAGAAGAGAAGAATACAGAAGAAGAAGAAATAAATCAAAATAAATCTGAAGAAAAGGATGCTCAAGATGAATCAGAAAAGGAGAAAACAATTGAACAAGAGGTAATTGTTCAGCATTCACCTATTTTAGACGTTGTAAAATCAGTACTAGATAGTAGTGAGGAGATAAAAGATACTAATAGTGATCCTTAAGAACAAGAGGCAATGCAATTGTTGGTTGATCTACCACACTCTACATCATCAACTCCCACTGGAACCAAGATAGGAAGTATGCCTGATCAGCAGGCAATTTTGATTGAACTTAAAGATGCAATGGTGGAAACTACTGAATCTAAAAGGTATTGTAGAAACAAAGTCGAGAAGTAGTTCACCTAAATTCATGAGGAGGAAAGTTATGAAGAAGAAGTCTCTGATTCTAGATGTCACATTAGATGGATTTATTGTGATTCCACCATGGGATCCCAATGTTTTGACTTTTGAACAGATTGAGACTCTTCAGGAGTTACTTAAGAGGAAGAAAAGACAGGAGGAACTGAAAAAAAGAGCAAAAGAAAAAGCAAGTGCTACATGACATAAAAGATATATTTGTAAAGGATTTTGACATGGAGGATGAAAATCCTCAAGCCCCTATTCTTGAACAGCTAGTTCACATTGTGCAAAAGGTAAATGATGACAATATTGAAGCCAATGAGAAACTGTTGCAATGGTCCGAGAGGAAATTTGAGAACAAGGTACTTGCAAAAATCTTAGGAGAGATTGCAGTTAAATAGGTTGAACTTTCTTCTCTGATAGAAATTTTAGGAGTTGAAACAAATGTCTATTCATTGTATAAGAGGTTATCTGATGTTGAATTATTCACAAAGGATAATCAACAGGCTTTAGAGAAATTGCAACTAGACCTAAAGTCAACTGGAAGTTCACTGAGTATGAATGCTAGCACTAGATCCTTACATTTTAATAGGCTAACTTATGCACAAAGGAGGATAGCCGAGCTCATGGCTTAAGATAGTCAGATTAGGACCAAGTTGATTACTATTTAGACAAGTTTGATACCTCATTTGGAGGTCATTTAGAAAGAAATTTTATTTGCAAACAAATTGATTAAGAGAGACTCTCATCTCTCAACTGTAGAAAGATTAGTAAGTCTAGCTTCTGAGCTAGAAGTGAAAATAGAGGTTATGAAGTTTGTCGAGGATAGTTGGGACTCTGCATTTGAGTCTACCTTACAACTTCATAAAAAAAATTTGGACAAGTATAACTTGACCCCACCTGCTATCAATGACAAAAACAAGGGGGAAACTGAAAGGGAAACTAATAGGACTAACAAGGATACAACACAAAGGAGATTAGAACAGGTATCCATGTAAATATTTTTTTTGAAGGCATGTAAACTATGTAAATTTTTGTATGTAGTATGATGTACATTCCTAGGGGGAGTACAATATGTACTTAGGAAATATTTTGGATGGAATGAATTGTAAAGATAAGTGTGTTTTTGCCACTAATATCAAAGGGGGAGATAGTTAATCCCTAAGTTCTATTGATGATTAGTGACCCACACTTAGTCATTTACTTAGGCAGTTTTAGTTGGTTATCATTGTGGCCGAGCTAAACATTCAAGGTTGAGCAACATTGTCGAGCAATTTTTTAGGTTTCCAAGTTACATCATTCCAAGCTGAGTAGAATATTAAGTATCAAGCATTAGAGATGTGTTGTGCCGAGAAGAACAATTTTTTGCATACATGTCAGGATTAATTCAAACTTTGATGTAAACGGTTTAGACCGACTTGTATGAGATCTGAGCTAAAATTTGTACACATTTAATATTTGTCTACTGCATTAATTTTGCATTTAATTTTTTTATACTATGCATGGCATGGATCCAATCATAAAATCAGTATGCATTGGAGGAATAAAAAATAGATCTTGATCGTTGATCTAGATCTCGCCGCCAAATCTGAAAAGATATAATAAGATAGCTTCTAACCCTAAAAGAGTGTGTGTGTGAGAAAGAGATATACAGAGAAGGTTTGTATGCTCATGAGAGAAAAATAGCAAGTTATTTTGAGAAGAAGCCCAGATCAAGCAGAATGACAGAGCAGTGAAAAGCAGAGTAAAGACATATAAGATTGAGAGATCATAGAGGTTATTGAAAAGAGAAGATCTATCATCAGCATCTGAGTGCATAATGAAGGATCACTACTTGGAACATTCTAACAGGTGTATCAGGTTAAATCTCTTAACAAAGTGGTTTTAGCAGACTGTTTCAAATCTCTTAGTCAAGTGCTTACTTTACTGTAAGTTGAAATCCTTTAACAAGGTAGATTGTAATGATCTTTAGTTCTTAATAGAACAGACCTTTAACCAAGTAGATTGCATATTGCAATCAAACTTTTGTAGCCCTAACAGGCACACTTGATTGCTGCAGTATTGAAGATTTTGTGGGTGTCATCCCCACCCCAGTTTTACCTATTTAGGTTTATGGGTTACTAAAATTCTGTGTTATGAGTTACATATTTGATGTTATGGATGCTATCTGATGTTAGGTTAAATTCATATATGTATGAATGTGGATAAATTTGTTTTAAGTGGTTTAGTTTGAAGATCTGATTCACCCCCCCCTCTCAATATCTTGCTTTCCCATTCTTGTGCTTCCAACAATTAACTCATATAACCCCATATTTAACTATTTTGACACTGGGTTAATGAGGAAACCCAATTTGGGAAAAACCTCTGTGTGAATTGTAACCCTTCTAAAGTACGCTTGGTTAAGAACTTATCTTGTTAAATATTACAAACACATTTTCTAAATGTGACACTGTTAGGGGATTTACCTTAGATCTGTTAAGATCTTCACCCTATTAGGAGAATCCCTTTTAGAGGTCTTTAAACACTCTTTTGGAATGTCACCTAAGTCTAGGTTTTATAAATAGGACTGTTAAATCCACTCAGTTAAGACATTTCTCTATTACAAATATTAATAAGCAACAGTAAACTTTCATCTGTAACTATAGCAACTACCTTTTCTTGTTTCAGATCCTTTATGATTGATTGAATACTGGCATCACATACTCCATTGATCTCTTTCTCATACTGTAGATTCTTCAATCTCTTTTTCTCTATTCTTCTTGTTAAATGTTGTTCTTCAGCTTCTTATTCTTTTTTGTTCATATAGACATACTTTTTCCTCTTAATCTCCTTAATTTTATTTTCCTTCATTTGTGCTCAGTTGTTCGATCATCTTCTTCATATTTCACAACTTGGTAAATCATCTCACTTTTACCTCAAAACTTGTACTTTTCTTGGAACTATTCACAATTCAGTTTAACCGCTTGATCTTCACCTTAGATCTTCACACTGAATTTTCCCATTAGTAGATCTTGTACCAAAATTTATTTAATCCATTTCCTCCTCCATCTCATATCGCTTTGCATTAAATTTGATCTTATCATCATTTATTATTAATATCCTGTACTCGGTAAAACTTGCTTTGTGAGTCGATAAATGAGTTCATTTGCTTCTCGGTGTCTTACTCATTTTTTATGCTTGGTGCTTGATTTTCACTCGGTATTTGATAACTTGTGACCTACTTACATAACATTCTACTGACTGAGTTAGTCTAGCTCAGTAAAGTAACTATTTCAGTCATAACTTTAACTCATTATAGTTTCTGACTTGATCAATCAATTGTACCGATTTGAAAACATAAAATATATAATAGAAAACAACTATTAATTCATCATTGTCTTATCTCTATTGGTCACCCATTTAACTTCTCCTCTTAAGATATAGTAATATAATAAAAATCAATTAATCAATTGTTTGACATCAATGACAAAACAATAATTGATCTAACCATTTCTGCCATCATGATACTTGGTATCACTCGATCTTCATCATCTCCATCAGATATTCATCAGCTAATCAACAATCTCCCTCTTTGGAATTGATGGAAACCACTATAACAGTGTTATAGCAATTGATGATGGTAGTTCTCAAATACATAATTATACTCCCTCTAAGTTGATATTTATGTTTCCACTTTGATTTCTGATTTGAATATCCCTCTTGGATAAATATTTTATTTCAGTAACATACATTCTGAATCTCCTTCATGAGTAAATATTAGCAATTCATTCTCTCAATATTAATATCAATATCAATATCGCCCTTAAGGATAAATTCCATCAAATCATTCTCTCCCTCTTTGACAACAATGCCAAGAAGTCATATTCCTAAAAACTTGTTCCGGTAGTGGATTATACATGACATGTACTCATAAATCATTACATACAAAAATATTTTCACAACTGCAGGAATCACCTAAAGTGTGTCATACTAACATCAATTTAGAATTAGATATTCTAATAAAATATAGAATTAATGCAGCATACCTCATGCTCTTTAGTGAACATTGGATATGGGATGAACCCCTAATATACCTTTGAGATACTCAAAATCATCTTTAGGTAGTGGATTTGTAAAGATATCAGCCAATTGTTCCTTTGAATTCACATATTCCAATTTCACATTCTTCTCTTGAACTTGTTCTTTCAAGTACTGATACTTGATAGAAATGTGCTTGCTCTATGAATGCATAACCAGGTTCTTTGATATATTAATAGCACTTGTATTATCACAAAAAATAGTAACCAAATCTGTGATATGTTCTTGCACACCTTCAAGTAATTTCTTAATCATCTCCATACTATGTTTGCATAATTCATAGAAATAGAAACATATTCAGCCTTGGTAGTAAACTGTGGAATACAACTTTGTTTCTCTCTTTTCCATGTAACCAATCTTTCACCTAGAAAGAATGCACCTCCACTAGTAATTTTTATTTCATCAACATTTCCAGCCCATTCTGCATCAGTGTAGTCTTGCAGATCAAATGTACTGACCTTTTTGTACAATAAACCAAACTCTTATGTGCCTTTAAGATATCTCAAAATCCTTTTTACTGCAAACATTTGTGTTTCCTTAAGATTAGAAGAAAATATTACAACAATTACAACAATGTGTGCTATATCAGGTTTGATGGGAACAACATACTGAAATTTACCAATCATGGATCGGTAAAGAGTAGTATCCACCTCTTGTGTTTCATCCTCTTTAGATAATTTAAATCCAGTAACCATAGGTGTTCCAACAGGTTTGGAATCTTCCATACCAAAAGTTTTAATAATCTCTGTTATATACTTGGATTGTGTAATATAGATTCCTCCAGTAACTTTTTGTATTTTTAGACCTAGAAGGAACTTAATCTCTCCAATCATTAACATCTCAAACTCTTTTCTCATTTCACGAGCAAACCCTTTACATAAAGTGTCATTGCCTCCAAAAATAATATCATCCACAAAAATTTCAGCAATCAATACTTTATTATCGCTGTGACATTTCAAGTAAACATTACCATTATCACTTGTTCTTTGGATTCCTATTTTTATCAGATAAGAGTGCAATCTCTCATACCATGCTCGGGGTGCTTGTTTCAAACCATATAAAACTATATGTAACTTGCATACCTTTTTCTTGTTTGTGTTCTCAATAAATCCTTCATGTTTCTCAATGTATACTTCTTCTTCAAGTATCCCATTAAGAAATGAAAACTTATGATCCAACTGATATACCTTCAATCCTTTGTAAGAAGCATATGCTAGAAGTATCCTAACTCCTTCCAATCTAGCAACAGGTGTAAAATTCTCTCCATAGTCAATTCCTTCTTCTTGTCGATAACATTTGCAAACCAATCTAGCTTTATTTCTGATAAGTTCTCCATGCTCATTCAGTTTGTTTATGGAAATCCATTTAGTACCAATAAAAAAAATTTCTTTGGGCCTGGGTACTAATTTCCATGTCTTTTTCTTCTCAATTTGATCATACTCTTCTTTCATTGCTTTCATCCAATCTTCATTATCTAGTGCCTCTCTAACTTTCTTAGGCTCAAATGTAGATATTGAACATGCATTGTCTCTTACCTTGCTTCTGATCATCACTCCAGTGTCCTTATTTCCAATAATCTTTCTTGGGGAATGATTCCTTCTCACATACTTTGCCAAAATAGGCTCGGTAGGTCTTGGTTTTTCAATATCAACATTCGGTTGTGGTGATCCTTGTTCATCTTCCTCCTCAATAGGTGTTCTCGGTAAGGTATTAGGGGCATCAGGTTGTACATATACAAAATTCTCATAATCTTCAGGTTCCTTCTTACTATCTTCATCATTCCTTTCTGCTAATTCATTAATTCTTACATTTTCACTTTCCACCATTTTATTAGTAACCGTGTTCAAACAATTGTAATCTTTACTCCTTGTACAATATCCTAAGAATATCCCTTCTCCTTTTAAATCAAACTTTCCTTCTCTAGAAGCTTTCAAAATATAGCATTTCCTCC
The DNA here is from genome assembly GCA_018584345.1 of Thuja plicata. NCBI lineage: Eukaryota > Viridiplantae > Streptophyta > Pinopsida > Cupressales > Cupressaceae > Thuja > Thuja plicata. The sequence continues at coordinate 625,968 of MU224075.1, read as the reverse complement.
CAAAACTTTTAAAGTAACTAACATTAGGTTTGTGTTCATACCATATTTCATAAGGTGTCTTGTTGGTACCTTTCTTCATTTATACTTGGTTCAATGTATAAACAGCAGTACTCACAGTTTCTCTCCAAAAGTTATGTGAAAATCATTTTTCAGTCATTAGTGTCCTAGCACAGTCGATAATAGATCTATTTCTTCTCTCAAAAATCCCATTCTACCATGGTGTCCTCAGTGCTGACAATTGTCTCCTAGTTCCATACTCATTACAAAACAATGTAAACTCATCAAAAGTAAACTCACCTCCTCTGTCGGATCTCGGACATTTCAACTGTCTTCCAGTTTCTTTTTCAACTATGGCCTTATACCACTTAAAATTTTGAAATGCATCATATTTTTATTTTAAAAGCATTACAGACATCATTATAGAATAATCATCCATGAATAAAATAAAATATATGTCTCCATAATAACTTTGAGTCCTCATGGGTCCACATAAACCAATATGAACTAAATCCAAAATTCCCTGTGTAACATAAGTCTTGCTTTTAAAACTAGATTTAGTCATCTTACCCATCTAGAATTCTCTGCACATAGAATTCTTTGGTTTCTCTAGTCTAGGTAGTCCTCTTACTCTATTCTTCTTACTCACTTTGATTAAGTTGTCAAAATTAACATGACAAAGCCTTTTGTGCCATAACCAAACATCTTCAACTTTAGCAAATAGGAAACTCTTCATAGAAGTATCAAGATAAAATAAATTGCCTTTGGCTTGTTCTCCAGTAGCAATCAGATTACTCTTCTCATCAAATAATTTCACCCTTCCATATTCAAATTCTAGTCGGTGACCTGTAATGTTTAGCTATCCAACACTCAACAGATTATACTTTAATCCTTCAACCCAATAAAAATCATCACATATTGTGTTATTCAGTAGAATTATAGATCCTTTTCCTTTCACAGGATATGGAGTATCATTACGAAATATAACATATCCTCCATCATGATTTTCCAAGGAAATAAACTTAAGTGTGTCACCAGTCATGTGATGTCAACAACCACTATCTATTTAATTCATGTTTCATTCTTACTTACTTGTGATATTAGGGCTCTAGGTTCTTCTTCATCACGATGATATTTTATAGCAACATAAATAACTTATGTTCCATCATCACTTAGTCCTTCATTAGCAATATGACAATATTTCTTACCTTTGTTTTTGTAGTCTCTCTATCTCCTTAATCTATTTTCTCTTTTGTCTTTATCTTTGTTATCTTTCTTTTCCTCCTTATCTTTCTCTGGACAGTTAGATGCAAAGTGACCAACTTTATCATAATTAAGACATTTCAAGGGTAACTTACCTTGGTATTTACCTTTGCCTCTTTGTATCCCTCTAGCCAAAAAAGCTTCAAATTCTCTTTCATTCTCATCACATTCAATAAATAACTCTTCAAGACCTTCAATGCAACTATAAAATTTCTCACTAGTACTGCTCAAATCTCCATATCTAGCAACAGCTTGCCTAGCTTTTCCAATCTTTAAAGTAGACATAAATGCATATTTAATCTTAGAAGTAGCAGGAAAACTATTGTCAATTTAATCATTTAGCTCAAATGTAGTCAACTTACCAATAGTAGCATCCAGTGAAAAATTCATCTGGGGTATAGATCTTCGCTCTTGTAAAGTAGATACATGAATAACATAACTTTGTAGTAGGTTTCTCAACATTTTTCTTGTAACATCAACCTCTATTATGATCCCACTAGCCCCTCTGATAGAATAAACAGTCTCCTTATATCTTGTACTATACTATATTATGTTCTCTCCTTCCTTCATCCTTATAGAGTCAAATTTTCCTCTCTAGCTTTCTACTTTAGCCTTCTGAACATGTTGATCTCCACCATAGGTCAAAATAAGCTTATCCCAAATTTTTTTCAAAGTAGTGCAACCATCAAGATCATCATATTCATGGTCAATAAGTGTAGAATCAATCTCAATCATGACTTGTGTGTGTTCCTATTTCTGTCTTTGCTTACTGATAGTCATAGGTTTAGTAGTTGGTGCTACATATTCATTATAAAGATAGTGAAGTCCATATTCTCCTACACCAGATACATGAAACCTCATTCTACTTTTCCATGTAGAGAAATGATCCCTACTCAGCTTTGGTGCTTCCCTCTTATACATCTTTAGATCTTAACTCAAGTCATTTTAAACTTATCACTCCATAGTAACTAAGATCTTATACAAATTGTTGGTCCCACTAAGAGGAGGATGAATCAGACAAATCAAAACTCAAACACTTAAAATTTAACTCACTGATTCACTCAATAATACTAAATATAGTAAATAACCAATTCACCAATAAACTCAATAACATAAGAAGCAATAAATCTCATATATATAAATCAATCATTCAAACTTAGCAACATCAAATTAACTCATAAAACTCCATATTTAACTTTGTTGATACCAGATTTAACGAGGAAACCCAATTTGGAAAAAACCTTTGTGTGAATTGTAACCCATAATAAAAATGTACCCTTCTGAAGTACGCTCGATTAAGAACTTATCTTGTTAAAGATTACAAACAAAAATTTCCTAAATGTGACCTTGTTAGGGTATTTACCTCAGATATGTTAAGATCTTCACCCTATTAGGAGTGGCCTTGTTAGAGGTCTTTAAACACACTTTTGGAATGTCACTTAAGTCTAGGTTTTACAAATAGGACTATTAAATCCACTCAGTTAAGAGATTTCTCTGTTACAAATATTAATAAGAAACAGTAAAATTTTATCTATAAATATAGAAACTACCTTTTCTTGTGTCACATCCTTTATGCTCAATTAAATATTGGCATCACATACTCCATTTATCTCTTTCTCAGACTTCAGATTCTTCAATCTCTATTTCTTTTTTCTTCTCGGTAAATGCTATTCTTTAGATTCTTCTTCTTCTCTGTTCAATTCGCTAGCCTCTTGTTCCTTGTGTATTTCTCATTCTTTATATAGACATGCTTTTGTCTTTTAATCTCCTTAATTTCATTTTCCTTGATTTGCACTCATTCGTTCGATCATCTTCTTCATATTTCACAACTCGGTAAACCATCTCACTTTTACCTCAAAACTTGTACTTTTCTTGGAACTCTTCATAATTTAGTTTAACCGCTTGATCTTCACCTTATATCTTCACATTGAATTTTCCCATTTGTAGACCTTGTAATAAACTTCAGTTAATTCATTTCCTCATCCAGCTCATCATCGCTTCATATTAAATTTTCTCTTATCATCATTTATTATCAATATCTTGTACTCAATAAAACTTGCTTTACAACTCACTAACTGACTTCATTCACTACTCAGTGTCTTACTCATCTTCGGTGTTTGGTGCTTGAATTTCACTCAGTGTTCGGTAACTTGTGATTGACTCACATAACATTCTACTGACTGACTTAATCTAGCTTGGTAAAGTAACTCATTGCAGTTTCCGACTTGATCAATCAATTGTAACAATTTGATAAAATCAAATATATAGTAGAAAACAATTATTACTTCATCATTGTATGATATGTATTTGTCACCCATTTAACTTCTCCTCTTAAGATATGGTAACAAAATAAAGATCAATTAATCAATTGCTTGACATCAATGACAAAACAAAAATTGATCTGACCATTTCTATAATCATGATACTCGATATCACCCGATCTTCATCATCTCCACTAGATATTCATCCTTTATTCAACAAAAGTGACTAATAACTTAGCAAAAATGGAATATTATTTGTTCAAAAAAAACCAAAGAGATAATTACCTTTGATGACTAATAAACTCACTTTTCTCAGGCTTGTAAGACTTTGACAACTGATTATGATGTCTCAAATATACTATCATTGATAAGACACAAAACTAAATATGACGATGTATAGAAAGTGTATATGACAACCTATATATGAAGATGCATTGTTCCCATGTATATACCAATGTATATGTGTCAAGAAAGATGTCGTTATTGTATATGTGAAACACAAATATATCAATAAGATCTCAATTCTATCTATTGAAATGCTCATGATCTGAATGCAATAGGTAGATCATGCAATGTCAAATTCAATATCAAATGCTCATGCTCATGATATCATATTTTCATAAGGTGTTAATGTTGTGTTATCAAGGACAACAAACTAAAGGGGAAACAAATTTATGCAATTTATAACTTTTGTTTAGAAACTACCCCTCCTTTTAATCCTACATTGTGAATAATTTTCCAAAACCCTAACCTCCAATAAGTGAAGGGGCTAAAATTTTAAAAAAAAATATTTACTGAGGGTTTATTGTCTTCATCAAAATCTATTTTTGTAAAAGGAGACATATATTTTTCTCCCAAAGAATAAAATTAATGCTTGGCTAGTGAAACCCTCCCCAATTTATTGAATTGGGCTCTTAAAACTCCCTACCTAACCCCTACAATGAAGAAAAAAAGGTTCTCAAGCCATTGAGTAGAAATAAAAAATCAAACATGGTTAAGGAGATAATAGTTAAAATACATCATTAAAATATTCTATAATTTCTTCACTCTCCTTCTCTAATAATTGATATTTCAAATGGGGAATGTTTAAACCAAGATAATACGACATCCTCAAGAAATATAAGATTCGTTAGACATGAAAAAATTACAAATACATCATATATTGTGGCAAGACTTTGAATAATCCAGAGGAATAGTCAGAAGATTTCACTTCTAATGAGGAGAAAGAAGAACAAGAAGAGAATACGGCCATGAGAAAAGAGAAAATTTTATAGGTTTTAGCAAATAAACTAGAAGACCTTACAACTAGGATTGAAATTTTGGAAAAATCCTTTGGAATACATGAATTGTGAGAAAACTGGAGAAAAAATAGTCACCTTGGAGGGACCATGGAACAATTAGTGATAATCAAACACAATCTCAAGTGAAAAACTATGATTAAGATGAACATTTTTTGGTCTAATGTAAAAAGAATGACAAACAAGAATGTACAAAATAAGAGGGCATAAGATAAAATGAAGGAAAGAAGATTTTCCATTTTATCAGTGGCAACACTGGAACAAATGGTTGATGATTGGTATTCTATATTTAGATTCTTTTATGATTATGGTATTTTTTTTCTTATTGGCACATACGTTCTTCTTTGCTTCTTTTTGTATGGAAGTATAATTATAGTGACCTTAAGATGTGAAAATAATTATACTTTGTATGGAAGTTATAATATTTATTACAATTACCTAGTTTTTTTCATTGAGGTTGGTTATGGTAGCCTCACAAAAGATATTTTTTGGAAGTGTCTTATGAATCATTTTGGATGGGATTCACATACTTCAGTACAGCTTGTGGTTCTATTTTAGGAGGGTAAGGACTAAAACATGGTCCAAGATTCATGTACTTTTCTTATGTATATGTTTTGTAACTTTTTATGAATAGAGGCATTTTCAATTAATATGTAAAAAGAGTGCAATATTCACAAAAGAGGACCGGGGGCTAAAAATCACCTCGTGAAGAGTCACTAGACATCAAGCTAGAAACAAAAAACTATTCACTAAAAAACATATAAAGAAATTCCTCAAGCTATGAGAGCGGCAGCAGAAGAGGGAGGAGGATATTTATCATTAGGATTGCCCCAAAAATTGGGAAGGGGTCTGGTCGGGAAGTGACCACCCATCATCTGTTTATTTATCTTCATTCTCCAATTATCCTTTCTCCTGCCTGGGAGAAATAGCAAGAGCCAGATGGGGGATTTTATTAGAAGTGGCAAAAGGCCACCCAGGAACATTGGTCATCGGTCTAGCTGAAGTAGCAGCAGTAGAAAAAATCAGAGGAGGCCAGCCAGCATCTAAATCCCTCCTAGCAGGAGGACAGGTAAAGTGGTGGCACCAAGAGCATGGCATTCTGGAGCGCCTAGATGAGGAACTCTAGCTATGACACCAGCCCCAAGGTGGCATGCGGTCAACTAAGAGGGAATCTGGCGGCACCAAAGCTATAGTACAAGGGGCATTACCCCAGTGCTACAGAAGCTCCTATAAATGGGTGACATCAAGGGCCACCTTATCTTCTTGAACTTGAATCTACATCATGAAATTATTGCATAAAAATGCCTTAGCATAAAGAGAAACATTTACATCTAGAAAGTTGTGAGTAAAAATAACAGCATTACAGTCTTTCCATAAGGAAAACAAAATTTCCATCCTAAAAGCATGCCAAATCTAGGTATACTGGGAAGGCATTCTGGGTGAATCACCAAGGAGAGCCATATTCCAAGAGAAAGGCTCAGGCCAAAATGGCATAAAAAATCCATGTATCCAACTCCAATAGTTCTAGGCCTAACAACAGAACCAAAAAATATGGATAATGGTTTCATAATGACCACAAAATGAGCATTTGGGATTAGGCACACCCAGGTGCCGGAGCCAAGCTCACAAAGGAAAACCCTGGTAAAGAAAACACTAGGAAAAATGAGGAATTTTGGGTTCAGTAATAGCATCCCAAATAATGTTGAAATGCCAGCTCTAGGTCTTCTAGGAAGAAGAAAGGTTCCAACGATGATTGAGCAAATCAATCATAGGAAAATGAGGCACAAGCCAAAGTACCCAATCTTGGCTTTATAGTTGGTAAATGGCATATCAGGGTACCATTTTCAGTCTTTCCACCAAGGTTTAACTAACTGAATTCCAAGTTTATGCAGGAGATGGGGCGGAATAGCAGAGACGAGCAAGTCAAAAGTCTGATGATCTAGACAAGTGATCTAGAACTGAACACGAAGAACATCCCAAGATCAGAGACTCATGGTGGCTCTAGAAAAAAAATCCTTGGGTGTTTTAATGCTACGTTTGTGAAAATGAAGAGCACTTATCCCTTGGATTTTGGCTAGAGGAATCCCTTGTTGACCAAAAAGAGGGGACCACCAGATATTCTACTGATTGAAAGAAAGCCCATCATGGAATCCATTACCAAACCAGCGAAGCCAAGGCTAAACAACTTCCCAAGCTCTCCAAATAATTTTGACAACAAAATTACCTTGGATTTGAATAGAGTGCTTAGTAACCAGAAGGGTTTGAAACTCAATCCCCTTCCAAGATGGCTTGTACAAGGGAAACCCAGAAGAAATGCAATGTCGAAGAAAAATTTTCCAGATCTCATCACCTATGAGACATCACACAATCCACTTCACACAAATGGTCAGGCCTTGTTTCTGTGTTTCGAGTAAGCCAAGCCCACCAGAGGCCTTAGGGAGACAAAAAAATCCCAGGCAACTCTATGAAATCCATGATGATCAGCACCAAAGTCCTAAAGAAAATCCCTCAGCAATTTCTTGAGCTTCTTTTAAGAGGCTTTTGAAGGAGCCCAACAAGAAGATTAGTATACATGCATAGCATTTAAGACCTTGGAGAAAATATGAAACTTCCCGGCGAGAGAGAGCGGCTTGGTAATCCAATAGGTAAGCTTATTTTCAATTTTAGCTAACACAACATTCCATAATTCAGTAGAAGTTATTTGAAAAGAAAAAGGAATACCAAGGAAACAAAAAATTTCCCCATGTTGAATCCTGGACCATCCAAACTGAGAAAACCAGGGCGGATCAGGAAGGGAAGAATGCCTGTAACAAAAGGTTTTATGTCACTGGATGGGTGAACCAGAGGCCAGGAAAAAAGTGTCTAAACACTACAAGGTTGCCTTGATATTTTCTTCATCCTCTTCAAGAGTGAGAAAGGAATCATCAGCAAAATGGTCATTTACCAAATGCTGGGTAGAATCAGGTAGATCAATCCCATGAAAATGGCCCAGAGAAATTGAATGATCTAAAAAATAGCCAAATCCCTTAGCTGCCAGAACATACAAGGTAGGAGCCAAAGGACAACCTTGCCGGATGGATCTAAAGAGCCCAAAGGTAGAAGATTGTCTGCCACAAATGGTGATGCAAGCAGAGGCATCCCAAAAAAGCATCTACACAAATTGAAGAAATTTGGGGCCAAAACCAAGAGCGTGAAGAATAGAAAGAATAAAAGGCCATTTAATGCAGTCATAAGCTTTAGAAAAATCAATTTTAAGGAAAAGGGAGACTTACGAGCCCATTCTATAACTTCCCAAACCGCAATGATATTATCAAGAATAAATCTTGACTTGATAAAGCCAGTTTTCTCTAACCAAAAAATTTGAGGCAGGATGTGACAAACCTTGAGTGATCGATCCTTAGTGATGATTTTTTAAGAGACATTGAGCAAGGTAATAGGCCTCCAATTGCAAATATCCTTAGGATCCCTAGACTTGGGAATAAATTTAATGTTGCCTTTGTTGATAATGTCCCCCAGAGACTAGGAGTGATAAGCTTCGAGGTAGACCTGGTGTAAATCAAGACCAATGGCATCCCATAGTGTTTTATAAAACTCACAGGGAAAGCCATCACAACTTGGGGCTTTATCATCATCCATGGCAAAGACAGCTTTATGAAGATCCAGTAGGGTAAGAAACTTATCACAAAAATCTCGTTGTGAAGGTGAAACATATTGAGGCACGACAACAATGCAATCATCAAGAGCTTGATCGGTGGTAGGAGAAGATCCCTGAGTGGAAAAAACTTGTTTGTAATGATGCACAAAGGCCTGCATAATGCTAGGAAACTCTGTGAGGAGGGATTGGCATTCTTTAATATTGTTTATGCCCACTTGGTGTGACAGACATGGAGAGTGTCGGTGCTCAAATCAACAGATTGGATTTCCTATAGATTTTGCCTATCCAATGATAATAAACCCAAGTGATTTGCCAACTGATAAGGTTTCAACTTAATTCAAGTATCAACATTCTATAATTTTGGCTCTCTAGAACCAAGGCTGGTGGGCCTATACCCTAAACTTGTCTTCCAAATCTTAAGGGATTTTTAGAGAAGATAATGTTGATTCAAACTTCTTTATCCCAGAGTATGGAAAAGTACTATTTAGATCCTTAAACTAGGAGCAATGAACTATCAAGTATTAAATATAATGCTACAAATATTTAAAGAATTATTGATGGATACAAGATATGAACTGAATAGAGTAGATGGATATAGTATCTCAAAACTATAAACAATGAAACTATGACCATAATCCAATAAGAAAGAAATACCAGTTTCTTAATCAACCATAGGAAATATAGCCACTATGATTCCAATCTTATGTTCAACCTCAGAGATAGTTTTACAAGAAAACTTGTCACTTTAAAGGTATTATGAAATGTACATGTAGCCTAGAACAAATTTAGAGATATTTCAAAAGGGTATGACTTCTCAAATGACAGACTTATTGATTGAGGCCTCAATCAACAAAATTTAACCATACAAAATGAGAAAACCAATTGAAAATATAGCCTATGAATCAAATCAGGAAGCATGCACATCAAACTATCACTTTGAAGATGTTCTATTGGTTTATCCGTGAGACTAATTGTAAAATGATAATGAAACAATTGCACATATGAAGAAAAAGGACTTATCTTTATTGATTTTGAAAAATAGTACAATAGAATTCAAGTTTGTAGTTATTGATCCATCTATCCCATCTGACTATAGTAACAGTAAGTATTATTGTGTCCCTTGTGTTGATCTTGGTATCCTTACAAATATGAATTTGAAAGGATGCAAACAAGCTTCAGATCAACACGTTCATTCCTAACAAATGCCTAATCCCAAGATCAATAATTTCCGACTAATGATTACAATAATATAATGTTTGATTATCCTCACTTGATAACAAATTGTAACTGGCTAGATCTTATAGTAACAACTCAATAATCTCTTCATAGTATGTCTGAATTGACGACTTAAATAATGGATCTACATCATGATGGTACTCCAAATGTATATCCATCCACAGTCTTATTCATAATATCTACATGGCACCATATATAATTTTTGATATATCAAATAGCTCAGTCTATTATGATAGTATTATTGATATTGTCGACTTTGAAACCAGAGCAATCATTTCTAACATCATTCGTCCCGTATCGATGATTCTGAACCAAGATTTAACATTTTCTCCGAGCATGTTGATCACTTATATATTCTTATGCATGGTCTCTGGAATCAAATTTTTCACCTCTTATTGACAACAACCATGGTGTCGATCATCACGTCTGCATGCAATCCTTTGTCATGACGTTGAGAATCTGGACTGTCCAATCACACTGTATTTTCCACCTTTATTTTCTGCATGTGAAATATAAATAATCAAACAAATAAATAAACCCTAATTATTATGAAAGGTTTTAATGTTTTAAATGCCATGTAATAAATAAATTTTCATATTGTTGCCAAGGCTTTTTTGTCTTTTTCCGTCATTAACACGTGTCGCATCCTTCACTATCACGTAATGGATAAAGCTCATTCATTTCCCCAACATGTCATCGTGCTAAACTATAGATCTCCTATCTTAAGGTCATAGATCTTCCCTAAGTTCCTTGGTTATTTTATGATTACATTTACCTGCTCGATTAAATCCTAGTCGTTGATTTAAAGCACGGGCTAAAAAGATGTCTTTGTTGGAAAGTGACAATGCAAGCAATTGTTATTTTGTCATTGATGTCAAACCTTAACTGGTGAGACTATTTTTATCTGTTTGAGTACCATATCTATTGATTGATGAAGAATATTTAACAAGAAGACCAAGTGAATGGTTGAGTTAAGGTAAATAAAACGGTACTTGATCAGTTGGCACTCTGGCAAAGTAATTAGTTTTTAATATTTTGAAGACAATTTTTCTGGTTGTTTTGTGCCGAGCAAGTCTAGCTTGTGCTGAGCAAGTTTGGTTTGTGCCAAGTGAAGTTCTTTTTGACGAGAAAGTTTGTTCAGTGTCGAGCACTAGTGAAATTGCCGAGTGGAAACAGTGATGTTGGCCGACTTACAGTATTTGGATTATTGATGAGATTTGAGATCTCTGGCCGACTTAGTTAATTTTATTGGGATATGTAAATTTAATTAAAGATTGATCCATTTCATTTAATGTATGGGTAACCATAATTAATGCATGGTTTCAAGATTTAATTAGAGACTACTTTGGAGAAGTAAATGTAATGTAATGATGGAATGATCCGTTGGATCTGACCTAACCTAAGATCTATGATCTTGATTAAGCGAAAAATATTTATCTAACCTAGATAGAGAGGTATATGATAACCTTAAGGGGTTATTCTTTAAAGTGTGGATATGGTGGTGGATGTACTTATTTGGTGTACATGTATGCAAGAGGATTGCATAGTTGATTTACTAATTGGCATGACCTAGTAGAGAAGGCTGAACACAGAAGCAGAAAGTTGCATGTGTGATTGCTTGACAGATTTCCAAGTAGATCAGAAGATTGAAATGACAATGCAGGCTACTCAATAAGTTAGCATCAGAACTGTAATTGGATCTGAATTTGCAAAGTAAGTTGTATGTATCAGATCACAACTGTTGATTACTTTCTAACCATTGTATCAGTTAAAATCCTTTAACAAGGTTGACCTAACAGTCATTTGTATAAATCC